>OU342743.1:465914852-466310050 GCA_910589775.1 Avena eriantha
GATCCACCAGTGTCATTGCATATCGGTTCTTTTCATGAACCGCAGCTATAGTCATTGCATGTATGTTCTTTCTATAAACCACATATGGATCCACTAGTGTCACCGGATGAGGTTTCTTATCACAAACCATACCTAGAGTCATTGCATGGCGGTTCTTATCACAAACCACAGCTAGAGTCATTGCATGTTTGTTCATTCCACAAACCACACATGGATCCACCCGTGTCATTGCATGTCAGCTCTTTTCATTAACCACACCCAGTGTCATTCGATGTCTGTTCTTCTCACAAACCATACATGGATCCACCAGTGTCATTGCATGTGTGCTCTTTTCACAAAGCCCAATTAGAGTCATTGCATGTCTGTTCTTTCCACAAACCACATAAGGATCCACTAGTGTAACTCGATGTGTGTTTTTGATAAACCACAACTAGAGTCATTGCATGTCTGTTCTTTTCACAAACCACAGGTAGAGTCATTGCATGTCTGTTCTTTCCACAAACCACATATGAATCCACCAGTGTCGCTGGATGAGTGCTCTTTTCATGAACCACACCAAGTGTCATTGCATGTGTGTTCTTCTCACAGACCACACATGGATCCACCAGTGTCATTGCATGTGCGTTCTTCTCACAAACCACATAAGGATACACCAGTGTCATTGGATGTGTGCTCTTTTCATGAACCACACCCAGTGTCATTGCATGTGTGTTCTTCTCACAAACCACACATGGATCCACCAACGTCATTGCATGTATGTTATTTTCATGAACCATAGCTAGAGTCATTGCATGTCTATTCTTTCCACAAACCACATAAGGATACACAAGTGTCATTGGATGTGTGTTCTTTTCATGAACCACACCCAGTGTCATTACATGTGTGTTCTTCTCACAAACCACACATGCATTCACCAGTGTCATTGCATGTATGTTCTCTTCACACACCATAGCTAGAGTCATTGCATGCCTGTTCTTTCCACAAACCACATATGGATCCACCAGTGTCACTGGATGTGTGTTCTTTTCACAAACCACAACTAGAGTCATTGCATGTTTGTTCTTATCACAAACATAGCTAGACTCATGGCATGTTTGTTCTTCTCACAAACCACATATGGATCCACTAGTGTCACTGGATGAGTGTTCTTTTCATGAACGACACCCAGTGTCATTGCATGTTTGTTCTTCTCACAAACCACATATGGATCCACTAGTGTCACTGGATGAGTGTTCTTTTCATGAACGACACCCAGTGTCATTGCATGTGTGTTCTTCTCACAAACCGACATGGATCCACTAGTGTCATTGCATGTGTGCTCTTTTCACAAACCACAGCTAGAGTCATTGCATGCCTGTTCTTTGCACAATCCACATATGGATCCACCAGTGTCACTGGATGTGTGTTCTTTTCACATACCACAACTAGAGTCATTGCATGTCTGTTATTTTCAGAAACCACAGCTAGAGTCATTGGATGTCTGTTCTTTCCACAAACCACATATGGATCCACCAATGTCACTGGATGAGTGTTCTTTTCATGAACCACACCCAGTGTCATTGCATGTGTGTTGTTCTCAGAAGCCACACATGGATCCACCAGTGTCATTGCATGTTTGCTCTTTTCATTAACCACACCTAGTGTCATTGGATGATTGTTCTTCTCACAAACCACACATGGATCCACCAATGTCATTGCATGTGTGTTCTTCTCACAAACCACATAAGGATACACCGGTGTCATTGGATGCGTGCCCTTTTCATGAACCACACCCAATGTCATTGCATGTGTGTTCTTCTCACAAACAACACACGGATCCACCGTCGTCATTGCATGTGTGTTCTTTTCATGAACCACAACCAGAGTCATTGCATGTGTGTTATTCTCAAAAACCACACACGGATCCACCAGTGTCATTGCATGTATGTTCTTTTCATGAACCACAGCCTGAGTCATTGCATGTCTGTTATTCTCACAAACCACAAAAGGATACACCAGTGTCACTGGATGAGTGTTCTTTTCATGAACCACACCCAGTATCATTGCATGTGCGTTCTTCTCACAAACCACACATGGATCCACCAATGTCGTTGCATCTATGCACTTTTCATTAACCACACCCAGTGTCATTGGATGTATGTTCTTCTCACAAACCACACATGGATCCACTAGTGTCATTGCATGTCTGCTCTTTTCACAAACCACAGCTAGTCATTGGATGTATGTTCTTTCCACAAACCACACATGGATCAACCAGTGTCACTGGATGTGTGTTCTTTTCACAAACCACAACTAGAGTAATTGCATGTCTATTCTTACCACCAACCACAGCTAGAGTCATTGCATGTTTGTTCTTTCCACAAACCATATATGGATCCACCAGTGTCTCTGGATGAGTGCTCTTTTCATGAACCACACCCAGTGTCATTGCATGTGTGTTCTTCTGACAAACCACGTAAGGATACACTAGTGTCATTGGATGTGTGCTCTTTTCATGAACCACACCCAATGTCATTCGATGTCTATTCTTCTCACAAACCACACATGGATCCACCAGTGTCATTGCATGTGTGCTCTTTTGACAAACCACAGCTAGATTCATTGCATGTCTATTCTTTCCACAAACCACATATGGATCCACCAGTGTCACTAGATGTGTGTTCTTTTCATGAACCACACCCAGTGTCATTTCATGTGTGTTCTTCTCACAAACCACACATGGATCCACTAGTGTCATTGCATGTCTGCTCTTTTAATTAACCACACCTAGTGTCATTGGATGTCTGTTCTTCTCATAAACCACACATGGATCCACCAGTGTCATTGCATGTCTGTGCTTCTCACAAGGCATTGTTAGAGTCATTGCATGTCTGTTCTTTCCACAAACCACATATGGATCCACCAGTGTCGCTGGATGAGTGCTCTTTTCATGAACCACACCCAGTGTCATTGCATGTGTGTTCTTCTCACAAACCACACATGGATCCACCAGTGTAATTGCATGTGTGTTCTTCTCACAAACCACATAAGGATACACCGGTGTCATTGGATGTGTGTTCTTTTCATGAACCACAACCAGTGTCATTACATGTGTGTTCTTCTCACAAACCACACATGGATCCACCGGTGTCATTGCATGCCTGCTCTTTTCATTAACCACACCAAGTTTCATTGGAAGTCTGTTCTTCCCACAATACACACATGGATCCACCAATGTCATTGCATGTGTGCGGTTTTCACAAACTACATAAGGATACACCAGTGTGATTGGATGTGTGTTCTTTTCATGAACCACACCTAGTGTCATTGCATGTATGTACTTCTCACAAACCACACATGGATCCACCGGTGTCATTGCATTTGTGCCCTTTTCACAAACCACAGCCATTGCATGTCTGTTCTTTGCACAAACCACATATGGATCCACCAGTATCACTGGATGTGTGTTCTTTTCATGAACTACACCCAGTGTCATTGCATGTGTGTTCTTCTCAAAAACCACACATGGATCCACCAGTGTCATTGCATATCGGTTCTTTTCATGAACCGCAGGTATAGTCATTGCATGTATGTTCTTTCTATAAACCACATATGGATCCACTAGTGTCACCGGATGAGGTTTCTTATCACAAACCATACCTAGAGTCATTGCATGGCGGTTCTTATCACAAACCACAGCTAGAGTCATTGCATGTTTGTTCATTCCACAAACCACACATGGATCCACCCGTGTCATTGCATGTCAGCTCTTTTCATTAACCACACCCAGTGTCATTGGATGTCTGTTCTTCTCACAAACCATACATGGATCCACCAGTGTCATTGCATGTGTGCTCTTTTCACAAAGCCCAATTAGAGTCATTGCATGTCTGTTCTTTCCACAAACCACATAAGGATCCACTAGTGTAACTCGATGTGTGTTTTTGATAAACCAGAACTAGAGTCATTGCATGTCTGTTCTTTTCACAAACCACAGGTAGAGTCATTGCATGTCTGTTCTTTCCACAAACCACATATGAATCCACCAGTGTCGCTGGATGAGTGCTCTTTTCATGAACCACACCAAGTGTCATTGCATGTGTGTTCTTCTCACAGACCACACATGGATCCACCAGTGTCATTGCATGTGTGTTCTTCTCACAAACCACATAAGGATACACCAGTGTCATTGGATGTGTGCTCTTTTCATGAACCACACCCAGTGTCATTGCATGTGTGTTCTTCTCACAAACCACACATGGATCCACCAACGTCATTGCATGTATGTTATTTTCATGAACCACAGCTAGAGTCATTGCATGTCTATTCTTTCCACAAACCACATAAGGATACACAAGTGTCATTGGATGTGTGTTCTTTTCATGAACCACACCCAGTGTCATTACATGTGTGTTGTTCTCACAAACCACACATGCATTCACCAGTGTCATTGCATGTATGTTCTCTTCACACACCATAGCTAGAGTCATTGCATGCCTGTTCTTTCCACAAACCACATATGGATCCACTAGTGTCACTGGATGTGTGTTCTTTTCACAAACCACAACTAGAGTCATTGCATGTTTGTTCTTATCACAAACATAGCTAGACTCATGGCATGTTTGTTCTTCTCACAAACCACATATGGATCCACTAGTGTCACTGGATGAGTGTTCTTTTCATGAACGACACCCAGTGTCATTGCATGTTTGTTCTTCTCACAAACCACATATGGATCCACTAGTGTCACCGGATGAGTGTTCTTTTCATGAACGACACCCAGTGTCATTGCATGTGTGTTCTTCTCACAAACCGACATGGATCCACTAGTGTCATTGCATGTGTGCTCTTTTCACAAACCACAGCTAGAGTCATTGCATGCCTGTTCTTTGCACAATCCACATATGGATCCACCAGTGTCACTGGATGTGTGTTCTTTTCACATACCACAACTAGAGTCATTGCATGTCTGTTATTTTCAGAAACCACAGCTAGAGTCATTGGATGTCTGTTCTTTCCACAAACCACATATGGATCCACCAATCTCACTGGATGAGTGTTCTTTTCATGAACCACACCCAGTGTCATTGCATGTGTGTTGTTCTCAGAAGCCACACATGGATCCACCAGTGTCATTGCATGTTTGCTCTTTTCATTAACCACACCTAGTGTCATTGGATGATTGTTCTTCTCACAAACCACACATGGATCCACCAATGTCATTGCATGTGTGTTCTTCTCACAAACCACATAAGGATACACCGGTGTCATTGGATGCGTGCCCTTTTCATGAACCACACCCAATGTCATTGCATGTGTGTTCTTCTCACAAACAACACACGGATCCACCGTCGTCATTGCATGTGTGTTCTTTTCATGAACCACAACCAGAGTCATTGCATGTGTGTTATTCTCAAAAACCACACACGGATCCACCAGTGTCATTGCATGTATGTTCTTTTCATGAACCACAGCCTGAGTCATTGCATGTCTGTTATTCTCACAAACCACAAAAGGATACACCAGTGTCATTGGATGTGTGTTCTTTTCATGAACCACACCCAGTGTCATTGCATGTGTGTTCTTCTCACAAACCATACATGGATCCACTAGTGTCATTGCATGTATGTTCTTGTCACAAACCACAGGTAGAGTAATTGCATGTCTGTTCTTTCCACAAACCACCTATGGATCCACCAGTGTCACTGGATGTGTGTTCTTTTCACAAACCACAACTAGAGTGACTGCATGTCTATTCTTTTCACAAACCACAGCTAGACTCATTGCATGTATGTTGTTTCCACAAACCACATATGGATCAACTAGTGTCACTAGATGAGTGTTCTTTTCATGAACCACACCCAATTTCATTGCATGTGTGTTCTTCTCACAAACCACACATGGATCCACCAGTGTCATTGCATGTATGCTCTTTTCATTAACCACACCCAGTGTCATTGGATGTCTGTTATTCTCAGAAACCACACATGGATCCACCAGTGCCATTGCATATGTGCTCCTTTCATTAACCACAACTAGAATCATTGCATGTGTGTTCTTTCCACAAACCACATATCACCAGTGTCATTGCATGTGTGCTATTCTCATAAACCACATACGGATCCTAACCTTAGGAGAGCCCTAACCTTAGCCCCCCAATGGTGGCTGTTAGACCGATTCTTGTAGAAGGCACACTCTCACACAGTTGTTCTGTGTGACGATTGCCATTCAATCGGGCGCTTGGATGATTGGGATGGTCTTCGTGAGAGCGATCCACGAGTAGGCTATTGTGCGGCATGATTGGCCATGCTTGCTCTGGACAAACTGGCAACACCGGGCGCTCCCCTGTCGCGAGTGTCATGACTCATGAGTTTAGTGGGCCATTTTCCAGTGTCACGTACCCATTACTTCTCTTCCTCCCGATACTTCTCTTCCTTCCCCTCGAAGCCACTTCCCCACTTCGCTCCCATCCTGCCTCCTGCCGTAGCCACAAGCCGACGGCGCCTCCATCTCAATCCCCTCTCCGGCAGCCACCCCCTCCCCTCTCGCCATGGGTTCAAGGGGAGACGGTGAGGAAACGCGTCGTGACGACAGGGACGGTGATTTCGATGTGAGTCGTCTCATCTCTATCTCTATTATCTGTGGCCAGTTATCTATTTTGAGCTAGATCTACTCTATTTACTCATGAGCTTATGATATCTTAGGCCAACCAGACATTGTATGACTCCGACTATCACAGTTTAGCGGATGAAGATAGTCCTCTACTATGTAAACATGGATATGTGCCGCTAAATTTTTAGCATTCGAAGGACGAAACGCAGACAAGAGGTTTCTACGGTGTCAAGGACATCGTGCAATGATGCAAGGCGGAAGTTGCGGTGTTGTCAAATGGGTAGATCTAGAGTGGCCCAAATCGATGCAGAAAATGCTGGACAAACTATGGGAAATGACTGTTGAGTTGAAAGAATCCGTATTCAGCTCACTTCTTCACAGTGTTGAGATGAAGCTATGGGAACCAGATGACATGTCCAAGATTATCCAAGATCTCATGAGGGTGGAAGACAAGGTTAGCAAAGTCAAGAAGGAGAGGGACGTGGCGTTGGCCCTGAAGGCTAAAGCAGAGCAAGAACTGACTCAAGCAAGGAATGATCTTCACCAGGCCAAAGTCCTGCAGTTCACAACTACGAGTATTGACAAGTGCATGAGGAAAAATGGAGAGAAACAATTGAAGCTGTGCAAGGAAGATGATAAAAGGAAGGAGTAGACGATTCGATACTTGCTCTCACAGGAAGATGCGCATCGGGCTAAGATTAGGAAGATCAAGGAGATGTGTGATAACTAGTTCTATTTAGCTTGAGCTCCGTGCCTTTTTAAGTTGTAATAGTTGTACTTGTTAACCTAGCGGTCTGAACTAGTGGTCCCACAGTCCTGGGAGGACAAAAATTGGTCACCCGTTAATCTGTCTTAACCCTGCATTAATTCCTTTTGTCTGATCATGGTGGTATTCTGACATTGGTGGTTTGTTTTAATGTAATCTACATGGATTGTGCCGCATGCAAATGGCACAACCACAATTTATAAAGTGGAAGCATGTACACCCGGTTACTGGAGATCCGGGAGCTTCACCAGACGCAGGGGATGCAGGAGCAGGGAGGCGGTGAGATAGACATGCTCAAGCATCTGTGCATTATCGGTTGCCATTGCTGTTTATGTTGCCACGTTGTTGTGCAGCATCTGAAATAAGTTGCTTCTTCGTGGAGTGTGGAAGCTTAAATAATTTATTTCTGTGCCATTTACATTCCATCGAATTTGGAGACCTCCTGCCCCTCAACAATCATGGAACCGTTGCTGCATGATTTTAGATAGTAGTGGAACAATCACAATTTTAGATTCAACTACTGACTCAGGCGTTTAGAAACCCTAAGTCGCGATACATTTTACTCAGAGAACATGAGTAGATTGTTTCGCCCAGCAAAGTGCCACACACAGAGCTCTAGAATGTAATCGAATTACATATATAGGTTCAAGTTCAACACATTACTATGCATCTTCATTGCCAGCAGCCTTGTTCCGCAGCCTGGGTGCCAAGCCTTCACGTCCACTGGCTTCTTCATTTCCTGCCTTCTTCCTCTTCCTCGGTGCCAATTTTCTTAGCTTCACGTACTCTACATTGCCAGGACAATCAGCACCAGAATCGTGTCCATCATCATCTTGCCACTCATTTTTACCTTCTTCGGGCAGCAAAATGACTGACCCGACAGTCATGTTTCTAACCTTGCAACGCTTCCTGTCAAAGAAACATGACGGTTGCATAACTGCCCAATATCTATAGAGTAAATGAAACAAAAATTACAATTCAGCACAAACATGCGAACCCCAAGAGACTTTTGCTTACCCGGAGCTCATTGGGTTCAAACGACCACCCTGTCCAAGAATAGAAGGGTGACTCTCAGTTGCAGCAGCTTCCACATCCAGTACATCACCATTCAGCTCAAACATGCAAGCCGAAGCATACCTTTTTCATCTACCCAATTAGCTGACTGTCACACGTTAGAGGAACCATGATGCCACATTCATCCATTAAGATGAACTTTGCAGTCTGCTTCAGCCATAATTCATCATCCTTATGCAAAGCAGCAACCATACCAGATATAGTGCAGATTTGCGCAGGCGCTTCTTCCCTCGTGATACAATGATGTCCATACCACTTGCCCTTCACCCTTGCTGATTTAGAGTCATACCTGAAGAGGACTACCGTAACCAGGTAAGGGTGGTCCGCGTAGATCCCACTTGACAGAAAACTATGGACAAAATATGTTTGTCACTGTCGGGCTAACAAACAATGGTAGGTTCAGTAGCCACTAGCAGTTATAATTAGTGTGAATACCAAAGAGAAGGTTAGCTCACCCGCATGTGGCCAGAACTTCTTCTTCCTTGGTAGTAGGATCTGCCATCCCCCGAGTTGCTCGGCTCGTCGGCAGCGGAGGCAGGCTAGAGCCTCGCAACGGCGGCTACGGCATGCGCCATTGGAGCTCGGGACCAGCGACTGGGCGCAGCAACTTGGTGCCGGAAGTCAAATGTCCGAAGGGATCGTCCTGCTTGGAGGGTGGATTTTGACGCCGCCGGTGCTAGGGGAAACGATGGAATGGATTTGTGAAATTGGTCAACGCATCCAATCCACTTAGTTCCTCGATTTTCCTAAGAGGTTGCCGCGTTGGTGCTCGCATCACGGACAGATGACCGACATGTGGGTCCCGACCGTCTACTTCACAGGACAGTTTAATGAAATGTTTGTATTTGGCAGGGGTGAGATGAGTTTGTGTCGAAATGGCCCCTCTGAGTAGTTGGAAGCCCAACTTTACGAAACGTGGCAATTACAGGCAACTTGGGTACCGCCATGCACCTGCCCACGAACTTTCGAGCAGCAAACAAACAATCCCCTCACGAGAGAAGTAGATGTTGATCCGGGCCAGCTCGGTGAACCATGCAGCATTCATCTTCTTGAGCTTTTCAAATTCAATGTTCATCGAGTCAAATTTGACGTCACCTTCCTTGATCATATCCCAGCTCTTTTCAAGTTTGGTTTTTAGCCAATCCTTCTCCTTAGCATAAGCCTGATCCACCTTATCAAGTTCAGTCTTCCGGAGGTTCTTCAATTTCTCAATCTCGTCGTGAAACCGAGAAATCTCGTCATCTTTCTCCTTTGGTTGGATCTCCTGGTGCCCTGCTTGTTCGAGAAAGTGAAGCATCAAATCAGTCATAGATATACTATCTTGAAGAGACATAAAATAGTGTTTGACCCGACAAGAAGCAAAGGTCAAGAAAAATAGTACCTTTCACCTTGGCCACTTCCTTCCGTAGCGCCTTGTTCCGTTTTTCCACATCAGCTGGCAGTAACAGAGTTATAAGTCAACTTGGCATGTCAAGGAGAAAAAGAGACATATTAAAAGGGATAAGGCATGGACTTGCATTTTTTCTTATACTCCAATAGTAGTGCCTTATGCTTCTTGGAGACCTCCATGTGAGTGTCAAGGAGACGTTGAAATTCAGCAGTATGCAGGTCCATGGTGATCTGAAAGGAACAAATCTCAATCAATAAATAATGAGAACTTCGAAGTTTTTAAACACCCGAGTCAAGTGGAACTTAACCTTTCTCTAGAGGGTTTGATATTCGAAGGTTATACAGACCCGAGTTAAGTGGAATTTAACCCGGCTCTAGAGGGTTAGATATTTGAAGTTTATCAAGACCCGAGCCAAGTGGAACTTAACCCGACTCTAGAGGGTTAGATAATCGAAGTCTATCAAGACCCGAGTCAAGTGAAACTTATCCTGGCTCTAGAGGGTTATATATTCAAAGTTTATAAAGACCCGAGTCAAGTTGAACTTAACCCGACTCTAGAGGGCTATAGATTCGAAGCTACTGAAGAGTCGAATCAAGTTGGAACTTAACCCGACCCTAGGTGGCTTGGCTATCTACTCCTAAAAGGAAACTTTGGCCAAGTTAAAACAATTCGGTTAGGTGCACCGAATCAGCTAAAACAAGTCACTTTGTTAAATTAGAAGCTATGAAAGCATCTGACCGAGTAATATCTTACTCCCAGAGGCTCGGGGACTAGAGGATAGGTACATATGTATTTAAGCAAGTATACAAAGGATAAACGAGAGGTTTACCTCCATCATTCGGCTAGCATCATAGATGGCTTGTCTTGTAGTATACATCTTCATGCAAATTTCAGCGGGACCAAACTTCTGCGGATTCCCAGAACCGACCTCGATGTACTCGGCGTAATTCCAGTTTTCAGCATATTCAACTAATGAGCCGAGGCTTCCTCCACTACTGGTCTAGGTCAGCACCAACCCCTTTGCATGAGCAGCTTTCTGGGCAACTATACCAGCTGTCGGACTGGTGTGCAAAGTGAGTTGTTTCTCAACGGCTGGGGTAGAAGGAGATGCTGTCTTCTGAAATATGGTTGGGACAAAGGTCTGCGTAAGAACAACCCCGGATTTCTTCTGGGAAACCTTGGCAGCACCATTTATTTTCTTCCGTTTATCGGCGTGGCTACCTTTTGTGAGGAGATAGCTGGCCGAGGTTTAGTTTCCAAGGTTGGAGCTGGCCAAGGTTCAAAAGTTGTCATAGGTTTGGCCTGTGAGGCCCGCTAAGACTGTTCTTGGTGCCGAGCTCTAGAAGACTCGGATGAGGTTGGCGCTGGCTGCCTCTTTTGAGTTGATGCAAAGGTTGTTTTATTTTGGGGTGGAGGTTGATCTAGCATCGAGGTAACTAGCATTTAGGCTGATAAAGACTGGGCACCAGCAGCACCAGTCCCATGATCTTTTACGGGGCAGATGAGTCTTCCCACAGATGTAGCATTGGAGCATCCTTCGAACCGTTACCTCCACCAATGTCGGCATCAGCGTCCTCACGCGGAGGTGAACCATGATCCAACATAGGAGGAGGAGTGCTACCTCGGATGGGGCTCACGGCTCGAGTTTCGTCTTGGGTCGGGGAAGGTGTCGACATGGGAATGGGCTAAGCCATGCTAGACCCGCTATGAGGAATAATCAGAGGGGCATGGCCAAGATAAATAGAAAGAAGTGTGAGCAAAGAAGGAAAGAAAGAAATAATAAATACAGTTGAAAGAAAACATCAAACTCGAAGAACAATGAAAGAAAGGGAGATTTATCGGGACACAATAGGTGGGACCTTGGGCTTTGGAGCCCTCCGGGTCGTAACGTTAATGGGGGGCTTACTGGCGGCCTTGTTGGCGGATTTCTTATATCGTTTCCCAACCCGGGTGATGGCTCATGATATGTAGTGCTCATTGGGAACCCCAAGAGGAAGGTATGATGAGCACATCAGCAAGTTTCCTTCAGTTATGAAAGCAAGGTTATCGAACCAGTAGGAGTAAGAAAACAACTCCAAAGTGTTGCTAGCACCATGGAATCCTGCACAACACAACCATAGAACTTTTCCGCAACTTACAATGAGGTTGTCAATCTCACTCGTTTTGCAGAAAACAATGGATTAAATGTATAGTGTGGAAGATAGTAATTGCTTGTAGAAAGTAAACAGTAGATGATATATTAATGGTAAAGGGATGGACTGGGGTCCACAGTTCCCAAGAGGTGTTTCTCCTTAAGATAAATAGCATGTTGGGTGAACAAATTATACTGGGGCAATTGACAGATTGAGAAAGCATAACAATGCATACTAGACATCTTGACTCCTACGATATTTGGTTGGGCATTACAACATAATACATAGACCGTAATCCAACTACATCTATGACTAATAATCCACCTTCCGGTTATCATCTGAACCCCTTCCAGTATTAAGATGCAAGCAACATGTCAACACCCGGATTTTTAATCCCAGATGCCTGTTATGAAATACATCGCAATCCCATGATTACCATTTTTGCGAGACATAACAGATTGGATATCACAGTACATCATCCATTACTAACCATAAAAAGGTCTTACACAAATAAAGGATCTCATGATCCAGTCTTAGTACAAACAAGTAGCGGAATGAATAGCGTAGCGGTGGGCTCCATCTTCAGTGTTAGTGGCAATGCTGACAATGGGAGATGATCCTAGTTGTCGTAGCCATCCTGCTGTCCTTCTTCTGGATAGTCCTCCTCATAGTCTGGCCACGGGAATAGCCAGGGAAAAAGCCATGAGTACTCTTTAAGTACTCGCAAACTATCACAAACAAGTAAGGTAGTTCTAGTAGGAATGTTAAGTTCAAAGTTTATTCATAAAGTTAAGTTTGAAACCTAAGCTTAGTTCAGAAACAAAGAAAGATAAGATAAAGTTCTAAATCACCTAAGTGGGAACTTAATTTTCATCGTCAGAACTCTGTTGTGGTCAAGTCATGTCACAATTCATTTCATAAGTCATTTTGAAAACATCTGACAACGGAACAGTATGGCCACTCCAACTGTCCATAACCGCAGACGCGGTTATTCGAATAGTTTGACACTTTGCAGAGGTGGTACACTTTCACCACAAATTTTGATACATCTATCAGGGATAACCTGGAATCGTCATACTTAGTATGCAGATAATCAAACATGACCTTTCCTTTACACACTCTAGTATAAGCACCTCTCCTACGAGCTTGGCCTCCCAGCCATGGCCATCTCCCATCATGGGCACTGCATAGGTGGACGACATTGAGAGGTAGCCTCAGCTCAAACCTCTCCCGCTAGGGAACTCATACTATTGCATATAAACTTCCGGCTAAGCCTTACCCAATTCAGGTATTGTTTTTGTACGGTAAAATTGGAATGGGATCGCATCCGAACCCAACCATCAGTTTTTATAAAGGGCTATGGCTCATGCCTCAACATTTTCATCATCATAAACCATTTGTGTTTCTCAACACATAGAATGACTCATCATTCCAAGGTTTTCATAAGTCATTTTCACCAAGTATTCCCATCTAAAGTGATCAAGTTTTTGGTTTAGCTCTAAACTACTAAGTTAAGAGTGTTCACTAATGTGGGATGCTAATCTCAATCTCATGCCATAGAATGACATCTAAGTCTAACTAGATAGGCCAAGTTTTATACTCTTTATGCTATCGATAAACAAGTAAAGAACTTTGGTAAAGTATAAGAAAGTAAAGCTTGTAAGTAAAACTTGGGATTGGTATAAATCAAAGAGGTATAACCAAAGTATGCCTAATGCATATTTCTTAGGTTATCTTGCTTAATTCTAGCTTGCTAACAATAGCTTGCCTTGATTGGTGCAGTGGTTAAAATTCTCCTCGTCTTCTTCGGGGTAGAACTCCTCTTCCTTGTAGACTTGGTCGGTGCGATCGTCTATAAATATATACGAAATACACAATCACCAAACAATACTTAACTAGTATATTTAGCACACTAAGGCCCATATTTGATGATCTAGTATCATCACAAACATCACAAGATTTAATGCACTAGTTTCATTTATTTTATTTGAGAAAAGTAATTTCTACTCATTGAAATTCACTAAGATTTAATATTCTCCAATTAAAATATTGGATCATGTGGGCACATGTCATCACCACATATTCTAATACATGGGAATGTGATTTAAATGTTGGATAACCTTTTATAAAGTCTAATGTTAATATTTAAATGATTTAAAGTGACTAGAAATGCCTATATAGCATTATTTTGGTACTAGTCCAAAGTCACTTCATGCAAATCTAAATATTATTACATACTAGCTGAATGCCCATGCATTGCTACGGTCCCTATTTTTTCCGGCAACATATCAATACAATGTGTTCCAAAATAACATGTATAGAAAAGATAGCCACAAGATATTCCAAAAAAACATAATATTCAATAACATGTTTAATTTGACATCACTCGGATATGAAATAAGTACTCAAGCTAATTGATTTTATTAACTAATTTCTACTCCTTGATGCTCCTACATATTGCCATACAATGGGCCGAATACTCTACTTCAATTTCATGATACCTGAGCAAGTGTACAGAAGAAAATTCTTTCTCAGTTCGTAACATCCTGCACAAATAGTACTTCTTATTAGCATATGTGTTTTATGTGGACAAAATTAAAATATACAAGATAGAATACCCATCGTGCATGTTGGATGAACCAACACAAAATTTTCAAAGTAAAGAAACAAAAGGTTCTAAATTTATTTTAGAACATTTGAAAAAAATGAATTTCCGCATTGTAGATTTGTAGTAGTGCTTTCTGGTTGCTGCATCTGGGCTCTGAATTTTCTGTCCCTCTGATAACTTGATAAAAAAATATAACCATATTTCTTTTGATTGAGCAATACACCTATGGTAGTACAACGTTAATGACAAGAACTTTCTTTATTTTAAAAGACTTACAAGCACTAATAGTTGAACATTGGTGTTGTATGAACATATAGTGGTTTTTTGGTTAAAGCGATACTATGTCGCACTGATTATTTATTTTTTCTCTGTTTCTGGACCGTGGTTGACTGACTTATGTATAACTACTCTGATAATTGAGCAGAAACAGTGACTAATTTAATTTCTCTCAAAACAGAATCAACCAATTTAATTAGCGTACAAAATTTTCAAAGTGCCACATATCTAAAGACCTACATATGTTGAATTATTCCGTCGCCTTACGATGTGACCAACACGAGCACCAAAGCCAGCACAAACACGTCAGGAGCCACCCGTGCTGGGCACCGAGATGGGGGCGTGGAATCCGCAGCCACAATCTCGACCATCGCGCACGACTCTGCGACCTCTACGCTAAAGTAGCAGGGGATGCGACACATCCTTGTTGGTGAACACGGCGAGCCTCTGGAAGTCGCATACCGATGCCACCTCCACCTGTGCCTCGTAGTAGACGTTGGATGTGTAGGAGGCGTTCCCGGCCACGTCCAACGCGCTGCAGCTGCAGCCGTATCTGAGTGTCGTGCAGTCGACGCGCGAGCACGTGTAGCCGACGTTGTCCGGCGCGGTCGTGTTGGTGCCGTTCGAGTTCAACACACTCCACCACCACGCTAGGTATGGCACGCCCTGGCCGTCACCGGCATGGCCAGACGCCCGTTGCGCTGCATGTTTAGCAGGAACTTGGGACGCCCGTCGAATATATGGCCTAGTGTCGCTCGAATTTTTCCAGTGTATCACTCTTGGCGTTCTTGTCCATGAGCCCGAACAAGTACACCTGGATCGTGCGTACAGCCAGAATAGCGTGCCCTCCCGTGCAACTAACGTCAGCATGCCCTGCCGTGCCGTGTTCACCATGGTGTGCTTGTGGCCTTCCATTGGCTAAAAAAAGAAAAAAAGAGCAGTGTGCCCTGTCGTGCCGCTAACATGTTGGGTAGCTCGGCGTAAAACCGCTGCACGTATGGCACCGTGGTGTGCTCGTCGCCTTCCGTCGGCTAGTAGACCTCGCCGGTCACGGCCGGCAGGTCTCCGAGCACGATTGTATCAAGCTCCGAGACACGCGTGTCGAAGTTGGCGACGGACACATTGGTGTACGTGATGCCACTGTCGATGATAGGCTTTGGTGGGGCACCGTCAAAGAAGGTGTAGTCTATGGGGAAGTCATCATTGGATGTAGAGCATGAGGAACAGGTAATGTTAACACTGAGCAGTGCCCTACTTTGGTTGAGGAACTTAACCATGTCGGTCAAGGAACTTCCCCACGAGGGGACAGGGTTGCTCGCTGGCGAGTCATACAAGTCGGCATTCACAAGCACCATCGTCTTGATCGCCGACCCGTGCCTCGCGTCGTTGAGAGTGTGCTCGATGTTCTTTTGCGGAGGAATGGTGACGTTGTCGTACATGCCATTGTACACCGTGAGGGATGGCTCGCTGCCAGCCGCCACACATTTGATTGATCTAGCCAACACAAGTAGAAAAAAGAAAATCAATAACAGGAACAAATGGAGACGTCCATGTAACTACAAGACTGATGTCATGTATGGACGTACTTGATGTTGCCACCGCCGTTGAAGTCATCGTGGTTTGGGTGTCCTAGCGTCAGTCCCATATGACGATATGGAGACGACTGCTTGCGGCACTCGAGGTTGGATTGATGACGATGTCGAAGAAGGTAGCGGCAAGTCCCTAGGTATGATGCTAGGGGTGGGCACATAACCTGAAAACCGATTTGCGAACCAAATTGATCTGGACCGAACCTGATAAGACGGAAATCGATTTTCTCGGTATTTTTCTCGGTTAGTAGATCTGAAAAACTGAAATTATTTCCGTGAGTTCGGTCTTGGCTCTTGGTCCCTCGAACTGACCGAAGCACCTTGACTATTACCACTTTCACGGATGCCCCAAGAACTGACGGCCACCCCCTCCCAAATATCCTACAATAACTGAATCAATTGATGCCATGCGGACCTCCAAAATCCAATTTGCATCCTTCCAAATTTGTGTGATTTTCGCACACCCCAGCTCCACAAGTCTCGCATGTCGCCTGATCTGTCACCTTCCCACAGTCCCCGAGAGCCCAACGATCATTATACTCCGTCCTCCAGCCCCGCTAGAGGCATATCATCTGATCACCCTCGCCCCAATACGACAATATCTAGCCATGTGCCGCGGCACAGTCTGGCTCAATGCAGAAGAACACTGGCTACAACTTCAAAGAATTTGAAGCGGCCGGAAAATTATTCGCCGAACGCCGCCACAAGGCGGGAACATAACTCCCTGATATGTACGATCCTAGTTTTTTCCTTGATATATAACTATCTTGTCAGCTGCCAAACTGGTAGCAGTGTAGTTTTTCTAGCCCAGTCACAAAAAAAAATCGGCAGAAAAATATTAAGGACCAGGTCCTCCTAGGCCCAGCTTAATGTGGAAAAAAAATACTACTATTAATTATTGTGATTGCTTTCCCGCGGACGTAAGGTGATTGTAGTTTGCTTTACATGTTTGGGGCTGATTGATTGATTACCACGATTGTAGTAAGGAAAGTGTTTGCTCAGGTCCACATGATTGGGTGGTCTTGATTGTCCCGATGTTTAGTGAGAACGATTTGATGGTCCAGATTTTTCCAATGTTTGATGTTTGAGGGCGACCTACGATCACCAACTTCCTTTTAATAGTAAAGTTCCATATAGGTATTGTCAAATGTGATTTTTGAGAGTTGGAATCAACTCAAAAGCTATTATGATTGCTTTTTGAAAACTGTTTGAACTTAGAAAAGTCACTGTTTTGTTATGTTTGCTATAGGTGATCTATAACTCTAATTTATTTAAATCCAACGGGGCTGGATAGAGATTTAAATTATCTTTCCAACAAAATTAGAATCATGTCATTTGGTTAAGTAGATCTTTCTGCATTAATTTTTAAACAAGGGGACAGAATATATATTAAGTCTAAGTACAAAAATATACATTTCAATTCTAGGGCCAGCGCGGGAAACTGAATGGGCTGGCCCAGTGACACTCCACGACGCAGGTGGCAACTGACAAGGGGGTCCCGCATGTCAGTGGCACAACTCAACACGAAGCGGTACGGGGCGATATGGACCGTGCGATTAGAAACTAGATCAACGGCTCTGGTTCATCGTCGACGACGGACTGGTCACCAGCGAGACGGAACCCTAGCGGCTCGGTGGGGGTCTAGTGGGGGCTTACCAGGGCTCCAGCTAATGTGGTGATGGGGGCGATCGAACGAGGAGATGACGATAGACTCAGGCGAGGTCGCGGCGGCTCCTAGGGTTGTCAAAATCGACGGGGCTCTTCCTCCTCTGCTGTGGTGACTCCAGTGGAAATTCTGGCGAACGGCTGCTCGAGCGGCTCCGGGGATGCTGTGAGCTGGTTCTGAGAGAGAGGGGAGTGAGGTAGTGTGGCGAATTGGTGCTTGGGAGGGCTCCTTATATAGGCTCGACGAGGAGACTGTGAGGGCGATGGTGAGCTCATCGGTGACGACGGTACAGGGCGCTAGAGTCATGGGCGGTGTAGGAAGATGGTGGCTTGTCTCCTGGCAGTCAGCTATGGCGTGATGGCGATGCTAGGGGCGGTGGCTTGTGGTCGAGACAAGGGCGACACTCTACGCGGCAGAGGCGGTGCTCGACGCGACGTGCGGTGGCTGCTGGTCGTGCGGCGGGAAAAGGGCGTGTCTAGGGGTTTGCTGGGGTTAAGGAGGAGCAGCGCGTGCAAGCTAGGGTCGAGGCGCGGCTGGTGCTGGCCTGTCGGGGATAGCGCTCTGGCGTGCTCCGTGCATGGCGCAGAGGCAGTGGGCGCGAGCTGTCCACGGTGGTCTAGAGGCTGGCTGCGTCCGTGGGGTAGACAGTGGATCACGGTAGGGTGCTACGGAGCTAGGGGAAAGCTGGTTTGGCCCACGCTCGGCAGGCGACGAACAAGAACGGGCCGCGCCGTACTGGCGCTGTGGGGTAGGAGGGGGATTGTCTGGGGGTTAGTTAGTCTAAGGGGGGACAGAGGAGAGATGTGAGGGTTAAATGGGAGACAAGAAATCAATTGGCAACAGTAATAGTTAGGCCAATATTTTTCTGCCTGCCAACTGTTCGACAAAATGGCCACAAGAAGGTTTTATTTGAATTTTGAAATGATTTTTGGTGGATGTGTTAGTCATATGCTTCAGCATCTGTGGTTGCTTGGAATTGTCAAGGGGAACTCATTTGAGTGGTTTTTAGAAAAGTGTGATCTATGCATATGAAGATTCCATTTTCAAATGCCATTTAAAATAAGAGTTCAAATGTTTTTGTAAGATTTCAAAGTGGGCCTTGGTAGATCATTACTTGTACTAGCAAGGGGTGCAAAGAGTTAGAATTGTTTCTTTTTGAATTTGACTTCTAGGAACACCTAAAGTGGCCTACTGGATTAAAATGGCAAAAGTGACCATTTGCATTTATTAATTCCATTTGATTTCTTTTTCTTTGGATTTGGTTTTGGAATGATCTAGATGATGTGGAATTCATCTTTCAATCATTCTACAACCATTAGAACAAACAAACATGGCAATTCAAAACAATTCTATATTAATGCAACACACATATGCATTCTTAAATGTTTTAATGATAAAAAGCTTTTGTTAACTCCAAATTGGGTGATTTGGATCTTGATAACCTTGATTAAAGATTTGGGATGTTACAAACCTTCCCCCTTAAACAAAATCTCATCCTGAGATTTAAGAAAGAAAACTAGGAACAAAAGAGATATGAAAACTCGGTCCTAATGTAATCTTCTCGCTCCCAAGTGGCTTCTTCTTCGGTATGGTTGCTCCATTGGATCTTGAGAAATTTGATACTCCGGGTCCTGGTGGTTCTGTAAGCGTTTTCCAAGATACGAATGGGTACTTCACGATACGTCAGATCCTTGTTGATATCAACGGCTCGGTGATCAATGTTCTTGAAAACTTTGGTCCACTCTGGCACTTCTAAGCATTTGCGAAGTAACGAGATATGGAACACATTGTGGATGGACAACATCTCCTCTGGCAGTTCCAGTTAATACAATACTTCTCCATGACGATTCAGAATTTTGAAGGGTCTGATATATCTGGGGGCTAACTTTCTTTTCAGACTAAAACATTGTGTTTCCTTCAATGGCGAAACCTTGACATACACAAAATCTCCGACATTGAAAGTCAGGTCTCTCCTTCTCTTGTCAGCATAACTCTTCTGTCTGGATTGGGCGGTCTTGAGGTGCTCACGGACTTTGTGAACCTTCTCTTCGGCTTCTCGTAGGATGTTTGGTCCGAAAATCTGACTCTCAACTAGTTGCGACCAATTCAAAGGGGTACAACACTTTCTTCCATATAAGAACTCAAATGGGCCCATTTGCAAACTGGCTTGATAACTGTTGTTGTATCAGAATTCTGCGAAAGGTAGATAGTCTTCCCATTTTGATCCATACTCTAACACACAAGATCTTAACATATCCTCTAGGATTTGGTTGACTCTTTCAGTCTGTCCATCGGTCTGCTCATAATTTGTGCTGAAATTCAACTTGGTTCCTAATCCTTCTTGTACTTGCTACCAAAATCTCGAGGTAAATTGGGTTCCTCGATCCGACACTATGGTCTTCGCGGTTCCATGCAAACTGATGATTCTAGCAATGTACAACTCTGCTAGCTTCGAACTCTGGTAGGTTGTCTTGACAGGTATAAAATGGGCTACCTTGGACAGTCTATCAACAATGACCTAGATTGAGTCATTTCCCCTACTAGAAGTAGGCAAACCGGTGATAAAGTCCATTCTGACGGAATCCCATTTCCATTCCGGAATCTTCAATGGTTGCAACTGCATGCGGGTCTCTGATGTTCCGCTTTGACTCTCTGACAGATATCACACTTGGAGATGTAGCTTCCGATTTCTCTCTTCATCTTGTGCCACCAAAATTGCTCCTTCAAATCCTGATACCTCTTCGTTCCTCCGGGGTGGATAGAATAAAGAGTATCATGAGCTTCTTGCATGATAACTTGCTTCAGCTCCGAATCTGCTGGCACACAGATACGTCCTTTGTACCACATAACTCCTTCTTCGTCTTCGGTGAATCTAGGATCCTTTCCTGTACCAATACGACGTTTGATTTCATCGATACTTGCATTTCCCTTCTGGGTTTCCTTGATCTAACTGATCAAAGTGGGTTGAAGTTCAATGCTAGCTAAAAATCCTTTGCTAACAAGCTCATTCCTAAACTTCTCCAACTCCTCATGCAAACTTGGTTGCTTCTCCTTGATCATGGTGTTTAACCTACACGGCAATCTGCTAAGAGCATCCGCTACCACATTGGCTTTGTCGGGGTGATAGTGAATGTCAAGGTCATAATCCTTGATTAACTCTATCCATATCCTTTGCCTCATATTCAGCTCCTTCTGAGTGAAAACATAATTCAAGCTCTTGTGATCTGAGTAAATCTCACATCGATTACCCATAAGGTAATGACGCCATGTCTTCAAGGCTAAAACTACGGCTGCTAGTTCAAGATCATGGGTAGGGTAGTTCTACTCATGCTGCTTTAGTTGTCGAGAAATATATGCTATGACTTTTCCTTCTTGCATCAATACACATCCGAGACCAATCTTGGATGCATCAAAATACACATCAAACGACTTCTTGATATCTGGCATAATCAATATTGGGGCTGAAATCAATCTCTTTTTGAGCTCTTGGAAACTTGCTTCATATTTGTCGGTCCATTCAAACTTCTTATCCTTCTTCAACAATTGGGTCATTGGTCTTGCGATGCTTGCAAATGCTTCTACGAACTTGCGGTAATATCCCGCTAATCCGAGAAATGCACGGACTTGGGTTTGAGTGGTTGGGGCGATACTTTTGGGCACTGTGGGACCCAGCTTGGTGCATCATCCGACGTCTGCGATTTTCATTCGCTTGGTTGATCTTCCCTTCCATCTGAATGGCAGAGTTGACTAGTTCTTCGAGATTCTCAAAACGAATGTTGACTAGTACTGTCTGCATCTCATCATGTAGTCCGTTCAGGAATCTCTCCTTATTCTTGGCTTCAGTGTTGATTTCATCAGGTGCATACCTGGCGAGGGACAAGAATCTATCACGGTATTTGATGCGCTCGACTTTCGACGTAGAGCTCGTTGGGAACCCCAAGAGGAAGGTACGATGAATATAGCAGCAAGTCTTCCCTCAGGTATGAAACCAAGGTTTAATCGAACCAGTAGGAGCAAGGAAACGCCCGAAAGGTGTTACTAGCTGAGCTTTGGCAGGGCGCACTACCGGTGCTAGTAGCAACGTGGAGACCTACACGACACAACCACAGAACTTTGTCCCCAACTTGCGATGAGGTTGTCAATCTCACCGTGTTTTGCGGAAAACAAAGGATTAAACGTATCGAATGGAAAGAAGTAAAAGTTTGCAGAAAGTAAACACAAAGCAGTAAACAGTTGCAGATTGTATGTAAAGAAAAAGGACTGGGATCCATAGTTCACTAGAGGTGGCTCTCCTTAGATAGATAACATGCTGGGTGAACAAATTACAGCGGGGCCATTGACAAACACCGAGAAAGCAATACATGCATATACTAATCATCTTGACTCCTCTGAGACTTGATTGGGCATTACAACATAATACATAGACCGCCATCCAACTGCATCTATGACTAATATTACACCTTCAGGTTATCATCCGAACCCCCTCCAGTATTAAGTTGCAAGCAACAGATTATTGCTTTACGAACTGTGTGTAAAGTAAACAATACAATTGTTCTATGAACAAAGGATCATTGTTTTCTCCCTAGTAGCAATAGCACATCTAGTACCTTAGAGATTTCTGTCACTTCCCCAGATTACCAGAGGCATGAACCCACTATCGAGCATAAATACTAACTCTTGGAGTTGCTAGCATCTACTTGGCCAAGATAGCTACTAACAACGGAAAGCATGCAAGATCTCAAATAACAAAGACATGATAGAATCAATAATCAATCTGAAATAGCATCTCAATATCCATCGGATCCCCGCAAACACAACATGTATGGATTACAAATAGATGATCTTGATCATGAACGGAGCTCATAAGATCTAAACATGAAAGCACAAAGGAGGAGAAACTAGCCATCTAGCTACTACATGGATCCATAGTCCAAGGATGAACTACTCACGCATCACACCGGAGGCTTGCATGGTGATGAAGAAGGCCTCCAGGGTGAATTCCCCTCTCCGGCAGGGTGCCGGGAAGAGCTTCAGACACCCCCGATCTAGGGACAGAGATGACGGCGGCTACATACTCTTTCATGGATTTTTGATCAGGTAATTAGGGTTTTCGTCCCGAGGGCAACTTATAGGAGGAAGGAGAGGCCGAGGGGGTGTTGGGGTCGGCCAGACCACCCCCTGGCGCGGGCCAAGCCTGGCCGCACGACCAGGTGGTGTGGCGGCCCCTGGCCCCTCTCCGTCTCGTATTCTGGCACTTGATCCCTTCCGGAAAAATAGGCACTATGGCTTTTTTCCCGTCCAACTCCGAGAATATTCATTTCCTGACTTTACTGGAACCAAAAACAGCAGAAAACAGGCAGCTGGCACTGTGGCTCTTGTTAATAGGTTAGTCCAAGAAATCATAATAAAAGTACTCCAAAGTTGGAACAAAACACAAGAAAGTGGATAAAACTAAGCATGGAACATCAAAAATTATAGATACATTTGCAATGTATCAACATCCCCAAGCTTGACTCCTGCTCGTCCTCGAGTAGGTAAGTGATAAAAAGAAAGAATTTTTGAGGTGACATGCACCATCAAAGACTTGATCAAAGTATTTGCAAAACACTCAAAGCTGGGATCATAGTACTTCAATCATAACATGAAAGACAAAGTTCTAGCAATAAGCAAAGAAACTATGATGCAACATGAAAATACACAAACAAAATATTCATGAATAACAATGCTTTGCAAGACATTTGTTTGTTTCACATAAAGAAAACATAGCATAAAAGTATTCAGCTTGTCCCTCAATAGAGTAGCAAATATAAATGCATAGGACACCATCAAAGTTCATAAGATTGACTAGATACAATAGTTTCAAACAAGCAATAACAAGTTACGCATCAATCAACTAGTCTTGGGACAATGCACATAGAACTAAGAATGGCCACTATGCTCTCAAAGTAGGTGCATAAAGATAGAAGGTAGAGACTCAATATAATGGTGGAAGAAAAGCCTTTGGTAAAAGGAAGTAGGAATTCAAGTCTCATAAAGAGCTTCCAAAATTTATGGTACTTGTAGTTTTCAGCTCTCATTGCCCCTATCATAAGCATCTTGAAGGTGATTAAGGTTAAAGTGACACAATTAAGAGGATATGGTTGACAAGTAATAAACCGAATCTCATGCCCCTTACTTACGAAGACCGATCCTCATGCTACTCAACTTTAGTCACGAGTAAGCTCTTGTCATTGTAAGTATATGTGTATCATTAAGAACCGCCAACGGGGTACCCCTTGCACATGATATGGGAGCTTTCCCATAATCAAAATGACAAGGCAAGCAGACAATGAGCATCTCAGCGATCTTTTTATTTGCTATTTGCATAGGTTTTTATTGAGGATGCTTCATAGAGTGCTCATTATGGTGATGCTGCAAGTTTCCACCATGATTAGGCATGGCTTAGGCTAGCAGCCCAGGCGTTTCTCTAACACACATACAAACTCCATGATCTTACAAGTTCCACTTTTATTTCATACCGCCGGGATCCGTAAGCAAAAGAACATAATATCAACGGGGTACAAAGTACAAGTGCAATGTTGAAAGCGTTCCCCATGAAACATGGTTCTGCTAATTTCAACTTATAAAGCGCAAGCATATACGCAACAAAGAAGGTCCCAATGGTTCAAGTTTATTAGAGACAATAAAGTAAAGTGTGCCATCAAGTTCGTGAGAGCTTTAATCACTAGTTTTCTCATAACAAGTGGAAGGTAAACAAAAGCATGAATATACTTGGAATAGCATAGGCTAATAGGTAGGTATGGTGGACTCTTTGGAATAACTTGGTTTAGGGAGTTGGATGCATGAGTGGAACTCATACTTTGTTGTGGAGGCTAGCAAAAGACTGAGAGCGACAGACTAAGAGAGCAATAATGGCCATAATCATGTAGAGCGACAAAACATCATTGATCAAAGCATAAAGTGATACTACAAGTTGAAAACTAAAGGATCATAAAGGCTATGGTGACTTGAGATAGTCATAACATGGTGTGAGCATGTGCCAAGTCAACCCAAATAAAGCATCAAAGGAGAATACCACTATACTATGCTTTAATATGCCAAAACAACGCATGATTCATCCAAGGCACATTAAGCAATCTCAATTGTTTATAACAAGTCATGCTAAATCAAAGAATACTAAGCATAAAGCCAAAACAATATCAAGGATGGCATGACAGAGCATAGGCCAAAGTCAAAAACGAGCTCTTTTTACCACATAAGCATGAACTTTCCTACTCTTTTCCAAACCAAACCAAACTATTTGCAAACCAAAGTGTGAAAGAGGGGGTCCAACCAACTTATTCAGAAAACTACGCAAACCAAGCAAACTAAAAACCAAAACGAAAACGAAAAAGAAGACGCTCCAAGAAAAACACAACTGTGTGCATGAAACAATAAAAATGAAGCGTTTGGAACAAACCTGGGATTTTTATTGATGAAGAAGGGGAATGCCTTGGGCATCCCCAAGCTTTGACGCTTGTACTTCTTGGATATTTTTTGGGGTGACAAGTGTGGCATCTCCAAGCTTGAGCTTTAGTCCATCCTTCATCTCATTACTCATTCCTTCCATAAACCTGAAATTTTCCCTTCATACAAAACTTCACACAATCTCATTAGCAACATTAGTGCACTTAAGATAAATAAGTCTCAAGGTTCAGTTATAACACCAAATAAACTTCCATTAGAACACTAGATACTGTAGCACTTCCCTCAAAAACCTCAATTCCCCAAAGGAACTCAAGAAGGAACTAACAAGAAGCAAATGCAGAAAATTGCAGAAATCTGTCAAAACAGACCAGCAGGTAAAGACGAATTTTTTCGAAGACCTTCTCTTGCTCAAATCAAAAAGTTCTGAACTAACGAAAGTTATATAACAACCTGGGGCAGAAGCACAAAACATTACAGCTCAATCCGACTTACAGAGCTCTCTCGGGAAGTTTTACGGTGAAGCACAGAAATATGTTTCGGGACAGCAACTTTCCCAATCATTACTTCACTCTCATTAGAGATTACTCTTGGCACAAAAAGCAAATAAAAAGGATAAGGAGAGGTTATTACAGAGGTAATAACTTCCATGACTCAACTAAAATTCTTGGGTTATCTCCCAACAATTACTTTTCTTTAACGCCTTTAAGTTAGGTAAAAGAACCAAAGAAAGAATCAAGTGTTCTCAAATGAAGAAGCATTAAGATCAATACCAGAAATATTTTCAACAAGGCAAGGTATATCATCCAAATAAGTTCTAGAGAATCCTCTCTCAATGCTCTTAGGTTCACTATTCTTATCAAAAGGGTTTGCAGGAACAATCCAATCAAGATTCTTTTCTATGGCATCATGTATTGCTACTAGTTTAAAGGGTATTGGTATCTTAGGTTCCTTCCCATTAGGTTCGGTTTTGTTCATCTTTTCTCGCGTACCAACAACATCTACAAATGAGCCTAGCATATTGAAACATTCAAAAACTTTTCTAGCTTCCTTGGCAACATCATAGAACTCCTTAAACAAAGTTTCTAGAATAAAATCCCTCTTTTCGCGGTCCTCAATTTCTTTAAGCTTAAGAAACATTACTTGCATGAAGGTTGAGCTTAAAAAACCTAGCTTCTAACATGTGAATTAAAGAAGCTGCAGCAATCTCAAAATTTGGAACAAGTTCTACAAGGGATCTATCCTCAGTATCTTCATGTTTGCTAATATGATTAAAGAATTCTTCAATATTATCTTTCCCAATTATAGAACCACTACCAATTGAAAGGTCTTTGATGGTGAAAGTAGGGATCAACATGGTGAGCTAAGGAAGGGATGACAACTAAAGGAGACTTAATTTTTTTGGGTTTTCAAATAAGATAACAAGCAAGTAAAACTAATTTTTTGTGTTTTTTTGAATAACAAAACAAGCAAACAAAACAAAAAGAAACTAAGGAAAACAAAAACAACAAAGTAAAGAGATTGGTTATGAGGGACTCCCCGGCAACGGCGCCAGAAAATCTTGATGCACTCGACTTTCGACATAGAGCTCGTTGGGAACCCCAAGAGGAAGGTACGATGAATATAGAAGCAAGTCTTCCCTCAGTTATGAAACCAAGGTTTAATAGAACCAGTAGGAGCAAGGAAAGACCCCAAAGGTGTTACTAGCTGAGCTTTGGCAGGGCGCACTACCGGTGCTAGTAGCAACGTGGAGACTTGCACAACACAACCACGGAACTTTGTCCCCAACTTGCGATGAGGTTGTCAGTCTCACCGTGTTTTGCCGAAAACAAAGGATTAAACGTATTGAATGGAAAGAAGTAAAGGTTTGCAGAAAGTAAACACAAGCAGTAAATAGTTGCAAATTGTATGTAAAGAAAAAGGACCGGGATCCATAGTTCACTAGAGGTGGCTCTCCTTAGATAGATAACATCCTAGGTGAACAAATTACAGCGGGGCAATTGAAAAACACCAATAAAGCAATACATGCATATACTAATCATCTTGACTCCTCTAAGACTTGAATGGGCATTACAACATAATACATAGACCGTCATCCAGCTGCATCTATGACTAATAATCCACCTTCAGGTTATCATCCGAACCCCCTCCAGTATTAAGTTGCAAGCAATAGATTATTGCTTTACGAACTGTGTGTAAAGTAAACAATACAATTGTTCTATGAACAAAGGATCGTTGTTTTCTCCCTAGTAGCAACAGCACATCTAGTACCTTAGAGATTTCTGTCACTTCCCCAGATTACCAGAGGCATGAAACCACTATCGAGCATAAATACTAACTCTTGGAATTGCTAGCATCTACTTGGCCAAGATAGCTACTAACAACGGAAAGGATGCAAGATCTCAAATAACAAAGACATGATAGAATCAATAATCAATCTGAAATAGCATCTCAATATCCATCGGATCCCCGCAAACACAACATGTATGGATTACAAATAGATGATCTTGATCATGAACGGAGCTCATAAGATCTAAACATGAAAGCACAAAGGAGGTGAAACCAGCCATCAAGCTACTACATGGATACGTAGTCCAAGGATGAACTACTCACACATCACACCTGTAACACCCTCAAATTGGCCCTATGCAAGTTTTAGCCCTTTCCGCCAAACCCGCATAGAAACGATTCAAGGACACCCACCAGGCACTTTCGTGCGGGTGGAAAACGAAGTAATACCATTAAACAACAATCCTCGATGGGACCCACAAAACATATATATATATATATACAACACGACTCCACGAGTCAAGAATACAGATATACAATACAAAGATCCAAATCACCTTGAAAACGATAAAGCGTCCGGCTACGGACAAGATGCAAATGGGGCTAAGGGCCCTGAAGAATAACCAATGGCGTCCATAACCCTCCCTAGGCCAAGCCGGAAGGGTAACCCTGCTAATGACGGCGATCTCAAACCTGCTAAAACAAAAGGGGTGCCGACAAAGGGCAAAGGAAAAGGAGGAGCGTCAGTACTGAGCCCAGTACACGGCGAGGCTAGAATTCGGCGGCTCTCGCCTAGATAGGTATGGTGGGCTGAAGCGGCAACGCAGCGGCAGTAAAGAACCTATAGAGACTCGATACAACTGGCGGTTATCAGAGAAGGATAAGAAAAGACCTATTCGGATCCAACCTGAAGCTATCACCAAACAAACCCATGCTGGTTTTTCCCCCTCAAGATCAAACGAGGAAGTCGAACCGAGGAACTCACACGATGGGAAATTTTACTCATTTCGTTATAGTTGAAGCTCTTACTAATCAGATATAGATAGTATGAGTCATCCTGGAGCATAAGTAGTGGGCAGTTTTAATCACCATTCCGTTGTAGTTGGAACATTTACTAGTCAGATATAATTGTCCTGAGGAATCCCAAAAACCCAGCAGTTTTTGACACTTTTATCACGTTCCATTGGAGTTTCAATACTTACTGGACAAGTATAGCATGTCACAACACAACCCAGATCCACTAGTGGTTGGTATTTTTAATATCCATTCCGTTATAGTTTCTTCTGATTACTAGTCACATATTAAGTCAAATTTATAGCACTACTTTAGTTATGCTTGTCTATGATCAAGATACTGTGCTCCAAGTCGTCCATAACCGCGGACACGGCTTTGAGAATGTTTTACCCTGTAGGGGTGCACAAATAGCAACACACACTCGATCAACCTCGGAAAAACCAACTCAAAACCCAACGAGGCATTCACGACAAAGCGATCACAGGATTCATAAATATTTCAGGGGCCACCCCACTAAGCTACCCGCAACGAAGTTGGCCGGCTCCAGAACGTACCTAGGGTTTGCGACGACGGCTGTAAACGACTGGGAACCCGAAAGTGTGACTGGGCTTGTCGATACCGCGAAAACATGGCGCGATCCAAAACAGTATAGGTGCTCCACGCACAATCTTAAATAAAGCAGTAACATGGCATAAGTACAGGATAGTAATAAAGCCCCAAACTAATCGTGGCCCCAAGAAATGAAATAAATCAAGCTCTGGCTCAGGGGGGTCCATAAGGTCTCCCGGATGTGGATAGTGCGAAAAATCAAGGAACAGGTATCAAGTACTCGGGGTCCTACTGGACACAAGTGAGCGTGGAAGAACCAAATAACATCTATTGCCTACCGATTCCTCTGCATTAGTTATATCTAGCATTTTAGTAGTTGTATTTAAAGTTATGATCATCTCCACCAGTAAACATCTGCCAGCATTCCAACAACTATGGTACTCAACAACACAAGAACGCACCTGAGCAAGCAACTACGACTCGCAAGGCCCGCTATCTACCAAACACAGGTAATAGGAGGTGTCCAAGGCAATATAGAGGCTGCACGGGATATAGCTGGTGCACGGAAACTAAAGCATCGCGACACGGATAGCAATAGATCAACAGGAGGAAGTAAAGACTATAAATGCAAAATAGGTAGAAGGAGGAGAGATGCTGGCCTGGGAAAATGCTGCCGAAGGTTGATATCCGGAGAACATGTCGGTACTCGCATCCACTCATTGGCCTAATCCGCGAAGACGCAAACACTAGAAGAAACACCGGATGCAATATTTAATACCACGGCAGAAGATCCGGCATGATCATGATATGATGCATATGCGGTGCAATTAGGCAGTATTAAGCGGAACCGGGTCCCGACAATTAATTAAATGATTCATGTTGTTTAGCTACCCCGCAATTTAAATGTTGATTAAACAAGGCAAAACATGGTATCGGTTCACTACACAAATTAAATGGAGTCCGGAATAAGACCAAATTATCCCGCACAAACACTCCATATTTAATCATGCGGTGAATCGGCATATTGCCCCCAACCCACATGATATGCATGCGAGATGAACAATTAATATGCAACAAGTTATATAGATGACATTTATAAAATAGGGCTCGGATAAAGGTTCACACATGGGGGTCCTGGCGCTCTTGAGGTTCCGAGGGTTTCGGATTCGGAGGGATCGGTCTTCGGACTTGGATCGGCTTCGAGAAGATCGTGACGGGGATGTGTTGCTGCTCCACAACATCTATACCTTGCCATTGGAACCAAATTACCCGAAGTTCGGCCACTGATTTCGCTTCTGGTGCTGCAGACAGCGTAGTTGTACACCAAACACCACGCGATCACCACTAGGACACGCATAGTTGGAGTTAGTCACGCGTTAACTGAGATCCTCTGCGGTTTCACACCGAACTCAAGGAGCGACATCTGGACCGCGCAACACGCGCACACGAAGACGAGGCTGCAGGGGATGATGAGGACGGCACATGCATCGAGGGTGGAGGCCAACAGGTAGACACTGGGACTAGGCGCGACGGAGGCGAGGTCTTCACGAGGACAGCGGAGATCGACGGGGAGGCTGGGCGAGGCCGAACAAGGAGGGTGCCGCGAGACAAGGTTGGGGCGAGGTCGCAGCGACGGCGACGCCAGGGCTCCGGGCGGTGGCGGCCAGCAAAGGAGAGAGGTGCGCGGCCTTCGCGTCGAAGCGGAGAGGCGGTGGCGGCTGGGGGCGCCGGGTCGCCGGTAGAGGACGGCGATCCAGCGGGGCTGGCCGGCAAGCTCGACCGGGGAAGCGGGGCTCTCCATGGTGGGGTGCTGTGGGCGGGTGGAGGTGGTCGCGTCGACGAGGGGCGCGTCGGGGGGAAGGCAGCGGGGGAAGGACGGGGGCCTACGGCGCCGGCAAAGTCGGCGTCGACCGGAGATGGGGCCTAGCGGCGGCCGGGAGAAGTATGGGCGGAGGAGAAGGCGGCGAGTCCTGCGGGCGAGCGCCATGAGGACAGGCCGGCTCGGTGGAGGGCTAGGGACAGTGGCGCCACACGGGGAGGCGGGCCGACGGGGACCTGGGCGAGGAAAACGGGCGGCCCGGCGGCGGTGGCGGGGAAGGCCAAAGGGAGAGGCGAGGGGAGGAAGGAGGCGACGCGGACGGCCGGAGGCGGTCGAGGCGAGCCGGTGGCAGCGGTACGGGACCTGGGGAGGAGCGGGGTCACGGTCAGGCGGTGGTGGGGCCAGGCGCGGGGCGTGGGGATCGAGGGCGGGAGGTGGAGGCGGAAAAGCGGCGGCGGCATGTGGGTGCGTGCCCAGGCAGGGGCTTGTCCGCTAGTGGGACCGCGTGCAGGTGGCCAGGCTGGCAAGGGGGGCGGCCAGTCGGATACGGTGGGCGGGAAACGGCTGGTGGGGCCTGGCCCACCTTGGCTGCGCGCCTAGGTGCGTGTACGTCGCGCGGGAGGCGGGAAAAAAGGGTGTGGGGCTAGGCGGTTGTTCAGGTGTGTGTGGTGTGTGTTGTGTGGCGTGTGTTGGGTGAGGTGTCAAACAGGGATTGGCCGGAGTGATGAGGCAGGAGCTGAGTAGATTAGGTTGGGTAGTTTTAGGAATTTTGGAGGTGGCCGGTCAGACTTCCGGGTCTGGCAAGGTGCCTCCTAAAAATAAAAGAAATATTTTATTATTTAAAACAGGGCTTTTGAAAACCGTTGGAAGACGAAACAAAATATTCCGGAGACCCGGGTTTTAATTTGAAATAAAGATGGGGCATTTAGAAAACAAAAACAGACTTTTCGAAAATAGTTTTGTATAAACACATGCAAGATGACATGACGATGCTCAAATGCAAGGTGGCATGATGACATGAGCATGCGGTCATGATGATGCAATGCACAAAATCAACGCGATTTTCTAGTAGTGGTTTTGCGAGATGCCACAACACCGGAGGCTTGCATGGTGATGAAGAAGGCCTCTAGGGTGAATTCCCCTCTTCGGCAGGGTGCCCCCCGATCTAGGGACAGATACGATGGCAGCTAAATACTCTTTCGTGGATTTTTGATCGGGTACTTAGGGTTTTCGTCCCGAGGGCAACTTATAGGCGGAAGGAGAGGCCGAGGGGGTGCTGCGGTCGGCCAGACCACCCCCTGGCGTGGGCCAAGCCTAGCCGCGCGGCCAGGTGGTGTGGCCGGCCCCTGGCCCCTCTCCGTCTCGTATTCTAGCACTTGATACCTTCTGGAAAAATAGGCACTTTGGCTTTTGTCCCGTCCAATTCCGAGAATATTTATTTTCTGACTTTCCTGGAACCAAAAACAGCAGAAAACAGGCAGCTGGCACTGTGGCTCTTGTTAATAGGTTAGTCCAAGAAATCATAATAAAAGTACTCCAAAGTTGGAACAAAACACAAGAAAGTGGATAAAACTAAGCACATAACATCAAAAATTATAGATACATTTGCAATGTATCAGTATTCCACTACAACCATTCTGCCTTGCTTTAGTTCTCTGAATTCATCTCTCATTCTGGTGACTAAACGCTGTGGCACATGGGTGCGGCTGAACTTGACTTTGAAAGCTTCCCATGTCATCACTTGACTGTGGTTCATCGTGCGGGTGTTGTTCCACCATGCTCTTGCATCTCCTGCCAGATAGTGGGTGGCAAACAGAACTTTCTTGTTGGCATCCACTCCAGCGACTCCTAAGTTGTTGTCCATGGTCTGTAACCAATCATCAGCATCCAGCAGGTCTTCATACTTGCTAAAGATAGGGGGATTGGTATTCTGGAAGTTTTTGAGTTTGGATCCATGATGATCCTGATTTCCAAGGCCTTGATTGTTGTGGGCCATCTGGGTAATCTGTTGCAGGGTGGCTAGATTTGGTTGGCGCTCTGCCCTACTAGCTTCGTGGTCTGCAATTAGCGTCTGCAGAATCTGCAGCATCGGGTCCTGCCATGAGCTGCTCCCTCCTTGGTTCCCACGAGTCATATGAAGATTGAGATAGACAATGGGGTAAGAGGGAAAGTTATAAGGTTTATGGTTTTGGTTTCAAAGATAAAACTTTGAGTTTGACTCAGGTTTGGCAAACTAACTTCTTTTCATTCATTCAAGCAAAGCACACGATACAAACACACACACCACAATAAAAAGAAAACAGATGCTTTTAAGAACCATTTTGTAAGCTAAGATACAATGGGACCGATACTTCTCACTCCTACGATAGTGCTCTAGTGCATCTATTCATCATCAATGAAGTCAGAGTCATCATCATTGGTGTAGAAGTCCATGGCATCATCCTCCAGGTAGTCATCATCATTGTTGAGATACGAGTGAATATCCCCTGGATGTCTTCAACTTCCTCCTGTTCTTCTTCTTTTCCTGCAAGCTGAGCTTCTTGCTCCTTGATGGTCTTCTCGAGGTCGGCCACCTTCTTGCGAAGACGGTCGATGGTGCGATCCATCTTTGCGTGTTGACATCGAAGTGACTAATGATCCTTGACAAGCAGTGAGAAAGTCTGGGCCTTCTGGGCGGCAATAGCATGGTTGTGGTTAGCGTACTCTTGAGTATTCTGCAATTCCTTCTGTCTGTCATACAGCAGGAAGTCAAGGTTCTCCACTTGGCGCTTCAATTCCGGGTGACTTGTGATCTCCAGAGGCATTCTCATAGAATCACGCCTTGCATAGTGAGCAAAGCGGGTTCCTTGGATCAAGTTGACATTCTATGCGCAAAAACGAGCGAGAGCTTCATGTTGCCCTGGCTAATCCATCTAGCCAGTTGTTCTCACTCACGGTGAGTTGAATCTTCTATGAAAGTGGTGCCTCTATCTTGCCTCGAAGATCAGCAACTATTAGCCATTGTAAATCTCCTCCCAGGGACCATTTAGTTGAGCCCCAAAGAATTCCGGATGCGGGCGCTCAAGGTACTCAAACAGTGCATCAATATCCCTCTCGAAGATCAGTTGGCCTCCATCGCCCAACTGGTAGAACTTGCAGTACTAAACTTCCATCTATAAGAATTTAGGATGAGAAAGTTAGTGAGGTGATCAAGTGTGTCAATTTTTATGGAGTAATGTAAGAATTTTGAGGAACATGTATCTCTTTGAAAGAATCTCAAGGGTAAGAGGGGAAATAGATTTTCACAAATACTCACTTTGGTTTTGAAACTAAGTTTTTTTTGTTCGGATGTCCATTCTAATTAGGGTCTCCTATGGTCAGGATGGCTCTGATACCAACTTGTTAACACCCAAATTTTTAATCCTAGATGCCTGTTATGCCATACATCGCAATCTCGGGATTACAATTTTTGCGAGACATAACAAATTGGATATCACAGTACATCATCCATTAGAAACCATAACAAGGTCTTACACAAATAAAGGATCTCATGATCCAGTCTTAGTACAAACAAGAAGCGGAATAAATAGCGTAGCGGTGGGCTCCATCTTCAGTCTCACGGGAAATGTTGACGATGGGAGATGATCCTAGTTGTCGTAGCTGTCCTGCTGTCCTTCTTCCGGATAGTCCTCGTCATAGTATGGCCACGGGAATAGCCAGGGACAAAGCCATGAGTACTCTTTAAGTACTCGCAAACTATCACTAACATGTTAGGTAGTTCTAGTAGGAATGCTAAGTTCTAAGTTTATTTGTAAAGTTAAGTTTGAAACCTAAGCTGAGTTCAGAAGAAAAGAAAGATAAAATAAAGTTCAAAATCACCTGAGTGGGAAATTAGTTTTCATAGTCACAACTCTGTTGTGGTCAAGTCATGTCAGAATTCATTTCATAAGTCATTTTGAAAACATCTGACAACAAAACAGTATGGCCACTCCAACTTTCCATAACCGCAGATGTGGCTATTCGAATAGTTTGACACTCTGCAGAGGTGGTACACTTTCACCACAAAATTCGATACATATGTCAGGGATAACCCAGAATCATCATACTTAGTATGCAGATAATCAAACATGACCTTTCCTTTACACACTCTAGTATAAGCACCTCTCCTATGAGCTTGTCCTCCTAGCCATGGCCATCTGCCATCCTGGGCAGTGCATAGGTGGACAACATTGAGAGGTAGCCACAGCTCAAACCTCTCCCACGAGGGAACTCATACTAATGCATATAAACTTCCGGCTAAGCCTTACCCAATTCAGGTATTGTTGTTGTATCGTAAAATTGGAATGGTATCACATCCAAACCCAACCATCGGTTTTTATAAAGGGCTAAGGCTCATGCCTCAACATTTTCATCATCATAAACCATTTGTGTTTGTCAACACATGTCAAAACATCTCAATAGAATGACTCATCATTCCAAGGTTTTCATAAGTCATTTTCACCAAGTATTCCCATCTAAAGTGATCAAGTTTTTGGTTTAGCTCTAAACTACTAAGTTAAGAGTGTTCACTAACGTGGGATGCTATTCTCAATCTCATGCCATAGAATGACATGTAAGTCTAACTAGATAGGCCAAGTTTTATACTCTCTATCCTATCTATAAACAAGTAAAGAACTTTGGTAAAGTAAAAGAAAGTAAAGCTTGTAAAACTTGGGATTGGTATAAATCAAATAGGTATAACCAAAGTATGCCTAATGCATCTTGCTTAGGTTATCTTACTTAATTCTAGCTTGCTAACAATAGCTTGCCTTGATTGGTGAAGTGGTTGAATTTCTCCTCGTCTTCTTCGGGGTAGAACTCCTCCTCCTCGTAGACTTGGTCGGTACTATTGTCTATAAATATATACGGAATACACAATCACCAAACAGTACTTAACTAGTCTATTTAGCACACTAAGGCACATATTTGATGATCTAGTATCATCACAAACATCACAAGATTTAATGCACTAGTTTCATTTATTTTATTTGAGAAAAGGAATTTCTACTCATTGAAATTCACTAAGATTTAATATTCTCCAATTAAAATATGGGATCATGTGGACACATGTCATCACCACATATTCTAATACATGGGAATGTGATTTAAATGTTGGATTCACCTTTTATAAAGTCTAGGATTAATATTTAAATGATTTAAAGTGACTAGAAATGCCTATATAGCATTATTTTAGTACTAGTCCAAAGTCACTGCATGCAAACCTAAATATTATTAAATATTCAGATTGGTATTGTCAAATGTGATTTTTTATAGTTGGAATCAACTCAAAAGGTATTATGATTGATTTTTGAAAAATGTTTGAATGTAGAAAACTCTCTGTCTTGTTATTTTTGCTATAGGTGATCTAAAACTCTAATTGATTTAAATCCAACGGGTTTGGATAGAGATTTAAATTATCTTTCCAACAAAATTGGAATCATGTCATTTGGTTAAGTAAATCTTTCTGAATTGATTTTTAAACGAGGGGACATAATCTAGATTAAGTCTAAATAGAAAAATCTACATTTGAATTCTAGGGCCAGCACGGGAAACTAAATGGGCCGGCCTAGTGACACTCCGTGGCGCAGCTGGGAACTGACAAGGAGGCCCCGCATGTCAGCGGCATAACTCAACGTGAAGCGGTATGCGGCGATGTGGACCGCACGATTAGAACCTAGATCAACGACTCTGGTTCATCGTCGACGACGGACTGGTCGCCGGCGAGACGTAACCCTAGCGGCTCGGCGGGGGTCTAGTGGGGGCTTACCAGGGCTCCTGCTAACATGGTGATGGGGGTGATCGAAGAAGGAGACAATGGCAGACTCAGGCGAGGTCGCGGCGGCTCCTGGGATGGTCGAAATCGACGGGGATCTTCCTCCTCTGCTGCGGCGCCTCCGGTGGAAATTCTGGCGAACGGCTGCTCGATCGGCTCCGGTGATGCTGTGAGGTCTGATACGTTGCCAACGTATCCATAACTTTTGATGTTCCATGCTTGGTTTTATCTACTTTCTTGTGTTTTGTCCACACTTTGGAGTACTTTTCATATGATTTCTTAGACTAACCTAATAAGAAGAGCCACAGTGCCAGCTGCCTGTTTTCTGCTGTTTTTGGTTCCAGGAAAGTCAGAAAATGAATATTCTCGGAATTGGACGGGAGAAAAGCCAATGTCAGTATTTCACCAAGGGACACCTGGAGCCAGAATATGAGATGGAGAGGGGTTGGTGCCCGACCACACCACCTGGCCGCGTGGCCATGCCTGGCCTGCGCCAGGGGGTGGTCTGGCCGCCCCAGGCACCCTCTCGGCCTCTCCTTCCGCCTATATATTTCCTCTGATACAAAAACCCTAAGTACCCGATTAAAATTCCACGAAAGAGTCTGTAGCTACCGTCGTCTCCATCCCTAGATCGGGAGGGATCTGAAGCTCTTCCCGGCACCCTACTAGAGAGGGGAATTCACCCTGGAGGCCTTCTTCATCATCATGCAAGCCTCCGGTGTGATGCGTGAGTAGTTCATCTCTGGACTACGGGTCCATGTAGTAGCTAGATGGTTGGTTCTCCTCCTTTGTGCTATCATGTTTAGATCTTGTGAGCTCCGTTCATGATCAAGATCATCTATTCGTAATTCTGCATGTTGTGTTTGCGGGGATCCGATGGATATTGAGATGCTATTTCATACTGATTATTGATTCTATCATGTCTTTGTTATTTGTGATCTTGCATGCTTTCCATTGTTAGTAGCTATCTTGGCCAGGTAGATGCTAGCAACTCAAAGAGTTAGTATTTATGCTCGATAGTGGGTTCATGCCTCCAGTAATCTGGGGAAGTGACAAAAATCTCTAAGGTACTAGATGTGTTGTTGCTACTAGGGAGAAAACAACAATCCTTTGTTCATAGAACAATCATATTGTTTACTTTACACGCAATTCGTAATGCAATTATCCGTTGCTTGCAACTTAATACTGGAGGGGGTTCGGATGATAACCTGAAGGTGGATTATTAGTCATAGATGCAGTTGGATGGCGGTCTATGTATAATGTTGTAATGCCCAATCGAATCTCAAAGGAGTCAATATGAGTAGTATATGCTTGTATGCTTTCTCGATGTTTGTCAATTGCCCTGCTGTAATTTGTTCACCCAACATGTTATCTATCTTAAGGAGAGCCACCACTAGTGAACTATGGACCTCGATCCTTTCTTTACCATCAATCTACAATCAACTGTTTACTGCTTTGTGTTTACTTTCTGCAAACTATTACTTTCTTCCACTCAATACGTTTAATCCTTTGTTTTCAGCAAAACCGGTGAGATTGACAACCTCATCGCAAGTTGGGGGCAAAGTTTTGTGGTTGTGTTGTGCAGGTCTCCACGTTGCTGCTAGCACCGGTAGTGCGCCCTTCCAAGGCTCAGCTAGCTACACCTTTGGGGTGTTTCCTTGCTCCTACTGGTTCGATTAAACCTTGGTTTCATACTGAGGGGAAACTTTTTGCTGTGCTCATCATACCTTCCTCTTGGGGTTCCCCAACGAGCTCGATATATTTTGGGCAATCAAGCTATTTTTTTGGCGCCGTTGCCGGGGAGTCAAGGACATCTTCACAAGGGGAGTCCCTCATAACTAATCTCTTTACTTTGTTGTTTTTTTGCTTAGTTTAATTTTGCTTTGTTTGCTTGTTTCTTTATCAAAAACACAAAAAAATAGTTTTACAAGTTTGCTTTCTTTATTAAAAACACAAAAATTGACTACTCTTGAAAACACTAAGTTGTGTGACTTCACTAGCACCAACAACAATGATTTTATGAGCACACCTATTGCTCCACCTGTTCCTGAAGCTACTTTCTTTGAAATAAAACCTGCTTTACTCAATCTTGTTATGAGAGAACAATTTTCTGGTATTGGTAATGAATATGTTGCTGCCCATCTAAATAACTTTGTTGAACTTTGTGAGATGCAAAAGCATAGGTATATAGATGGAGATATTATTAAGCTTAAATTGTTTCCTTTCTCTTTGAGAGCAAAAGCTAAAGAATGGTTGAATTCCCTAACTAGGAATAGTATTGATTCTTGGACTAAATGCAAAGATGCTTTCATTGGAAAATACTATCCTCCTGCTAAGATTATATATATATGTGAAGTGAAATAATGAAGTTTAAACAATCTGATAATGAACATGTTGCTCAAGCTTGGGAAATAATGAAATCTTTGGTAAAGAATTGTCCCACTCATGGAGTGACTGCTTGGATGATCATCCAAACCTTTTATGCATGATTGAACTATTCTTCAAGAAATCTATTGGATTCTGCTGCTGGAGGTACCTTTATGACCATTACTTTGGGTGCTGCAACAAATCTTCTGGATAATATGATGGTTAACTATTCTGAATGGCATACTGAGAGAGCTCCACAAGGTAAGAAGGTAAATTATGTTGAGGAAACCTCCTTATTGATGTTATTATGTCTATGCTTGTTAATGGGAAAGCCCATATTGATCCAAATAATGTTCGCTTAGCCTCTTTGGTTGCTCAAGAAGAGCAAGTTGATGTGAACTTTATAAGAAATAACAATTTTAGCAACAATGCCTACAGGAATAATTTTGGTAACAACAATAAGCCATATCCTCCCAACAATATGCTTATGGAAATTCCTACAACAACAATAGGAGTGCTCCTTCTGACCTTGAAGTTATGCCTAAAGACTTTATTAGTAAATAAACTGTTTTCAATAAAACTATTGAAGAGAAACTCTCTAATGGATGAAGCTCAATCTTCTTTGAATAAAATGGTTGCTAAACCTGAAACTATTGATAATACCTTTGCTACTGCTAATGCCATACAAGTTAGAGTCGATGAAAATGTTAGACTATTAGCTGAATTGCATGCTAAGTGGGAGAGAGAAGATGAACTTGTTAGAAACGTTTGTGTTTCTACTACCACTACCACTAATGTTGAAGTTAGTAATGGCTCTACTACCTTAGATGATAATTATGATTTTGATCTTGATGGTTGCAATATCTCTGAAGTTATTAAGTTCCTACAAAAACTTCCTAAAAGTCCTAATGCTAGTTCTATGAATATGGCCTTCACAAAACACATTACTAATGCTCTAATAAATATTAAAGAAGAAAAGATGAAACATAAAGCTTAGATTCCTATAAAACAAGAAGATGGTTGGGAACCCATCATTAATATGAAAGTGAATGATTTTGATTTCAAAGCTTTATGTGATCTTGATAGTAGTGTTTCTATTATGCCTAGAAGGATTTATGATATGCTTGATTTTCCACTACTTGAAGATTGTTATTTGAATGTCCCACTTGATGATAATGCTAAAAACAAAACTCATGGGGAGTATTAATGATGTTCTTATTATGGTTAACGATGCCTATGTACCCGTTGATTTCTATGTTTTGGATGTTGAATGCAATGCTTCTTGTCCTATTGCTTTGGGAAGACCTTTTCTTAGAACTGTTGGTGCCATTATTGATATGAAAGAAGGCACCATTAAATATCAACTACCACTCAATAAAGGTATAGAACACTTCCCTAAGAAGAGAGAGAAGATTTTTTTTGCCTCTCCTATGAAAACAAACTTTGCTCTTAATGCTTCTTCATTTGAGAACACTTGATTCTTTTTCTTGCTTCTTATGCCTAACATAAAGGCGTTAAAAAAAGTACTTATTGGCAGATAACCCAAAAGTTTTAGATGAGTCTTGGAAGTTATTACCTCTATAATAAACGCTCCTTATCCTTTTTATTTGTTTTTTGTGCCAAGAGTAACCTCTAATGAGAGAGAAGTAATGATTGGGAAAGTTGTTGTCCCGAAACAAATTTCTGTGCTTCACCGTAAACATTCATGTAAAATCTCTGTATGTCCTTTTGAGTCGTTAATATTTGTGCTACTGCCCCAGGTTGTTATCTAACTTTCGTTAGTTCAACACTTTTTGATTTGAGCAACAGAAGGTCTTCGAAAAAATTTGTCTTTACCTGCTAGTCTGTTTTGACAGATTTCTGCCATTTTCTGCATTTGCTTCTTGTTGGTTCCTTTTTGATTTCATTTGGGAAATTGAGATTTTTGAGGGAAGTGCTACAGTATCTAGTGTTTTAATGGAAGTTTTATTGGTGTTAGAACTGAACCTAAAGACTTATTATCTTGAGTGCACTAATGTTGCTAATAAAGATTGTGTGAAGTTTTGTATGAAGGAAAAATTTCAGGTGTATGGAAGGAATGAGTAATGAGATGAAGGATGGACTAAAGCTCAAGCTTGGGGATGCCACACGTGTCACCCTAAGAAATATCCAAGAAGTAGAAGCGTCAAAGCTTGGGGATGCCCAAGGCATCCCCCTCTTCATCAATAAAAATCCCATGTTTCTTCCAAACGCTTCATTTTTATTGTTTCATGCACAGTTGTCTTATTCTTGGAGCTTCTTCTTTTGCATTTTCGTTTTCGTTTTGGTTTTCGTTTGCTTGGTTTGCTTAGTTTTCTGAATAAATTGGTTGGACCCCCTCTTCATACATTGGTTTTCAAATAGTTTCGTTTGGATTGGACAAGAGTAGGAAAGTTCATGCTTAAGTGGTAAAGAGAGCTTGTTTTATACTGTGGCCTATGCTTTGTCATGCCATGCTTGATATTGTTTTGGCTTTATGCTTAGTATTCTTTGCCGTAGCATGACTTGTTATAAACAATTGAGATTGTTTAATGTGCCTTGGAAGGATCATGCGTTGTTTTAGCATATTAAAACATAGTATTGTGGTATTCTTCTTTGAAGCTTTATTTGGGTTGACTTGGCGCATGCTCACACCATGATATGACTATCCCAAGTCACCCTAGACTTTACGATCCTTTAGTTTTCAACTTCTAGTATCACTTTATGCTTTGATCAATGATGTTTTGTCACTCTGCATGATTATGGCCATTATTGCTCTCTTAGTTTGTCGCTCCCAGTCTTTTGCTAGCCTCCGTAACCAAGTATGAGTTCCACTCATGCATCCAACTCCTTAAACCAAGTTATTCCAAAGAGTCCACTATACCTACCTACTAGAATATGCTATTATAAGTATATTCATGCTTTTATGTACCTCCCAAATTAAACTTGTTATGAGAAAATTAGTGATTAAAGCTCTCACAAACTTGATGACTCTAACATCCCAAATTTTACAATTGCAGATGTTACTAGAAGCATGCATCATGTCCTTGCATCATGGCATCAAACTGCATTAGATAATTTTCCTAAACCCCATAGTCATATAAAGACTAAAAGGGTAAAACAAAAATCTAACCTACTAAACCCTTGCAAAAGTATTATTTTATAACCCCATACTAAACTTCTCCTTTTACAAATTTTTAGAGACCGAACTCACGTAATTCGGAGTCCGTTTGCAAAAGTTATGCAACTTTTTGGGAAACAAAAATACATAAAAAGATTAAAGAAAAGAAAGAAGAAACCTAGCCTAACCGGGCCAGCCGAGCCAGCCCGGGACCTACCTACCGCCCGCCTGGCTGAGTGGGCGTCGTGAAGTGCGTGGGCCGGCCGAGTAGCCTCCGCCAGCAGCCAGCCGCAGCCCCGCAGCCGCTGACGGCCCGACCCCACCCGTCATCCCCCTCCTCTGTTTGAGTCCAGCTCGAACACGAGCTCACCAGGTCAGCACGACCGCCTCCGGCCGAATCGGCGCAGACTCCGCAGCCCCCACGCCAAGTAAGCCAGCTATTTAAAGCCCTCGGCACGCCTCCCAAAACCCTAGTTTTATCTTTACACCACCGCCACCGGGCCGCCGCCAATTCGTCACCGGAGTTCGCCACCGCCGACGCCGACGGCAAGGTTCCGGCGCCCCTTCCCCTTTTCTCTCCCCTCTCTGCCCTCCCCCTTGAGTACCATCTAAATTCATGTTGTTTCCCCTTGAACAGAGCCCCGTGCCGCCACCAATTCTTCACCGGAGTCTCGCTGGAGACCGGAGGGATCGGCGGAGCGCCGCCACGAATAGAGGAGGAGAGGGCCGACGTAGTCCGTACCAGAGGGACCGCGAGGAGGAGGGCCACGCCGTCGCCCACTTCGTGCAGCCGGGAGCTCGCCGAAACGCCGCCGTACATCGCCACCGACGCACCGCCGCCGTCGTCATCGTCATCGCCGCCGGTGAGTTCCTCCTCCCCCTCCGTTAGATCTTGATCCGGCGGTGTAGATCGGCCGAACCGGTACCGTCCAATCCCGTGCCGCCACGCGTCAGCGCCGCGTCAGCGCATGCGTGGCCGCTGCGTCAGCACCGCGTGCCCTGCCCTGGACCAGTCACGAGCCGCCACTTGGCGCCACACAGTTGGCCGCCGCTTTTCTTTTCTTTTAAATAGGCAGAAAACCATTAAATCTTGTAAAATCCTTAGTAAATCGAGTTGTTGTCCCAACATTGCGTGTAATATACCGTTGGATTCATATATTTGAATAGAACATAGATCTACAATAATATTACTGTTTTACTACATCAATCTTGCAGTAGGATTTAAAGTTTAAATTAGAGTATTTTAATTCTAGAAAATTATCCGTAGATCCGTTTTAGTTGATTCTTGTTGCGTTGGCTTGGTATCTACGAGACCTTCTGTAGAAAATTGTTATAACTTGCTTAGAGTGTTCAGATCAGTTTCGAGGTAGATTGGAGTTGTAGATCTAGTTTTGAGCTCGGTTATTTAGGGTTTAATCCAAAATACTTAAAACCTATGGGGAATCGACTCTAATGACATCCCCAAGTCAACAACATCCCCGAATAAATCCTTGGTCAAAATTGAATCCACCCTTCCATACTACCTTGTTGCATGCATGCATATTCAACTTCCTGACTTTGTTTTGTGCAAATTGTGATTGGGTATATGTTTCATTTTGTTAGATTGATCGGAGTGCGCTGAGGAGTACTGTTGTGTAGAGTGCTGCTCGGATCAAGGCAAGTTACACCACTTGTACATATTATGTCCTAGATTTTCACTATGCATGTTTTACTCTTCAAATCTTGTAGTATGCATGTGTAGGTTTTTGGTAGATTTTCTTAGTATTATTTTGCAAGTGCGGTTTTGTAGTATGCCATGAGTAGCTTTATACTTAGGAGTTTCCGTCCTATTAGGTTTCCCTGTTTTTGCTAAGTATTGCTTTCTATGCTATATATATACTAAGTATCGTTGGGGAGGGTTCGAAACACAATAAAATTTCTAAGTATAAAAGCTCTCTCGAGCGAACATTTTCCTCTCGAAACCTCCTTCAAAATAAAACTAAGTTTTTCTTCTGGGAAAAATGGTTGTCGGGACAACGAGTGGAATTTTGGTGGAGGACGGCCGCCCAGGAATCAAAGAAGTCTACCATGTTTTAGAATTCAGAAGCTTCCAGTGCAACCACAATACATATGGGCTCTGTCTTGGCTTAATACTTAATGGGAAACCTCACCGGGTACCAACATTTGGAGGTTCTTGGCACGGTTGGATCCAAATGGTAGATGGGCTACTAAGGGAAGGCTTCGCCATGGTATTGTCAATAAAAGGACTTGATCGTGGATTGTGGGGAAAGAGCACAACCTCTCGAGAGTATTGCAATCTGATCGATCAGCCGTGTTCATCGAAACAGAACAACATTGAGCATCTGAAGGATGGAGCCTCTGAAAGATCTTCCTCTCTCTTTTCCAATCTTAACGTTTTACAAACCCCAAGGTGTGAGTAATATCGCCATTGGGTGGGATTTTGGGAACTTGGTGCGTAATATCCAAGTGCTAGGTTGAGTGGGCACTTGGTGAGTAATATCCACGTGTTCCATTTGACCCTATACCACTTATCAAAGTTCACAAAGCAGGGAAAATCTCCTCCTCTTTTCTTCTTACATTGAGAAAATTGGCTTTACGCAAATAAACCCCAAAGACTATTCTTAGCCTTGCATATAGGGATAGACTTATTCTTTCCTTGGTGTAATTTTCCAATACATTCAAAGTATTGACCCAATTTGTTGGCTGCACGTTCTATGTGCAGAATCTGAAGACTGAAAGGTGCGTAGGGATCGCGGGTCTTCAAGCAACTAGCCTGAGGCATTGATGGACTCAAGTTTTACTTAGTTTTTGCTGTTTTATTTGAGCTAGCTATAAGCTATGCAAGTTGTAATAATTTTATACTCTGGATTATTCGTGTAATAATGACTTGTGTTTTACATGATATTCATCGACTGTGAAGTGCTAGCTATTGATCCAGAGACTAGCATGTTAATCACAGGGACTTAGGATCCTTACCGATCCAAGGTCGCAATGGATGGTATCAGAGCACAAAGTTGCCTGTAGGACGTGACCCTAGGATTGGAAACCACCTTTACCATTGTGTGTTTTGCTTTCCATATTCTTCTAAGTTATTTATGCTCTTCTAGTAATTCTCTTCCTTATCACTTTATGCCTAATTTTCCTTCTCCTAACCTAAAGACGACGGCCTTCTACTACGACACCACCGAAGACATCAAGCGCCTGCGCTTCGGGGAGTGCCTTCTGGACATCATCAAGATGTTGCAGTTACCCATGCTGTCGATCAAGGGAAGCGAGTTGAGGAAGATGCACAAGGAAGGATGTTGAGCGATTGAAGTCATCCAACCGGGGCGTAGCAAGTCAGAACCCAAGACAGAGGACATTGTACTCAACGTCACCAGTGACTCCAAGGAGAAATGACTTAGCATCAGCTTGCAGGAGATCATTGGACGCCTTTGCGGACGCCACCATGAAGAGGTTGAAGGCCACTACATCAAACTCTTTAGAAGACGTGATGAGAATGGAGTTCCAATCGAGTTAACCCCGGAGGAAAGGAAGACATGCAAGTGTCGGAGGATCCAATATCAAGACTTGGAGTCCCACATCGATGATCTTCAGAAGGGGAGCTTCCTTGAGATCATAAGGAATGACGAGCTATGTACCCTAGTCAAGGAGAAGGACGAGAAGATCGAGGAGCTGGAAGAGAGGATCAAGTCCCTAGGAGGGGAGCTCACCACCCAAGACAAGAAGTTCGCTAATCAAGAGAAGAGGGTGCAAGACAAGAACAAGAGGATTAGGGAGCAAAGTCTTGTGCTCGCAAAAAACGAGATGGAGTTCAAGAACTTTGCCACCATGTTGAAGGACCTGTGAGCAGCCAAGAGGAGCTTGGAGGAGAAGATCACGCCCATGACTATGGGGTCAAGTTTGATCAAGAAGCTACAGAAGGAGAAGAAGGAACTTCAAGAGAAGCTCGAAGCTGCAACCCAGGAGCTGCAAGAGGTGAGGGAACTTCAAGAGAGGCTCGAAGCTGCTACACCGGAGCCACAGGAGGTGAAGGAACTTCAGGAGAAGCTTGAAGCCACGACGAAGGACATGGAGTTATACAAGTCACTACTGGAGAAGGAAGGCTTCATTATTGAGGATGAGGAAGTGGATGATGAGTAGAGTAGTTGGACCACCCTTAGTTCTATAGTCAAACGTTGTTCGCGATTGTAATGAGTACAAAAAATTATTTTGGCTTAGTTAAACTGGGTTGAGTGTGTTAAACTACGTGCCTTGTGTGCCTTGCTTTTCTCGTGTGTTTTTCTCTTGTTTACATAAAGGTAGGAGTTCTATTCCTTAGGCTTTCTATCCATCTCTTAACTTGTTCCCAAACCCCACAGATGGCGAGACGTGGAAACAACAAGAACAACATGCCCCCAGAGATAGCACAACTTCTGAACTCTCAGAATCAGCTGATCCAACTCCTCACTCAAAACATGCAAAACAACAATAACAACAACCCGCCACCTCCACCACCTCCACCGCCCCAATAGGATCGCTTGACTCGGTTCCTAAGGTTGAACCCTCCAATCTTCTGAAGTGGTTTTGAGCCAATTGTGGCAGATGACTGGCTCCGCAGCACCAACAAGAAGTTAGACACCATCCAAGTTGTGGGAGCTAACAGGGTGCGCTTTGCCACGCACCAACTTGAGGGACCGGCTGTTGAATGGTGGGATAACTACCAGGTCACCCACCCTGATATTGAAGCTATCACCTGGAACCAGTTTGAGGGGGCCTTTCGTACTCATCACATAGCCGCGGGAGTCATGTCACTTAAGAGACGTGAGTTCCGCGACTTGAAACAACTGCACCGCTATGTCTCCGAGTATGGGGACCTTTTTAACAAGCTGGCATGCTATGCACCTGATGATGTTTCCACGGATGCCAAGAGACAGGAGGTGTTCCTAAGGGGACTTAATGATGAAATATCCATTCAGCTTGTGGCTCTGAAGTTTGATAACTATCAGGAACTTCTGGACAGGGCAGTTGTGGTTGAAGCAAAGCAAAGGAGTATAGAGAACCGAAAGAGAAAGTCCACCTCACACAAGCACAACTCGGCCCCATATCAGAAGCAACACACTTCGTCACCACCACCCCACAACCACAATGGCCACAACCACAATGGTCATCGTCATGGAGGACATAACCACAATGGCCATAAACACTGCAATGGAAATGGCAATGGGAAGGATCTGAGCGAAATGACATGCTTCAAGTGTAACAAGACAGGGCACTATGTAACTACTTGCCCCGAAAAGATGAAGAATGGGAATGGTAATGGAAATGGCAACAGACACAACCATGGCAATGGTAATGGAAATGGGAAGAAGCCGAATCCGTTCGTCAAAGCCACAGTGAATCATGTCTCCGTGGAGGATGCTCGTGATGCACCTGACTCCGTGATTGGTAAGTTCAAGCTTAACTCCACCCCCGTAGTTGTTTTTTTTTTGATACTGGTGCATCACATTCATTCATATCAAGGGTATTTGTGGATAGAGGCAAGATACCTACAGAGACTATTAGTACTCCCCTAAGGGTAAGTTCTCCTGGAGGAGAAATAGTGGCAAACTTTGGATGCCGTGGGTTAGAACTAAGGATTGGGGCACACATCTTTCCCACCAGGCTAGTCGTTCTAGAGTCACAAGGCTTAGACATAATTTTGGGCATGAATTGGATGACCGAATATGAGGGAGTCATAGATTGTGCCAAAAGGACTATCGCACTCACGACTCCGGATAAGAAAAGGATCCGCTTTAAGTCAGCTTTCGCACTCAAAGGAAGTATGGTGAACTCTCTTAAGGGGGTTAGCTTGAAGGATGTGCCAATTGTGAAGGAGTATCCAGATGTGTTTCCGGAAGAATTGCCTGGGATGCCTCCCGACCGAGACATCGAGTTTCTCATTGACCTGATGCCTGGTACCGGACCAATAGCAAAGAGACTGTACAAGATGGATGTGGATGAGTTGAAGGAACTTAAGAAACAGCTTAGAGAGCAATTGGACAAAGGCTTCATTCAACCAAGTGTGTCATCTTGGGGAGCGCCTGTCTTATTCGTGGAGAAGAAGGATAAAACCAAGAGACTAGTCGTGTACTACCGGTCGTTGAATGAAGTGACAATCAAGAACAAGTACCCTCTACCCAATATTAACGACCTGTTCGACCAATTAAAGGGAGCTAGTGTGTTGTCTAAGATTGATCTCCGATCAGGTTATTTCCAGTTAAAGATCCGGGAACAGGATGTACCCAAGACAGCCTTCACCACAAGATACGGATTATATGAGTACACCGTGATGTCGTTTGGCTTAACCAAAGCCCCATCATACTTCATGACTATGATGAACAAGGTGTTCATGGAGTACTTGGATAAGTTTATTGTGGTATTCATTGATGACATACTCATATACTCCAAGGATGAGAAAGAACATCAGAGGCATCTGTGCCTAATTATGGAAAAGTTAAGGGAACACAAGTTGTATGCGAAGTTTAGCAAATGCGAGTTCTCGTTGAAAGAAGTGGGATTCCTTGGTCATATTGTGTCAGCTAAAGGAGTTGCCGTGGACCCAAGTAAGGTAGCTTCCGTGACAGAATGGGAGTCCCCTAAGAATGTGGGTGATATCAGGAGTTTCCTGGGCCTTGCAGGATATTACCGAAGGTTCATTGAAAACTTTTCCAAGATAGCAAAGCCTATGACAGAATTGTTGAAGAAAGAGAAGAAGTTCCAATGGACCGAGGCATGTGAAGCAAGTTTTCAAGAATTGAAGAAGCGCCTAGTAACAGCACCAGTTTTCTGTCTCCCTGACATCCAAAAGGATTTCCATGTCTATTGCGACGCTTCTCGATAAGGACTTGGTAGTGTACTGATGCAAGATGGAAAACTAGTGTCTTACGCCGCTCGGAAACTTAAGAACCATGAGAATAACTACCCCACGCATGATTTGGAACTAGCATCAGTCGTGCATGCGCTCAAGGTATGGAGACATTACCTAATGGGCAAACATTGTGATGTGTTCACAGATCACAAGAGCCTTAAATACATCTTCACTCAAAAGGAATTGAATATGAGGAAAAGGAGATGGCTTGAGCTCATCAAGGACTATGATTTAGACCTGGAGTACCATCCTGGAAAGGCCAATGTTGTGGCTGACGCCTTAAGCCAGAAGGTCTATGTAAATGGACTTACCGTGGGAGAACTTCCAAATGATTTGTGTGAACAATTCAAGGATCTCAGGTTGGAAATAGTTCCGGAGGGATACTTAGCAACTATGGAGATAGTGCCAACGCTTCTGGACCAAATCAAAGAGGCCTAGAAGGGGGACAAAGAATTGGAAGAGATAAGAGCTAATATAGTCGAGGGTAAAGCAAAAGGGTTTCATACGGATGAACAAGGAACACTTTGGTATGAGAAGCATTTGTGCGTTCCCGATGATCCCGATATCAGGAATTTAATTCTTTAGAAAGCTCACGATTTGCCTTACTCAGTTCATCCTGGTAATACAAATATGTACATGGATGTGAAAGATAGATTCTGGTGGAATAACTTGAAAAGAGAAATTGCTGAATACATCTCCTTGTGTGATGTGTGCAATAGAGTCAAGGCCGAACATAAAAAACCAGCAGGACTGCTGCAGCCATTACCTGTGCCCGATTGGAAGTGGGACAAGGTAGGCATGGATTTTATCACAGGACTACCGCAGACTCGTTCTGGGTATGACTCCATCTGGGTAGTGGTCGACCACTTCACAAAGGTGGCCCACTTTATTCCCGTAAAGACCACCTATACGAGCGCTAATCTTGCTAAAATTTATATGTCAAGGATCATAAGTCTTCATGGTGTACCCAAGGGGATTGTCTCTGATAGAGGTACCCAATTCACCTCAAAGTTTTGGCGACAGTTACACGAGTCTCTAGGGACACGACTGGAGTTTAGTACTGCTTTCCACCCGCAAACAGATGGGCAAATGGAAAGAGTTAATCAGATCTTGGAGGACATGTTAAGAGCCTGTGCGCTAGACTATGGATCCAGCTGGGATGATAATTTGCCATATGCGGAATTCTCATAAAAAACAGTTACCAAACTAGTATCAAGATGGCTCCATTTGAAGTTCTATATGGCAGAAAGTGTAGAACTCCGTTGCTATGGAGTGGAGTTGGAGAACGGAGTTTGTTTGGACCTGAACTGATCAAGGATGCCAAAGAAAAGGTGAGACAGATTCAAGACAGGTTAAAAATAGCCCAATCCAGGCAAAAGAGTTATGCGGATTCCAAGCGCAGGAATGTGACCTATGAAGTGGGAGACCGTGCGTATCTCCGAGTTTCTCCACTACGAGGAGTTAAGAGATTTGGAATCAAGGGTAAGTTAGCACCCCGGTTCATAGGGCCCTACAAAATCTTGGATCGAAGAGGGGAAGTTGCCTATCAGTTGGGATTGCCCGAAGTGTTAACAGTTCATGATGTTTTCCATGTGTCGCAACTAAAGAAGTGTCACCCGGAAATGGCTGAAACCCCACTAAAGGATACGGTTCCGTTGAACGAGGTCCAACTGGAAAACGATCTCACCTATGAGGAAAAACCCGCCAGGATTCTGGAAATAGCTGAGAGAATTACTCATACCAAGACTATCAGGTTTTGCAAAGTGCAATGGACTCACCATTCCGAGGAAGAGGCCACGTGGGAACATGAAGAAGACCTGAAGAAAGAACACCCACACCAATTTGCTAACTAACCTTAATCTCAGGGACGAGATTCTTCTTAAGGGGGGTAGGTTTGTAACATCCCAAATTTTACAATTGCAGATGTTACTAGAAGCATGCATCATGTCCTTGGATCATGGCATCAAACTGTATTAGATAATTCTCCTAAACTCCATAGTCATACAAAGACTAAAAGGGTAAAACAAAAATCTAACCTACTAAACCCTTGCAAAAGTATTTTTTATAACCCCATACTAAACTTCTCCTTTTTACAAATTTTTAGAGACCAGACTCACGTAATTTGGAGTCCGTTTGCAAAAGTTATGCAACTTTTTGGGAAACGGAAATAAATAAAAAGATTAAAAAAGAAGAAGAAACCTAGCCTAACCGGGCCAGCCGAGCCAGCCCGGGACCTACCTACCGCCCGCTTGACCGGGTGGGCGTCACGAAGCGCGTGGGCTGGCCTAGTAGCCGCCGCCAGCAGCTAGCCGCAGCCCCGCAGCCGCTGACGGCCCGGCCCCACCCGTCATCCCCCTCCTCTGTTCGAGTCCAGTTCGAACACGAGCTCACCGCGTTGGCACAACCGCCTCCGCCCGAATCGGAGCAGACTCCGCAGCCCCCGCGCCAAGTAAGTCGGCTATTTAAAGCCCTCGGCACGCCTCCCAAAACCCTAGTTTTATCTTTACACCACCGCCACCGGGCCGCCGCCAATTCATCCCAGGAGTTCGCCACCGCCGACGCCGACGACAAGGTTCCGGTGCCCCTTCCCCTTTTCTCTCCCCCTCTCTGCCCTCCCCCTTGAGTACCATCTCAATTCACGCTATTTTCCCCTTAAACAGAGCCCCATGCCTCCACCAATTCGTCGCCGGAGTCTCGCCGGAGACGGGAGGGATCGGCGGAGCGCCGCCACGAATAGAGGAGGAGAGGGCCGACGTCGTCCGTACCAGAGGGACCGCGAGGAGGAGGGCCACGTCGTCGCCCACTTCGTGCAACCGGGAGCTCGCCGGAACGCTGCCGTACATCGCCACCGACGCGCCGCCGCCGTCGCCGTTGTCGTCGTCATCGCTGCCGGTGAGTTCCTCCGCCCCTACATTAGATCTTTATTCGGCAGTGTAGATCGGCCGAACCGGTACCGTCCAATCCCGTGTCGCCACGCGTCAGCGCCGTGTGCCCCGCCCTGGACCAGTCCCGAGCCGCCACTTGGCGCCACACAGTTGGCCGCCGCTTTTCTTTTCTTTTAAATAGGCAGAAAACCATTAAATCTTGTAAAATCCTTAGTAAATCGAGTTGTTGTCCATAAATTGCGTGTAATATACTGTTGGATTCATATTTTTGAGTAGAACAGAGATCTACAATAATATTACTGTTTTACTACAGCAATGTTGCAGTAGGATTTAAAGTCTAGATTAGAGTATTTTAATTCTAGAAAATTATCCATAGATCTGTTTTAGTTGATTATTGTTGCATTGGCTTGGTATCTACGAGACCTTCTGTAGAAAATTGTTATAACTTGCTTAGAGTATTCAGATCTGTTTCGAGGTAGATTGGAGTTGTAGATCTAGTTTTGAGCTTGGTTATTTAGGGTTTAATCCAAAATACTTAAAACCTGTGGGTAATCGACTCTAATGACATCCCCAACTCAACAACGCCCCCGAATAAACCCTTGGTCAAAAATTGAATCCACCCTTGCATACTACCTTGTTGCATGCATGCATATTCGACTTCGTGACTTTGTTTTGTGCAAATTGTGATTGGGTATATGTTTTGTTTCGTTAGATTTCTCGGAGTGCGCTGAGGAGTACTGTTGTGTAGAGTGTTGCTCGGATCAAGGCAAGTTACACTTGTACATATTATGTCACGGATTTTCACTATGCATGTTTTACTCTTCAAATCTTGTAGTATGCATGTGTAGGTTTTTGGTAGATTTTCTTAGTATTATTTTGCAAGTGCGGTTTTGTAGTATGCCATGAGTAGCTTTATACTTAGGAGTTTCCGTCCTATTAGGTTTCCCTGTTTTTGCTAAGTATTGCTTGCTATGCTATATATACTAAGTATCGTTGGGGGGGTTCGAAACACAATAAAATTTCTAAGTATAAAAGCTCTCTCGAGCGAACCTTTTCCTCTCGAAACCTCCTTCAAAATAAAACTAAGTTTTTCTTCTGGTCAAAATGGTTTTCGAGACAATGAGTGGAATTTTGGTGGAGGCCGACCACCCAGGAATCAAAGAAGTCTACCATGTTTTAGAATTCAGAAGCTTCCAGTGCAACCACAATACATATGGGCTCTGTCTTGGCTTAATACTTAGTGGGAAACCTCACCGGGTACCAACATTTGGAGGTTCTTGGCACGGTTGGATCCAGCTGGTAGATGGGTTACTAAGGGAAGGCTTCGCCATGGTCTTGTCTATAAAAGGACTTGATCGTGGATTGTGGGGAAAGAGCACAACCTCTCGAGAGTATTGCAATCTGATCGATCAGCCGTGTTCACGGAAACAGAACAACATTGAGCATCTGAAGGATGGAGCCTCTGAAAGATCTTCCTCTCTCTTTTCCAATCTTAACATTTTATAAACCCCAAGGCGTGAGTAATATCACCATTGGGTGGGATTTTGGGAACTTGGTGCGTAATATCCAAGTGCTAGGTTGAGTGGGCACTTGGTGAGTAATATCCACGTGTTCCATTTGACCCTATACTACTTATCAAAGTTTACAAAGCAGGGAAAATCTCCTCCTCTTTTCTTCTTACATTGAGAAAATTGGCTTTACGCAAATAAACCCCAAAGACTATTCTTAGCCTTGCATGTAGAGATAGACTTATTATTTCCTTGGTGTAATTTGCCAATACATTCAAAGTATTGACCTAACTTGTTGGCTGCATGTTTTATGTGCAGAATCCGAAGACTGAAAAGGTGCGTAGGGATCGCGGGTCTTCACGCAACTAGCCTGAGGCGTTGATGCACTCAAGTTTTACGTAGTTTCCGCTGTTTTATTTGAGCTAGCTATAAGCTATGCAAGTTGTAATAATTTTATACTCTGGATTATTCGTGTAATAATGACTTACGTTTTACATGATATTCATCTACTGTGAAGTGCTAGCTATTGATCTAGGGACTAGCATGTTAATCACAGGGACTTAGGATCCTTACCGATCCAAGGTCGCAACAATGACACACTTTACTTTTCTTGAATTTAACAAACTTGAACCATTGGTTCCTTCTTTGTTGCGTATATGATTGTGCTTTATAAGTTGAAATTAGTAGAACCATGTATCATGGGGAACACTTTCAACATTGTACTTGTACTTTGTACCCCGTTGATATCATGTTCTTTTGCTTATGGATCCCGACGGTGTGAAATAAAAGTGGAACTTGTAAGATCATGTAGTTTGTATGTGTGTTAGAGAAACGCCTGGGCCTCTAGCCTAAGACATGCCTAATCATGGTGGAGACTTGCAGCATAACCATAATGAGCACTCTATGAAGCATCCTCAATAAAAACCTCTACAAATAGCAAATAAAAAGATCGCTGAGATGCTCATTGTCTCCTTGCCTTGTCATTTTGATTATGGGAAAGCTCCTGTATCATGTGCAAGGGGTACCCCGTTGGCGGTTCTTTATGATACATATGTACTTACAATGACAAGAGCTTACTTTTTTTTTGAGGTCAAACAGTAGGGAAAATCCCCACTGCAATTTTTTTCAATTATATGGGTATGAGTACGTAACAATGAGAAAATTACAAATGAGTCTGTTGATCTAAGGTAGATCAAAAAAAGGAAAAGTGCCAACTCTAAAGAGGGCAAAGATCTACTCTATCTCTGATCTATGTGTTGACTCAGCCAGGTTTAGAATTTCTGCTGGTATTTTCTTTTGATTCTGAACTGTATCCATCTCATCTCTTGATAGAAGATTGCTTTCCATCTTTCGAGTGTGGGTCTTTTGTCATTAAATTTTTTCTCATTTCTGCAGATCCAGATACCCTAGGTAGTCATGACAATGATTTCCATTGCAAAAGGCAGACGTAACTTGTCTTTGATGTCTGAAAAAGCCTCCAATCATGATAAGTTTGTTGTTCTGTCTCTACAAATATGATCCCAGCATTTTTTGCAAATGAACATTCCCAGAATAAATGGTTAACTGATTCTTCCAAGTAACAGTTGGAAATTGCACAATTGTAGTCAGGCAGAATAAAATGTTTCCTTTTCAGAAGATTCGTTGTATTCAGTCTGTCCAGAAGCAAAAGCCAGAAGAAGAATTTGTGTTTATTCTGGCAAGAGGATGTCCACAGCCAAGAGAAATGAGTTGGTGAAGGGGAGTAACCAATCATGGATGAGTAGGCCTTTTTCAATTCAAATTTATCTGACCCCCATATGTAACTCCAATTATCATGGAGATTCTCATGAATGCTTGGAATGATATCCTGGCATCTTTCTTCCATGATTAAAAACTCAGAGTAGGCTTGTTGGGAAAGAGGTAGGTGAAAATTATCTTCCAAGAAATCATCCTGTAAAAATCCATGGACACTGATATTTTAAGACTTTGCATAAGACAGCAGATGTGGGAATTTATTCTTAAAGCACTCATCTTGCCAAAGATCAGACCAAAAATAGGCTGATTTTCTAGATTTTAGATTGCACTTAGCCATGCCTTTAAAATTATCAATTAATTTGATATGATATTTCCACTAGAATGATCCTTCCATGCTTCTTCCAAGTAATTTTCCATTCTTATAGTAGGTTTCCCAAATGAGATGAACCCAAGGGATATCATGGTGATTGTAGAATTTGTCCAGGTTCTTTAAAAGGAGGGCAGTATTTTGAATTTGGAGATTCAGGATTCCAAGTCCCCCTTGATTTTTAGGACGACAAATTTTATCCCAAGATACCAGTGCTTGTCCTTTGGCTTGAACATCTTCAGTCTTTTTTCTCCAAAGACAGTGCCTCATATATTTTATGATTTCATCTTTTATGGTAATTGGCACCTCTAGATAACTCATGAAAAATAGAGGAAGTGAGGATAGTACAGATTTTACCAGTTGTAGCTTTCCTCCATAGTTCAAGAAGTCAGCTATACAACAAAGTCTTCTTTGAATTCTTTGAACAATAGGTAGAAAATGTTCCATGGATGGCTTTGATAAGCTTAGTGGTAATCCAAGATATGTGAAAGGGAGGCTGCCAGTTTGACAATTGATTGTCTGAGTAAAGTGGATCAACCTATCATTGCATAAATTTATTGGCATCATGCTTGACTTCAAATAATTGACTTTGAGTCCAGTGGAGAGTGCAAAAGTTTGAAGAAGGGCTTTCAAGAACAATAATTGAGTAGCATCTTCCTTAAGAACCACCAATGTATCATCAGCATATTGAATCACAGGAAAGTCATTGTTAGGAGGTCCATATATTGGGAGGGTCGGAAGTTGCATGTGCATGGCTTTATTTAGGACAGATTGAAGGAGGTCTGCAGCAAGAACAAAGAGAAGTGGTGAAAGGGGGTCTCCTTGTCTCACACCTCTCCTGTAGTAAATTTTTCCCAGGCACTCCATTTAGTAGAATTTCAGAGGAGCCAGACTCAAAAATCATCTCTATCGATTTGATCCATTTCCTGCCAAATCCTCTAGCCTTGAGGATATTTATGATGGATGAATGATCAACTGTATCAAAAGCCTTTTCAAAGTCTAATTTTTGAATTAGGATTTCCTCCTTTGATTTGTGGCATTGGAATAGGCATTCAAAAGCCCATCCAAGGCAATCCTGAATAGATCTATTATTGAGGAAACCATATTGATTTTTATGCACCAAATCCAGAATAACAGTTTGAAGTCTGTTTGCAAGGAGTTTGGTAATGATTTTGAACACACATTTCAATAAGGACATTGGTCTAAAATCAGCAAGGGTAGAAGGGTTTGATACTTTAGGAATGAGAGTAATGTAGGAGGAGTTGATACTTTCAAGAGAGACCTTCTCATTGTAGAAATCATGAATGAGCAATTTGATATCATTTCCAATGATTGACCAACAACTTTTGATAAATTCATTGTTAAAACCATCAGGTCCAGGAGACTTGTCATTTGGCAAATCAGATATAACCTCCTCAATGTCTTTGTCAAGAAAAGGTCTTTCAAGTGAGTTCTTCATCTCATCAGTCATACCATTTCCATACAAATCTTCAAGATTGAAAAGCATCTCAGTTTTGTTTGATGTACCCATTCTAGCTTTGAAGTCATTCCATAGAATGTCAGCCTTGTCAGAGTGAGTAAATAATTCTTGCCCACAATCATTCTTAATCATTGATATATAATTGTGTCTATAGCTGATGGTGGCTTTGGAGTGGAAAAACTTTGTGTTTTCATCACCTAATTTCACCCAATTAATTTTTCCTCTTTGTTTCCAATAGGTGTTTTGATCCTGGAGCGGAGAGGTTATATGGGATTTCAGAAGATCCCTGAGGTGCCATTCATTGATGATTAAAGTTCTAGACTCTGCAAGAAAATCCAAAAGGTTAATTGTGTCATTCACCTTATTTATTTGGTCTTTTAAACATGGTAACCGCTTGGCCCAAATCTTGATACCCCTCCTCACATTTTTCAATTTGGCACACATTCTTTTTGCCAAGTCTTGGTGATTCACTGGTATACTCCAGGCATTTTGCACAATCTGTTTAAAATCAGAATGATGAAGAAAGTAATTTTCAAATCTAAATATTTGTGCCTTGGGAATGTTTGTTCCAATTGAAATGACACAAGGTAGGTGATCAGAAGTAGGATTGGATAGGGGAGTAACAAATGTATATGGATATTTGGGGGTCTAGGAACTAGAAGTAAAAAACCAATCTAGCCTTTCTAGAAGGGGGTCTTTCTGCATGTTACTCCATGTAAATTTTCTTCCTTTCAGAGGTAATTCAATAAGCCCAGGTTGTTGATAGCCTCATTAAAAAGCATAGTGTCATTAACATCACCCCCACTTTTATTTCTATTAGTAAGTCTTCTGATAAGATTAAAATCTCCTAAGACAAGCCAGTCCATATTATCAGGCATCATGATGTTGGAATACCAGTCCAAAAAGTCATTTTTTCTATCAGCTTGACATGGGCCATAGATGTTTGTAAGAGTCTAGGAGTCATTAGATAGTTTGCAGGAGAAAGTGCAGAAGTGGAGAATTCATTTTGGAATGCTTTGGTTCCATTAAACAATGAACTATTCCAGATGATGATGATCCCTCCAGAAGCACCAATTGAAGGGAGAAAGTCAAAGCTGTCAAACTTGTTTGGACAGAATTTCTTTAAGTAATTCATGTCAAAGGTTTCCCTCTTGGTTTCTTAGAGACAAATGATATCACATTCAAATTCAATGATTTTGCCTTTTAATGCCAACCACTTCTTCTCAGAGTTAATTCCTCTGAGATTCTAGTTCAGAATCTTCCAATTTCTGTTGTTATTCATTGATAACCAGGCTGGAATAACATTGGGGTGACACAAGATATGTAGTCACACAAACAAACATGAATTAACACAAGGTACTGAAGTCATAACCATACATAGCATCATAATGATTCTAAGGAACTCATAACAGAATCCAAGGGTAATTGGTCCAGACACAAAAGGACAATATTGTGTGGACATTAAAAACATCTATTTAGGAGCCTTCTTGTTAGACTGTTGTCCATAGGATTCAGCAGCTCCTCCTTTCTTCTTGCCTGACAGGTTTGTGTCAGAGCCATTCTTCTTTGGTCCAGGTTTCCCAGGTGGCTTGATGGTCAGATCATTGATCCTGCTCTTCTTCAGCAGCCTTTTCTCAAGTTCACCCTCCTTAACCTTGCAAAATGAATCAGCAAGGTTCTTAACAACTTTATTGCTGAGACAAGGTGGAGCAGCATTGCAAGAGAGACAATTAAAATTAGAGCAATTCACATGACTTTTAAATCCCCCATTAAGGTCTACAATTCTAGGACTCCTTCTCACCTCAGTGTCCACCAAAGGTTCTTTTCCCCTTCTTTTTTTTGATGGAGCATTGGGCACCATCAGGTTTGATCGAGAGTCATTCAGGCAGTGAGGAGGCATATGTCCAACACATTCATCAGGGATAATTAAAGTAAAGGTATTTTCTTCAACAATCGGCTCCTTAATAATATCCCAAAGAGGAGAAGTAAGAAAGTGCTTTTCCCAACTGAATTTTTCCGGAGTGATGAGCATGAGGGTGATAAAGTTAAACCAACTTATAGGAATATCACATTGCAGTCTGTTTTTGCCAGGTGATGAATTGTTGATGTGTGGAGCAAAGAATCTATCCTAGAGTTCCAGTCCATGCTTGGAGAAGGACTGCTTAGTAGATAGCACATCAGAGGAGTTGACAAAAGGAGTGAAAACCATCCCTACTTGCAAATGTGCCTCATTGGGAGAGAGAAGGTTTGTGTCTTCAATCATCTAGTCATCCTGCTAATTCCCCTCATTAGCATGCTGGCCCTCCTCCTCATCATCCTGGTAATTCTGGAGTATGTTGAGCAGTCCCTCACCCATGCTCACATCTTGGGTAACTTCAACAGTCTGTTGTTCCACTTCAATGTCATCAACCCCATGGACAGAAGCATTGTCATTGTTAGAGGAAATATTGGCAGCAGGAATGGAACCAGTAACAGCACTGTCAGCCTCCTGAGGGGGTAAATCCAAGTTATCAATGGGCATGTCCACTCCCTCTGCAAAAACTGGTCCTTGAACTGCATTCCGTTGTCCCCAAATAGCATTATTCTGTTGAGGGGCAGGATCAACCCATTGGTCCCATCCACCAATGTCGCCTTTAGGCTGTGGAGGAGGTGGTGGAGGAGGAGGACCAAAAATGGGTCCCACCACAGGCAAGTGATGAGGGTCAACATCATCATCAGGTAGTGGGTCCTCATAAGGTGGGCCCCCACCCGAGAGGTTGCTGCTTAAAAGTTCCATAGAGAAAGTCCATGATTTAGTTTCCACAAGGTCCCCAATGGTGGATCTAACACTTTTAGGCACATCCAAGAGGTCAGTGACTCTGAGTTTAGCAATGATTCTGCCTTTGTGCTCAGGGTCTCTTTCCCAAAGCAACACCTTTCCAATATAAGAAAACACAGCATTCATATCATTAGTATGCCAATGATCAAGTGGAGGGCCCAGAAGCATGACCCAGCATTCATTGTTAAACTGAGTTCTACGCCAGTTAACGCCTTGATTGTGCCTAGCAAATGAGATTGCAACATCTTGGAAAGGGATTGGCCCCACAACGATTAAACGGTCATGGTCACTGACATTGTTAAATTGAACATACGTAGAGCCAAAAGGACAGTCTTGAATATCGCGGAAATCAACACGAGCCTTATTGAAAAAGAAATCTTGTAACACATCTCTGATATTTTCGAAAGGAACTGGACCAGGGGGAGGGGATGAATGTTCGCAATAGCATACTATTCATGAGCCCTCGGGCGACGAGGAACCACCACCCTCTTGACACGATTCCGGCTAGCCACCTGCAAAATCTCAAAGCCATCGGGTAGGAAAGGCCATGGGTCAAGCAGAATGTTTGTCATTCCAGCAACGGTTGTCGCCGGCGACGAGCGGAGCAAGGTAGTTGGGGTTTCAGCAGGCGTGGGAGTTGAGGAGGCAGGGGGTTCGGGAATTTTGTTTTTTTGGGCGAGGGAAAAATCCTTAAGACAATCAAACACCCTAGGCCGCGACACTTGCGCTGAGACATGGGCCCTGAACCAATTAAGGTAGGATTTGTCGGGCCAAGGACAAGAAGGGAAGGTTGCGAATTTCAAAAAAGGTAAAAGACCAGGCAGATTAATTGAGGACAATTTGTTGTCTGCAGGAGATTTCGCACCCTCAATAACTCTCCCATTAACCACAATTTCCGCAAATGACGTGCCAGGTTTATTTCGTTTAATATCACCCTTGATTTGACCGTTATTGCATGGGGCCGTTGACGAGTAAATCGGTGATCCAATATGATCAAAAACCGAAGAATTTTTTTATTTTTGTATGAAACAAAAGTCCAGTCCTTGTCCAATTATTTGTAATATTCTTTCTCCTCAAACCTCCAATTTGGACCTCCTTCACCCCAAAGGTTGATCTTCAAGACAAAACACTCATTTGAGAAGGTACTTGAATTATAAATTTCAAAACCCACAGCACGTGAAGCGACTGAAAATCGAAATGTTCTGTCTTGGAGGATCTTGACTTGAAATTTTAAAGCTAGGCCACCAAAACATGCTTGAAGTGCAATGCCAATAGTATGAACATCAATTTTAAAATTGACACGACCAAAAGAGCCTACTAGAAAAAAGGTCTTCTACGGAAACCTCCTGATAAATTTATGTGATGACCAAATTTTTTGAACATAGTTGTCTCAAAAATTCTCCCTTTAGAGAAGTCCAATGAAATGCCCTTGTCGATCTTGTCTGATGAAGCTTGTGCCATGTCGAAATTGAGGTCTTCAAGTATTTGAGCACCCACAACAACTTTTTGGACCATAAGATCCAAAGTCACTCCAGAGAAGATCTTTTCATTTTGAAGAAGGAATCTACAATCAATCACCACCTTATCTTGATTAAGAAACACAACCCGCTTAGCAAGAGAATATAGGACCAAAAAACAAGGTGCTTTGTCCGAATCATCAGAAGGCATGGAAGAACAGGTAACGTGCCACATAAGTTTCAAATCTTCAGCCTTGTCATCCTCAGCATGAGAAATCCCAAGAAAACCAGGTGATGAGGTCGAGAAATCATTGATCCTAGCAAGATGAGAGGGGTACCTTGCCACTGATCCAATTGAAAGCACCTCCCCATTTTCCATGCATTTACCCTCTAGAGGAAAACTGTTGGCATTGAGAATGACCAGCCAGCGTTTAGCCGAGAGAATCAGAGATCCAACAAGGAACTTACCATCGGTGGAACTTCTAGAGTAGGTGATTTTCCAGTCTCCACCAGAAGAATCAAGAGTAGAGGAACCCATGTTATGGTGTGCGACGGCGCCAGAGTGACGCCGGCGAGAGCCGGTGGAAGGGGCCTCAGAGGGGCATGCCACACAGGATTGCCATTCGTATGAATGATTTGACACCGGCGAGAGCCGGTGAATGATCTGACAAGAGCTTACTCGTGACTAAAGTTGAGTAGCATGAGGTTCGGTCTTCGTAAGTAAGGGGCATGAGATTTTGGTTTATAACTTGTCAAGCATATCCTCTTAGTTGTGTCACTTTAACCTTAATCACCTTCAAGATGCTTATGATAGGGGCAATGAGAGCTGAAAGCTATTAAGTACCATAAATTTTGGAAGATCTTCTTGAATCCCTACTTCCTTCTATGAAGGCCCTTCTTTTAATTATATGTTGAGTCCCCACCTTCTATCTTTATGCACCTACTTTCAGAGCATAGTGGCCATTCTTAGTTCTATGTGCATTGTCCCAAGACCTGTTATTTGATGCATACTTTGATATTGCTTGTTTTAAACTACTTGTATCTAGTCACTCTTATGAATTTTGAAGGTGTCCTATGCATTTATGTTTTGCTACTCTACGAGGGACAAGCCGAATGCTACTATGCTATGTTTTCTTTATGTGAAACAAACAAACGTCTTGCGAAGCATTGTTATTCATTAATATTTTGTTTGTACCTTTTCATGTTGCAACATAGTTTCTTTGTCTTATTGCTAGAACTTTGTCTTTCATGTTATGATCAAAGTACTATGATCCCAGCTATGAATGTTTTACAAATACTTTGATCAAGTTTATGATGATGCATGTCACCTCAAAAATTATTCTTTCTTTTTATCACTTACCTACTCGAGGACGAACATGAGTTAAGCTTGGGGATGTTGATACATTGCAAACATATCCATAATTTTTGATGTTCCATGCTTGGTTTTATCCACTTTCTTGTGTTTTGTCCACACTTTGGAGTACTTTTCATATGATTTCTTGGACTAACCTATTAACAAGAGCCACAGTGCCAGCTACCTGTTTTCTACTGTTTTTGTTTCTAGGAAAGTTAGAAAATGAATATTCTCGGAATTGGATGGGACAAAAGCCAAAGTCAGTATTTCACCGAGGGACACCTGGAGCCAGAATACGAGACGGAGAGGGTCTGGGGCCCGACCACACCACCTGGCCACGCGGCCAGGCCTGGCCCCCGCCGGGGGGTGGGCTGGCCGCCCCAGGCACCCCCTCAGCCTCTCCTTCCGTCTATATATTGCCTCTGATACGGAAACCCTAAGTACCTGATCAAAATTCCACGAAAGAGTTTGTAGCCATCCCTAGATCGGGACGGATCTGAAGCTCTTCACGGCAAAGGGTAACCTGGAGTTGCTAGCATGTACTTGGCCAAGATAGCTACTAACAACGGAAAGCATGCAATATCATAAATAACAAAGACATGATATAATCAATAATCAATCTGAAATAACATCTCAATATCCATCAGATCCCCGCAAACACAACATGCAGTATTCCAAATAGATGATCTTGATCATGAACGGAGCTCACAAGATCTAAACATGATAGCACAAAGGAGGAGAAACAGCCATCTAGCTACTACATGGACCCGTAGTCCAGGGATGAACTACTCACGCATCACACTGCAGGCTTGCATGATGATGATGAAGACCTCCAGGGTGAATTCCTGTCTCCAACAGGGTGCCGAGAAGAGCTTTGGATCCCCCCGATCTAGGGATGGAGATGGCGACGGCTACAAACTCTTTCGTGGATTTTTGATCGGGTGCTTCGGGTTTCTGCATCGGGATACTTTTATAGGCAAAGGGGCAAGGTCGGTGGGCGCCTGAGGGGCCCACACCATGGGGCGGCGCGCCCTAGGGGGTGGCCGCGCCAACCCTAGGTGTGGCCACCTCGTGGCCCCACTTTGGATGCCCTTTAGACCCGTGTTCCTTCTGGTAAAATATTAACTTTGTCTTTTGTCCCATCCAATTCCGAGAATATTTCCTTACTAGCTTTTCTGAAACCAAAAACAACAGAAAATAGGCAACTGGCACTATGGCATCTTGTTAATAGGTTAGTTCCAGAAAATGTATCCTCAAAGTGTAAACAAAACATAAGAAAGTTGATACAAAACAAGCATGGAGCATCAAAAATTATAGATACGTTTATGACGTATCACCGGGCTGGCTCGGCAGGAGGAGCTGAGCTTGCAGAATGCTTCTTGATCACATCTTGGCCCCCTACAACAAGGGGAGGTCCCTCGTGCACCACCCCAGCCGGGTTAGCTGGGATAAAGTCAGTGGAGAAGGCGTAAGAGATTGGCACCAGGTCAAGTACCTCAAGAAGTACACAATCGTCATCATCATCATCATCTGACCAATCTCTTAAGGAAGAGGTCGTACCATGGGCTCGGCCAGATCCTGCATCTGGGATAGGTAGAAATTCCTCGGGGTCCAGCTCCTCTGAGTCCGGAGTCTCACGGTCTTTACCCCAAGCAATGGCCTAGATACGTGAATCCTCAACTTGTTGTTGAAGGAATTCCTACACAAACAGTATAATGACGACAGAGAAATGGATCAGCCAACATATCGACTGGGCGAGAATAACTCGGCAGAACTTACCTGAGGCACATGGTGATCACGGTCAAAAGGATCCACCCCCACTCCCATTCCCCTATCATCTCTGTCTTGAAGATGGATTTGACGTGCTTGAAGATTTGGGCTTTGGAAAGCTTGGTAGTGGAGACTCGGTTCGGGTCCAAGGAGCTTCTCATGTGGCAGATCTTATCACTACGTTTCTGCAGAGGGAAGACTCGACGGCTGATAAAGGTTGCCATCAGGTCGTTGCCGCATAACCCGGCCTTCTTGAGCTCGGTGATCCTTTTCTCAATCATATTGACAAGGGGATAGTCTTTCTTCAGATTGAGACCCCAATTATGCCAGGAAGGAACACCAAGCATAAAAGGGGGGAGCCGAATCAAATCTTCGGTAGTGCTATTTTTACATAAAAGAAGGACCTCACCCATTTCTTGCAAGAGTCGAGACCTCGGATCCGAAGAAAAATGGAGTTATTCCTTGGAGAAATAGTGGCAGCCCCGCATTGAGTCAGGTACTTCTCGCCTGAAGGAACATCCTTGTCAGGTACGACATTGGCATGAAATTGAAAGAATTTTGCCTAGATGTGGATGGTAGGTAGAAGGTCGAGGTATCCCTCTATCCTAGAGATGAAACTGCGAGCATCCACCGGGAGATGATGAGGTTGAAGAGCTAATGTCTCAAAGAAATGTTAGGCGAAGTCTCTGAGGGGGAGATCGAAACCGCGAGCGAAGTGAGATACGAAGACCACGTACTCACCTTTCTCCGGGGAGGGAATCTGTTCATCCCTAGGGAGACGGCAGGTGACTCCCTCAGGGATTCGGTGAGTACGCTTCAACCAATCAATCTCCCTTCGGGTAGTGCAGGACCCCTCCTAGGATCCACGCTCAGAGCCAGCGTCTTCCTGCTATTCTTCACCTGCAACGAGAACTTGGGGATCCATCTCGGAGTCACTGTTCTCCGGCAAATTGGCTGCAGCGGGTCCTGAGGAATGGAGAGGCGCAGTCCCGTGGTGGCACGGATGCAGAGCGAGGGAAAATATAAGACGAGTGAGCGGTGAACGCGCAGTGCAAGCGCTGGAGCAGGGAGCAATGGAGGCAGTGCAAGGAGGAAGAAGAAGGAGAGGAGAGAGGGGGAAAGTGGCTAAGGACCTCCCCACTCCCCTATTTAACCACGAACAAATCGTGGTAGTGGGATCGGTTGTGCCGTGCAACCTGCCATGTGTGCGTATATTTCGCCAAGGAGTCGTGGGAACATGCCACATGCGGAAAGGGGCAATTAACGATGCAAAGTGGAAAGGACAGATCATGGTTAGGGGAAATTAATGAGGAGCCCTGTGTTGAACGGATGTGCAACAGGGAAGCAACCGAGTTAAATTCGGAACATGCTGACATAGAAATACCTCAACAAGAAGAACAAAGATCCAATGGGTAGTACCTGCTGTGTCCTTACCACCTGAAGTTGGTAAGACCACACCAGCTTCGGGGACTAATGTTGGGGGGATGACCCCTAGTAGGGTCAAGCCGAGGTAAAGACAGTGTCTATCGAGGTACTCCTAGATCAAAGCAAGTGCTGACCGAGGTACTTGAAGGTTGGCCGAGTTAAGGTCGACTTAGCCATGGTTAACTCCACCCAACAATACCTTAGCCAACATAAAGCATATGTCGGCACCACCATGTTACATATCTATAGGTACCTCCAAGGCCAAGTTAATCAGGCAGGAGCCGGGTTATTACTCGACTTACAGAAGATGGAAGGAATGTCCCCTTGGTCAATGCTTTTCTCCCTCTACTAGAGCCACTAAGAGAGAGCGTAGAAGATAGAGAGGCGAGGACCAGAGGTATGGGCCGACAAAGGTGATGTCGACTGAGCGTTGGTGGTCGGATCACATGGCCGCACAGAGGCTTACGGCATGGTCTCACAGACGCTTACGCCATTGTCTCGCAGAGGCTCACAATAGGAAAAAGAGGTGCAACATTTTGCTATTTGGGGAGGAGCATATTCCACGTATATGCTCTCCACGTATGCCCTAAGTGTAACCTGGCCATCCCCATATAAGGTGAGCTAGAACCTCCAAGGAGGGGGTCGACCATTTCTGCTAGAAGGAAGAGCCTTAGTGAGAATAGAGAGTAGAGGAGCACTTCACCTCCCTCCTCTCCACGATACAGCTCAAGGAGCTTCTATAACCACCATTGATGTTGACAATACAAACCTTCGAGTGTGGAATCACCACACTATCCCTCCCTAGATACCACTAGTGCACATTGGCCCCATATTTAGCCTATCCATGGCATCTGCCCTGACACCTCCACGAAAATCTACATCGAAACGTTGTGCCGGATGAGGATATCAGAGACATAGCTGAATCATAGCTCTGTGATTTTTCATGGGGTTGTCCCTCGAAGACAAGAAAATTCTTTGGGAGAGATCACTTTGGATGTTACCTTTGGAACTCCAAAGAACTACCGGATGGAAGCACTTTCCTTCGAAGTGGTCCTGTTCTAGAGCGCATATCACGCTATCTTTGGGCGTCCGACTTACTGGGCTTTTATGGCTCGCCCTTGTTACATTTACAATATGATAAATTCTAGGTCCCAATGGTGTCATCACAATCCGGGGAGACCCAAAGAAGGCACGAGAATGTGAGGACAGAATTGATGCCTTTGCTAAAGCAGTACTGCACATTGAGGAGTACTAGGAAATCAAGAAGAACATGGACCCGTCCGAGATGCCCACGACGAAGAAGGAGGTGACCAAGCCGACTTTAACTTTAATCACCTTAAAGATGCTTATGATAGGGGCAATGAGAGCTGAAAGCTAACAAGTACCATAATTTTTGGAAGCTCTTTATGAAACTTGAATCCCTACTTCCTTCTATGAAGGCCTTTCTTTTACTTTTATGTTGAGTCTCCACCTTCTATCTTTATGCACCTACTTTGAGAGCATAGCGGCCATTCTTAGTTCTATATGCATTGTCCCAAGACTTGTTGATTGATGCATAGCTTTGATATTGCTTGTTTTAAACTATTCGTATCTAGTCACTCTTATGCACTTTGAAGGTGTCCAATGCGTTTATATTTGCTACTCTATGAGGGACAAGCTGAATACTATTATGCTATGTTTTCTTTATGTGAAACAAACAAATGTCTTGCAAAGCATTGTTATTCATGAATCTTTTGTTTGTTCCTTTTCATGTTGCAACATAGTTTCTTTGTCTTATTGCTAGAACTTTGTCTTTCATGTTATGATCAAAGTACTATGATCCCAACTATGAATGTTTTACAAATACTTTGATCAAGTTTATGATGATGCATGTCACCTCAAAAATTATTCTTTCTTTTTATCACTTACCTACTCGAGGACGAACATGAGTTAAGCTTGGGGATGTTGATACGTTGCTAACGTATCCATAATTTTTGATGTTCCATGCTTGGTTTTATCTACTTTCTTGTGTTTTGTTCCAACTTTGGAGTACTTTCTATACACTTTCTTGGACTAACCTACTAACAAGTGCCACAGTGTAAGTTGCCTGTTTTCTGCTGTTTTTGGTTCCAGAAAAGTCAAAAAATCAATATTCTCGGAATTTGACCGGACAAAAGCCAAAGTCGATATTTTACCGAAAGACTCACAGAGCCAGAAGACGAGACGGAGAGGGGCCAAGGGCTGGCTAGACCACCCCTAGGCGCGGGTCCCCCCAGGCCGCGCCAGGGCATGGTGTGGGCCCCCTGGCCGGCCACCGACCTTGCCCCTTCACCTATATATTCCTCTCGAGGCAAAAACCCTAGATCGTCAATCAGAAATCCACGAAAAGTTCCGCAGCGCCGCCACCACCAAAGGGGAGATTCGGGGGACAGAAAGTCTCTATGCTGGTACCCTACCAGAATAGGGAAGTGCCCCCGGAACGATCTCCATCGATCTCCACCACCATCTCCATCACCATTTCTGATTCCCATGATGAGGAGGGAGTATTTCTCTCTCGAGGCTAAGGGTTCTACCGGTAGCTATGTGTTCATCTCTCTTTCTATGCATGATCTTATTGAGATCATGAGCTTGTAATCTATAGATCTACCTTGCTACTCAAGTGCTCTAATAGATCTCTGCTCTCCCCATGTGTGTGAAAGTGACAGCGTGCACACCAGGGTGGCACTTAGGCTAGATATTACAAATACTTGTTATGAGTTATATTTGGAGTTGGATGTCTTTATGAAATTGTGGTGTTTGTTGGACTCATCTAGTACTCAAGGTGATAGTGTGGGGTTTTCTAGATGGGAAGGATGAACTTGGAGGTGTGTTGTTATAGCCCTACCAACGATTAGAGTGTCCAACCGGAGAGTAGTATCATAAAGAGAATATATTTATATGAGAGTGTTCACTAGTGAAAGTATGATTCCTAGGCCTTGTTACTAAGCATTGATACACCATTTGCAATTAGATCTGTTACATGTTTTCTTGCTTCTATCTTTATTTCAGTTTGCCTTTAGTCTCTTCCACGCCATCAAGCTATTTTCTAGCACCGTTACCACTTATAATTATCCATACCACTTGTATTTCACTATCTCTTCGCCGAACTAGTGCACCTATACACCTGCCAAGTGTATTGGGTGTGTTGGGGACACAAGAGACTTCTTGTATCTCGATTGTAGGATTACTTGAGAGGGGATACCTTTGACCACTTCCTCCCTGAGTTCGATAAACCTTGGGTGATCCACTTAAGGGAAAACTTGCTGCTGTTCTACAAACGTCTGCACTTGGAGGCCCAACAACTGTCCACAAGAATAGAAGTGCGTAGACATCAAGCTATTTTCTGGCGCCGTTGCAGAGGAGGTAAGGTAAAACTTATTCACACCGAAGGATTAAAGAAGAAGAACCTCCCAAAGCAAACGCCTTTTTTCTGGCGCCGTTGCCGGGGAGGTAAGGTAAAAGGTACTCACATCCTCCGGTGTGAGTGCTCGAAGTTATTTCCTTTAGATTCTGCAATTTTGTCTTTTTGTTTCTTGTTTTCACTAGTTAGGCTTAATGGAAAACAACAACAAAAATTAGAGAGCTTTATAGTATTTATGTTCAGTTAGGACATGAAGTGTTTGAAGATAAAATTAAGAAACCTATGGAACTTTATTTGCATGCTAATAGAAATGTTGTTAGTATGAATTCTTTGGACACCATTATTGCTAATGCTATGGAAAATTCTAAGCTTGGGGAAGCTGGTTTTGATGAGCATGATCTTTTTAGTCCCCCAAGCATGGAGGAGAAAATTTACTTTGATGATACTATCCCTCCAATATATGATGATTACAATGATGAATATGATATTTTCAGTCCACCTACTATTGAGGAGAAAATTAATTATGATTACAATATGCCTCCTATATTTGATGATTATGGTGCTGAGAATAATAATGATAGCTATTTTGTTGAATTTGCTCCTACTATGATTAATAAGAATGACTATGTTTATGTGGAGAGTATTATTTCTTTTAAGCATGTGGCTCATGATAAGAATGTTTTATGTGATAGTTATATTGTTAATTTTATTCATGATGCTACTGTAAGTTATTATGAGAGAGGGAAACATGGTTTTATGTATTTCAACAATATTAAGGTTCCCCTCTTTATGTTGAAAGTCTTGAAGTTGCACTTATTTTGCTTTACTATGCTTGTTGCTTTGTGCTTTCATGACTTGTTTCTTTACAAGATTCCTATACATAGGAAGTGGGTTAGACTTAAATGTGCTTTGACTTTGCTTCTTAATGCTCTCTTTTACTTCAATTCGTATTTCTTATGTGAGCATCTTCTCAAACTATCATGCCTAACTTAAAGGCGTTAAAGAAATGTACTTATTGGGAGATAACCCAAAAGTTTTAGATGAGTCTTGGAAGTTATTACTTCAGTAATAACCGCTCCTTATCCTTTTTATTTGCTTTTTTGTGCCCAGAGTAATCTCTAATGAGAGACAAGTAATGATTGGGAAAGTAGCTATCCCGAAACAGATTTCTGTGCTTCACCGTAAAAATTCGTGTAAAATCTCTGAACGTCCTTTTGAGGCGTGCATTTTTGTGCTTCTGCCCCAGGTTGTTATCTAACTTTCGTTAGTTCAACACTTTTTGATTTGAGCAACATAAGGTCTTCGAAATGTTTTGTCTTTACCTGCTGGTCTGTTTTGACAGATTTCTGCCATTTTCTGCATTTGCTTCTTGTTGGTTCCCTTTTGAGTTCTTTTGGGGAATTGAGTTTTTTAAGGGAAGTGCTACAGTTGCTAGTGTTTTAATGGAAGTTTATTTGTGTTAGAACTGAACCTAAAGACTTATTATCTTGAGTGCACTAATGTTGCTAATAAAGATTGTGTGAAGTTTTGTATGAAGGAAAAATTTCACGTGGATGGAAGGAATGAGTAATGAGATGAAGGATGGAGTAAAGCTAAAGCTTGGGGATGCCACGCGTGTCACCCCGAGAAATATCCAATAACTACAAGCGTCAAAGCTTGGGGATGCCCAAGGCATCCCCCTCTTCATCAATAAAAATCCCAGGTTTCTTCCAAACGCTTCATTTTTATTGTTTCATGCATAATTGTGTTATTCTTGGAGCATCTTATTTTTCGTTTTCATTTTGGTTTTTCATTTGCTTTGTTTTCTTAGTTTGCTGAATAAATTAGTTGGACCCCCTCTTTCATACATTGGTTTTCAAATAGTTTGGTTTGGATTGGATAAGAGTAGGAAAGTTCATGCTTAAGTGGTAAAGAGAGCTTGTTTCTGACTATGGCCTATGCTTTGTCATGCCATGCTTGATATTGTTTTGGCTCTATGCTTAGTATTATTTCCTGTAGGACTTGTTATAAACAGTTGATATTGCTTAATGTGCCTTGGAAGGATCATGCGTTGTTTTAGCATATTAAAGCATAGTATTGTGGTATTCTCCTTTGATGCTTTATTTGGGTTGACTTGGCGCATGCTCACACCATGTTATGACTATCCCAAGTCACCATAGCCTTGATGATCCTTTAGTTTTCAACTTGTAATATCACTTTATGCTTTGATCAATGATGTTTTGTCGCTCTGCATGATTATGGCCATTACTGCTCTCTTAGTTTGTCACTCCTAGTCTTTTGCTAGCCTCCGTAACCAAGTATGAGTTCCACTCATGCATCCAACTCCTTAAACCAAGTTAATCCAAAGAATACACCATGCCTACCTACTAGCTTATGCTATTCCAAGTATATTCATGTTTTTGTTTACCTTCCAAATTAAACATTTTATGTGAAAATTAGTGATTAAAGCTCTCACGAACTTGATGGCACACTTTACTTTTTTGCATCTAATAAACTTGAACCATTGGGTCCTTCTTTGTTGCGTATATGCTTGCGCTTTATAAGTTGAATTTAGCAGAACCATGTATCATGGGGAACGCTTTCAACATTGCACTTGTACTTTGTACCCCGTTGATATCATGTTCTTTTGCTTATGGATCCCAGCGGTGTGAAATAAAGGTGGAACTTGTAAGATCATGGAGTTTGTATGTGTGTTAGAGAAACGCCTGGGCTGGTAGCCTAAGCCGTGCCTAATCATGGTGGAAACTTGCAGCATCACCATAATGAGCACTCTATGAAGCATCCTCAATAAAAACCTATGCAAATAGCAAATTAAAAGATTGCTGAGATGCTCATTGTCTGCTTGCCTTGTCATTTTGATTATAGGATAGCTCCTGTATCATGTGCAAGGGGTACCCCATTGGCGGTTCTTTATGATACATATGTACTTACAATGACAACAGCTTACTTTTGACTAAAGTTGAGTAGCATGAGGTTCGGTCTTCGTAAGTAAGGGGCATGAGATTACAGTTTATAACTTGTCAAGCATATCCTCTTGGTTGTGTCACTTAATCACCTTAAAGATGCTTATGATAGGGGCAATGAGAGCTGAAAGCTAACAAGTACCATAATTTTTGGAAGCTCTTTATGAAACTTGAATCCCTACTTCCTTCTATGAAGGCCTTTCTTTTACTTTTATGTTGAGTCTCCACCTTCTATCTTTATGCACCTACTTTGAGAGCATAGCGGCCATTCTTAGTTCTATATGCATTGTCCCAAGACTTGTTGATTGATGCATAGCTTTGATATTGCTTGTTTTAAACTATTCGTATCTAGTCACTCTTATGCACTTTGAAGGTGTCCAATGCGTTTATATTTGCTACTCTATGAGGGACAAGCTGAATACTATTATGCTATGTTTTCTTTATGTGAAACAAACAAATGTCTTGCAAAGCATTGTTATTCATGAATCTTTTGTTTGTTCCTTTTCATGTTGCAACATAGTTTCTTTGTCTTATTGCTAGAACTTTGTCTTTCATGTTATGATCAAAGTACTATGATCCCAACTATGAATGTTTTACAAATACTTTGATCAAATTTATGATGATGCATGTCACCTCAAAAATTATTCTTTCTTTTTATCACTTACCTACTCGAGGACGAACATGAGTTAAGCTTGGGGATGTTGATACGTTGCTAACGTATCCATAATTTTTGATGTTCCATGCTTGGTTTTATCTACTTTCTTGTGTTTTGTTCCAACTTTGGAGTACTTTCTATACACTTTCTTGGACTAACCTACTAACAAGTGCCACAGTGTAAGTTGCCTGTTTTCTGCTGTTTTTGGTTCCAGAAAAGTCAAAAAATCAATATTCTCGGAATTTGACCGGACAAAAGCCAAAGTCGATATTTTACCGGAAGACTCACAGAGCCAGAAGACGAGACGGAGAGGGGCCAAGGGCTGGCTAGACCACCCCTAGGCGCGGGTCCCCCCAGGCCGCGCCAGGGCATGGTGTGGGCCCCCTGGCCGGCCACCGACCTTGCCCCTTCACCTATATATTCCTCTCGAGGCAAAAACCCTAGATCGTCAATCAGAAATCCACGAAAAGTTCCGCAGCGCCGCCACCACCAAAGGGGAGATTCGGGGGACAGAAAGTCTCTATGCTGGTACCCTACCGGAATAGGGAAGTGCCCCCGGAACGATCTCCATCGATCTCCACCACCATCTCCATCACCATTTCTGATTCCCATGATGAGGAGGGAGTATTTCTCTCTCGAGGCTAAGGGTTCTACCGGTAGCTATGTGTTCATCTCTCTTTCTATGCATGATCTTATTGAGATCATGAGCTTGTAATCTATAGATCTACCTTGCTACTCAAGTGCTCTAATAGATCTCTGCTCTCCCCATGTGTGTGAAAGTGACAGCGTGCACACCAGGGTGGCACTTAGGCTAGATATTACAAATACTTGTTATGAGTTATATTTGGAGTTGGATGTCTTTATGAAATTGTGGTGTTTGTTGGACTCATCTAGTACTCAAGGTGATAGTGTGGGGTTTTCTAGATGGGAAGGATGAACTTGGAGGTGTGTTGTTATAGCCCTACCAACGATTAGAGTGTCCAACCGGAGAGTAGTATCATAAAGAGAATATATTTATATGAGAGTGTTCACTAGTGAAAGTATGATTCCTAGGCCTTGTTACTAAGCATTGATACACCATTTGCAATTAGATCTGTTACATGTTTTCTTGCTTCTATCTTTATTTCAGTTTGCCTTTAGTCTCTTCCACGCCATCAAGCTATTTTCTAGCACCGTTACCACTTATAATTATCCATACCACTTGTATTTCACTATCTCTTCGCCGAACTAGTGCACCTATACACCTGCCAAGTGTATTGGGTGTGTTGGGGACACAAGAGACTTCTTGTATCTTGATTGTAGGATTACTTGAGAGGGGATACCTTTGACCACTTCCTCCCTGAGTTCTATATGCATAGTGGCCATTCTTAGTTCTATATGCATTGTCCCAAGACTTGTTGATTGATGCATAGCTTTGATATTGCTTGTTTTAAACTATTTGTATCTAGTCACTCTTATGCACTTTGAAGGTGTCCTATGCGTTTATATTTCCTACTCTATGAGGGACAAGCTGAATACTATTATGCTATGTTTTCTTTATGTGAAACAAACAAACGTCTTGCAAAGCATTGTTATTCATGAATCTTTTGTTTGTTCCTTTTCATGTTGCAACATAGTTTCTTTGTCTTATTGCTAGAACTTTATCTTTCATGTTATGATTGAAGTACTATGATCCCAACTATGAATGTTTTACAAATACTTTGATCAAGTTTATGATGATGCATGTCACCTCAAAAATTATTCTTTCTTTTTATCACTTACCTACTCGAGGACGAACATGAGTTAAGCTTGGGGATGTTGATACGTTGCTAACGTATCCATAATTTTTGATGTTCCATGCTTGGTTTTATCTACTTTCTTGTGTTTTGTTCCAACTTTGGAGTAATTTCTATACACTTTCTTGGACTAACCTATTAACAAGTGCCACAGTGCCAGTTGCCTGTTTTCTGCTGTTTTTGGTTCCAGGAAAGTCAAAAAATCAATAATATCGAAATTGGACCGGAGAAAAGCCAAAGTCGATATTTTACCAGAAGACTCACGGAGCCAGAAGACGAGACGGAGAGGGGCCAAGGGCAGGCCAGACCATCCCTAGGAACGGGTCCCCCCAGGCCGCCCCAGGGCATTGTGTGGCCCCCCTGGCTGGCCAACTACCTTGCCCCTTCGCCTATAAATTCCTCCTGAGGCAAAAAACCCTAGATCGTCAATTAGAAATCCACGAAAAGTTCCGCAGCACCGCCGCCACAAAAGGGGAGATTTGGGGGACATAAATTCTCTATTTCGGCACCCTACCGGGACGGGGAAGTGCCCCCGGAGCCATCTCCATCGCTCTTCACCACCAGCTCCATAACCGTTGCTGATTCCCATGATGAGGAGGGAGTATTTCTCTCTCGAGGCTAAGGGTTCGACCGGTAGCTATGTGTTCATCTCTTTTTCTATGCATGACCTTATTGAGATCATGAGCTTGTAATCTATAGATCTACCTTGCTACCCAAGTGCTTTAATAGATCTCTGCTCTCGCCATGTATGTGAGAGTGACAGCGTGCACACCATGGTGGCACTTAGGCTAGAGATTACAAATACTTGTTATGAGTTATATTTGGAGTTGGATGTCTTTATGAAATTGTGGTGTTTGTTGGACTCATCTAGTACTCAAGGTGATAGTGTGGGGTTTTATAGATGGGAAGGATGAACTTGGAGGTGTGTTGTTATAGCCCTACCAACGATTAGAGTGTCCAACCGGAGAGTAGTATCATAAAGAGAATATATTTATATGAGAGTGTTCACTAGTGAAAGTATGATTCCTAGGCCTTGTTACTAAGCATTGATACACCATTTGCAATTAGATCTGTTACATGTTTTCTTGCTTCTATCTTTATTTCAGTTTGCCTTTAGTCTCTTCCACGCCATCAAGCTATTTTCTAGCACCGTTACCACTTATAATTATCCATACCACTTGTATTTCACTATCTCTTCGCCGAACTAGTGCACCTATACACCTGCCAAGTGTATTGGGTGTGTTGGGGACACAAGAGACTTCTTGTATCTTGATTGTAGGATTACTTGAGAGGGGATACCTTTGACCACTTCCTCCCTGAGTTCTATATGCATATAGGCCATTCTTAGTTCTATATGCATTGTCCCAAGACTTGTTGATTGATGCATAGCTTTGATATTGCTTGTTTTAAACTATTTGTATCTAGTCACTCTTATGCACTTTGAAGGTGTCCTATGCGTTTATATTTCCTACTCTATGAGGGACAAGCTGAATACTATTATGCTATGTTTTCTTTATGTGAAACAAACAAACGTCTTGCAAAGCATTGTTATTCATGAATCTTTTGTTTGTTCCTTTTCATGTTGCAACATAGTTTCTTTGTCTTATTGCTAGAACTTTATCTTTCATGTTATGATTGAAGTACTATGATCCCAACTATGAATGTTTTACAAATACTTTGATCAAGTTTATGATGATGCATGTCACCTCAAAAATTATTCTTTCTTTTTATCACTTACCTACTCGAGGACGAACATGAGTTAAGCTTGGGGATGTTGATACGTTGCTAACGTATCCATAATTTTTGATGTTCCATGCTTGGTTTTATCTACTTTCTTGTGTTTTGTTCCAACTTTGGAGTAATTTCTATACACTTTCTTGGACTAACCTATTAACAAGTGCCACAGTGCCAGTTGCCTGTTTTCTGCTGTTTTTGGTTCCAGGAAAGTCAAAAAATCAATAATATCGAAATTGGACCGGAGAAAAGCCAAAGTCGATATTTTACCAGAAGACTCACGGAGCCAGAAGACGAGACGGAGAGGGGCCAAGGGCAGGCCAGACCATCCCTAGGAACGGGTCCCCCCAGGCCGCCCCAGGGCATTGTGTGGCCCCCCTGGCTGGCCAACTACCTTGCCCCTTCGCCTATAAATTCCTCCTGAGGCAAAAAACCCTAGATCGTCAATTAGAAATCCACGAAAAGTTCCGCAGCACCGCCGCCACAAAAGGGGAGATTTGGGGGACATAAATTCTCTATTTCGGCACCCTACCGGGACGGGGAAGTGCCCCCGGAGCCATCTCCATCGCTCTTCACCACCAGCTCCATAACCGTTGCTGATTCCCATGATGAGGAGGGAGTATTTCTCTCTCGAGGCTAAGGGTTCGACCGGTAGCTATGTGTTCATCTCTTTTTCTATGCATGACCTTATTGAGATCATGAGCTTGTAATCTATAGATCTACCTTGCTACCCAAGTGCTTTAATAGATCTCTGCTCTCGCCATGTATGTGAGAGTGACAGCGTGCACACCATGGTGGCACTTAGGCTACTGATTACAAATACTTGTTATGAGTTATATTTGGAGTTGGATGTCTTTATGAAATTGTGGTGTTTGTTGGACTCATCTAGTACTCAAGGTGATAGTGTGGGGTTTTATAGATGGGAAAGATGAACTTTGAGGTGTGCTGTTATAGCCCTACCAACGATTAGAGTGTCCAACCGGAGAGTAGTTAAGAGTAGTATCATAAAGAGAAGATATTTATATGAGAGTGTTCACTAGTGAAAGTATGATCCCTAGGCCTTGTTTCTAAGCATTCATACACCGTTTGCAATTAGATCTGTTACATGTTTGCTTGCTTCTATCTTTATTTCTGTTTGCCTTTAGTCTCTTCCACGCCATCAAGCTATTTTCTAGCACCGTTACCACTTATAATTATCCATACCACTTGTATTTCACTATCTCTTCACCGAACTAGTGCACCTATACACCTGACAAGTGTATTGGGTGTGTTGGGGACACAAGAGACTTCTTGTATCTTGATTTCAGGATTGCTTGATAGGGGATACCTTTGACCACTTCCTCCCTGAGTTCGATAAACCTTGGGTGATCCACTTAAGGGAAAACTTGTTGCTGTTCTACAAACCTCTGCACTTGGAGGCCCAACAACTATCTACAAGAATAGAAGTGCGTAGACATCAGTGACCCAGATAGGCGTAGGTTGATGAGTGCATATTTGCTTCATGTTTGATATTATTATTTTGCACTGTAGTTGTAGGATCTTGGTATTTTATGTTGTTCGCGTGCACATTTTATGTCTATTTTGACCAGGATCAGGACAAATGATGGATACAATGGACACAATTGTTGGAGAAGTTGTATTGGGGAGAAAAGGAGTCAAAAATAACATAAATATCTTATTTGGGAAATATCAATAACACCAGAAGAAAACCCGAAGCTATCGAGGCATCCAGAAGGTTTAACGACCAACTATACGGTGGGAATTAATTCTTTGGCCGTATAGTTCCTGTCGTATAGTTGACGCCGCCACCGCCTCCTCAAATAGTTTCACCCCGTGCAACTAGATCAGGGAGACGACATACATAACAACGAAATATCTCTGAAACCTCACCTCCGGAGGGGGGACTCGTTCACCAGGGATCCATCTTCGCCCTGCACTGATCCAAGAGGCTAAGGCATTGATCTTCATCATCAACCTCTACATCACCACCATCTCCATCCATCCCATCTACATCTTGTCTAGATCTTGTTGTAATTTCCGTACTCATTGTGGATTTATACAAGTACTATTCATCTATGATAGGTTCCATTATTATTGCCATGATGTTGATTGCCTCCATGTCTGAGTAGATCATTAGTTCTTGGGGAGATGGAGAAACCCTAGTATGACATTTGAAATAAGATAAAGTTTATTAGGATATTCATCATTGTGACCATGTGTTAGATTGTCTTCATCTTGATGTTGGGAGAAGTCGACCTCTCAATATTTTCCTCTTGTGGGGACTTGATGGAGGGAACTACTTGTTGGTAGACGGATGTGTGTTAGCACTTACAATGACTATAAAGTTGTTGGCACCCCTTACGTATCAACTTGGGAACTGAGGAAACTCACAGAACACTATCCATGCCATGGGATACGTTCTACGGGATTAAGTCCCTTAGTAGCATAGTAATTCGATTGATGTCGATTGCTGTCTACTGTGGTTATGAGGATGATGTGAGCAGTGGTTGCTACCTATTTGTCCAATGAGTTCCTCCCACACATACATAGTTGAAAATGTTCATGATAATAATCTTTACCTTAGCTCTTTATAATGCTAGAGGTTTATCTGCTACTCCCCGAGAACGCCTTTTCCCCTATTGCAGTTCCAAGCTCTTTTATACGCGATACTTACTTTTTGTGTTCAGTTGTTTTACTTTACTTATTTTTTTCTTATACCAAAAACCCAAAAACACATTTTTACACAATATTCGCATTTTATCTTGTTAGTTAGAACTTTATTTAGAATTTCTATTTCAGTATTTAAATCAAGAGTTATTAGACTTCAGACTCCTGCTCCCTGTGGGATCAATATCTTTATTTCGAAACTAGCTACAAATGATCTGTGCACTTGCAGTCATCAAGCTATTTTCTGGCGCCGTTGCCGAGGAGCTAAGTGTTGTAGGTCTTTCAGTTTTTTGTTATTTATTTTTGTCTTGCTAAGTTTTGTTTTGAGTTACAAGTTTCCACCAACATGATGGAGTTTGAGCATATGGCTACTACTAACCCACTCACCCACTTTGGGAAGCCCTATGATATTAATAAAAGATACAACTCCAACAAGAAGACAAGGGGTATACTAATCCTGATCCTGATCAATATGAGCATATTGCATGTTTCAAAGATATATGTGGCACTTTCCAATTACTAGGATATACTGCTAATGAGGTAATGGTTAAACTTTTTAGTCAGACTTTAACTAGTACATCTCTCTCATGGTATAGATCTCTACCCTAGAAGCCACTACTACTTGGGATAATTTAGCCTATGAGTTTCTAGCAAACTATTATCCATTATCAAAATCTTTTGGAATCAGGCGTCTTATAATGATTTGGAGGAACCGTCCTATTGAAGGAATAGTAAGAGCTTCTATCATATTTAAAGATTTACTTAATCAATGTCCTCATCATGATTTTCCTGAATGGTATTTATTGCATATCTTTTATGGCGGTTTAATTGAACCTAATAAAATTGAACTAGACTCTTTTGCGAGAGGAGCTTTTATGAATCTTCCTATAAATAAAGCTTGGGCTTTACTTAATAAAATTCACCATTATAGTGTTTCATGGAATTTTGGTCTAGGAAGCGAAGGAGGCATAGAAATAGATTATGATTGTATTCATGATTATAATAAAAAGGGCCATGTTAATGAATTATCTAAAGAAATTTATTTGGATTTAGATATTGTGTTGCATGTTGTCAAAGCTTTTACAGAACACACCAAAGCTCCAAAAGATGGTTTGGTAAAGTATGATGCACCGCCCGAACCTGAGAAGAAAAGAGAAGTTAAACAGGGAAGAAACCAAAGATGAAGAGGTAACCAGGGAAGAAATTATGGCTATGTATGCACATTTTAACATAGTTGAACTTGATAAAGAGACTTCTGTATTGGTTAAAGGTAAAACAAAGGTAAAATATCTGGGTAAGCCTATTCTTCCCTGCATATTTAAGGAAACCTCGCATTATAGTTTATGCGATCTAGCACCGAATTTAATGTTATATCTTATGATTTTTTTTAGAAATAAAAGAAGGAATAGAACGGGCTACAATTGAAAATACAGATATGACAATCATGTTAGCCAATAAAACGCTTAGAATTCCAATGGGAGTAGTTGAAGATGCAATTGTGATAATTGACAATAAAAACATTCCTATCGATTTTGTACTTGTTGATATGCCAGCTGACACTCTTTGCCCAATTAGAATTGGAAGAAACTTTTTGAGTGATGTAGGTGCCAACTTTGATTTCAAAAAGGAGATTGTGTCTCTTAAGCTTGGGGAAGCGGAAAAAGAATTCCACTTTTCCAAATTCAAAGACAAACCTCTACAAATACAAGAAGAAGAGAAAGAGAACACTATTGAGGAAATGGAAGCTCTCTTCTTTAGTGATCAATAAGAAGAAATAAATAAAGACTCAAATTATGAAGAAATAGTTATGGAGGACAAGTCCCTAGAAGAACTAGAAGGTGAATTCGATTCACTTCCCATTATAGGGCCTCCAACTAATGAGGCTTTTGAAGAGCCAGAAAAGAGAGGGGACGAGGAATTACCACCCCCAGAATTAAAGATTCTACCAGATAATCTTAAATACAGATTTTTAGATGATACAAATAAATTTTCTGTTATTATTAGTGCTTAACTTTCAGGAGATGAAGAAGAAGAACTCATGAAAATACTTAATAAGCATCGCAAGGCCTTTGGGTACTCAATGGATGATTTGAGGGGCATTATTTCCATGATAACCGTCCGTCGAATATTCATGGAGGAAGGTGCTAAACGAGTTGTGGAATTTAATAGATGACAGAAGCCTGAAATGAAGGAAGTGGTAAGAAAAGAAATAGTATGCCTATTGGACGCAGGTATAATCTATCCTGAAAAGAAAGTCAATGGGTAAGTCATGTTCATTGTGTCCCTAAGAAGGGTGGTTTTACTGTTTTTCCTAATGAAAACAATAAATTGATACCTACTAGAACTATTGTTGGACATAGGATGTGTATATATTTTAGGAAATTCAATAAAGAAACTAGGAGAGATCACTATCCTTTACCATTAATAGATCAAACTTTAGAGAGGTTAGCAAACCACACTCATTTTTGCTACTTGGATGGATACTCTGTTTTTTCTCAAATAGTTGTTCATCCTGATGACCAACTTAAAACAAGTTTCATTAGTCCTTATGGATTACATGCTTACCGTTGTATGCCTTTTGGTTTATGTAATGCTCCAACTACTTTTCAAAGATGCATGACTGCTATTTTTGCGGATTTTATAGAACTGATAATGGAAGTATTTATGGATGACTTTTTTCTCTATGGAACTTCGTTTACTAGTTGCTTGGATAATCTCAAAAGAGTTAATGTTGCGAAGAAACCAATCTTGTTCTAAACTGGGATAAGTGCCATTTTATGGTGAAAGAAGGTATAGTCCTTGGACATAAGGTATCATGTAGGGGAATTGAACTAGATAGAGCTAAGGTTGAGGCCATAGAGAGAATGCCACAACCTAGGGATATAAAAGGTATAAGAAGTTTCCTTCGTCATGTGGGTTTTTATAGAAGGTTCATTAGGAATTACTCCAAAATATCTAAACCTTTGACTAACCTTCTGCAAAAGGGAGTAAGATTTAATTTTGATGATAAATGTCTTGTAGCCTTTGATAAACTTAAATATTCTTTATCCCATGCTCCTATCATTAAACCACCAATCAAGATATGACTTTTGACTTAATATGTGAAGCTAGTGATGATGCTTTAGGAGTAACTCTGGGACAACATATAGGTCACAGATTTAATATTATACATCATGCTAGTAGAACTCTTGATAGTGCTCAAAAGAATTATCCTAAGGTAGAAAGGGAACTTTTTCTGTATTTTTCTCTTGCGATAAATTTCATTCTTATATAGTTGATGCAAAAGTAAGAGTTCATATATATCATGATGGTTTAAAAGAACTCCTTGAGAGGAAAAATCATAAGCCAAGACTAATCCGTTGGATCCTCTTACTTCAAGAAATTTAGTTGGAGATCATGTAGAGGCAAGAAATAAAGATGTTGGATGTAGTGTCCATATTTGTCCAGCAAGACACCAATCTTATTGAGAGGAACTTTAGTCCTGGTGATTTTCATTTACGAGAATTATTAAATGAACTAAGGTCAATTCCTCCAAAAGCGAAGAAGTATTTGTTGTTGGAGGAGCCTGTCATCCCCGGATAAGTAAACTGTAAGTGCAAGGTAAGTGTTCTTACTCGAATAAGTGATTTGTTTTCACAAATTTTACTTCTGAAGTTTCTGAAGGTCTTTACCAACTATATGGTTGCAACTATACGCTTAGAGAAAAATCTCTTGCTATATATTTGGTCGTTAAATCTTTAGTACCTTCTTCGCGAAATTGTTTTTGATGTCTGGGAACTATACGGTCGCAACTATATGGCCAGACAAAATCCTCCCACCCTATAGTTGGTCATTAAACTCTCTGACATTTTCGATTTCCCTTTTTTGTTTTAAAGTTGATGAAAAAAATGGTTTTGTCGGTTCCAAGTCGGTAACTTAATCGACCCAGAATCGAGATATTTAGAAATATCTGCCCGGAACCAACTATATGGCTGGAGCTATACGGGCCGTGCCTGTATAGTTGGTCGTTTCGCGGTAGGACTCCCTTCAAATCCTTGTTTTCTTTCCCTATTTTGTTAAGATTCTTTTCTTGGGCGTGAATTTGGTGTTTCTCGCGAGTTTTACCGACCTCTGACCCTCCTTATATACTGCCATTGTGTTTATCTCCAAATCATAATCACCAGGAACCAATCTAGCCATGCTCTATCCCATCCTAGGCCATGGAAAACCCATGGGTCTCATTGCTCCTTCCAAGGACCGCTCTCGCAGCTCGTCCATGGAGGACGACAACGAGGAGGTAGAGAGGTTTAACCCGGAGTACAAGGAGTACGTCGAGCTAAGCTTCTACAACAACGATCCCGATGAAGATTGGGGTGACATATACATCCGTGGTGATGTCTATGATCCCCCGAAGATCAACTGGGTGGCAATGAAGAGAGCTCAACAAGAGAGAAGGTCACAAGCCGCATGGAAAAGGGCGTGTGGAGACGGTCAAGTTCATCGCCATGGACCCCAGGCTGCACAAGCGTAAGTAATTATCTAATATTGGTGCATGTGCTAGCAAGGGAGCGACGGTGCCACTCTTGAAGCCTACCATTGGTGCTCGTATAAGGGTGAAGCCTCGAGAATAGTAGAGGAATGATTTCTACTTCCCCGATCCATCAATTATGGATGAGGAAGAAGAAGTTGTTCACAGAACCAAGGACCATGTGCGAGCACATGAGATATATAAGAAGCAGCAGCTACTCCATCGCGTTGAAGTCCGTCACCCTCTCAAGGAGATAGAGAAGAAGGATGATCTTATCCCATTGGTGACTAAACTCATAGATAAAGTGGACACTTTGCAATCGGATTTGTGTGGGTGCTACAGCTGCATCACTGCTTTAGAAGGTACCAACAAGAAGCTACACACCATGGTGTTACATGCCATGGCGCCAGAGCGATTTACAATAATCACAGTATCAAATAATCGCAAGGGATTACTTGATCTCGCCTAGCTTGATTACAAGCTTGGGGAGATCCTTAAGACCTTGTAATCTATCTTATAAGTTTTATATTACTATTTTAGTTTTTGATTAGTTAAAATTAGAGATAAACTTGTATCATTAGAATTCCCTTCAGGAATAGTTGATCCCTTTTATGAAATTCCGAGTTTATTATCATATATGGAGCAATATTGAATTTGTACTTGTCCTATTGGATATATGAATGGCTTGAGTATAATTTTACTTGCACTTGATGATATCAATAGGAGTCTTCCACACCATTGGTATTAATGCAACATACAAAGATTATTTGGTCAATATGTTGGAAGTACATGGTTTGATTTTCAAAGAAAGAAAACTATCTAATTAGTTAAGTTGAAAACGAAACCTTGAGCAAAGAAAATTAAAAGTGCTATCAAATTAGAGTGAGAACAAGACAAGGTAGAATATTCAAGCCATAAAGATTTCTTCATATACAATTGGAATTTGGTAATTGAGATCGTTCAACTTTGAATTCCTACATGAAGTGGAATGTATGGCTAGCTCCTTTGCACAACACTTAAACAAAAGTGTGAGCATATATATAAAAAAAGGAGAAAAGAGAGAAGAAAAAGAGTGAATGTGCAAAGAGCAAATAGGCATACACCACTATATTGTAGTACGACAAAGAAGCGTTTGAGATTTTAAATCCCAAGTGAATATGTTAATCCAAAAACACATGGAACTACCTCGCTAACTCATTAGGTTGAAGTGAATACTTTTACATCATACTGAGACTAATATTTTGCGAACTGTTGAATGCTAAGGTGTGGAAGCCTGTTAATAATATTCAGATGGTTCGAGTAAGGTACTATTCATGAACTTATTCCTATGTACCATATATGATAAACACATGCTCCAACTGCCTCATTTATTTTATTGACTTAGCTTCATGAATATGAGGATCACATCCATTAAGCTAAACTTGCTCGGGACGAGCAAGAGTCTAAGCTTGGGGAAGTTGATGAGTGCATATTTGCATCATGTTTTATATTATTATTTTGCACTATAGTTGTAGGATCTTGGTGTTTTATGGCGTTCACGCGCACATTTTATGACTATTTTCACCAGGATCAGGACAGATGATGGATAGAATGGACACAATTTTTGGAGCAGTTTTATTAGGGAGAAAAGGAGTCAAAAACAACGTAAATCGCTTATTTGGGAAATATCAATAACACCAGAAGAAAACCCAAAGCGATCGAGGCATCCAGAAGGTTTAACGACCAACTATACATCGGGAATTAATTTTCCGGCCATATAGTTCCCGCCGTATAGTTGGTGCCACCAGCGCCTACTCAAATAGTTTCACCCCATGCAACTGGACCAGGGAGACGACATACAGAACAACCAGAAATCACCAAAACCTCACCTCCAAAAGGCATCATGAGGGGGGGCCTAGTCCACCAGGGATCCATCTTCGCCCTGCGTATATCCGGGTGGCTTAGGCATTGATCTTCATCATCAACCACTGCATCCCCACCATCTCCATCCATCCCATCTACATCTTGTCCAGATCTTGTTGTAATTTCCATACTCATGGTGTATTTATACAAGTACTAATCATCTATGATAGATTCCATTGTTATTGCCATGATGTGGATTGCCTCCATGTCTGAGTAGATCATTAGTTCTTGTGGAGATGGAGAAACCCTAGTATGAGATTGAAATAAGATAAAGTTTATTATGATATTCATTATTGTGGCCATGTGTTAGATTGTCTTCATCTTGATGTTGGGAGAAGTCGACCTCTCAATATTTGCCTCTTGGGGGGACATGATGGAGGGAACTACTTGTTGGTAGACGGATGTGTGTTAGCACTTACAGTGACTATAAAGCGGTTGGCACCACTTACGTATCAACTTGGAAACCGAGGAAACTCACGGAACACTATCCATGCCATGGGATACGTCCTACGGGATTAGGTCCCTTAATAGCGCATAAATTTGATCGATGTTAATTTCTTTCAGAATAACACATCGTTTTTATGGCAATCGAATTACTACTTTATTCTATGGAAATATGGCAAGTTACTTATTACAATCAGATTGTTTTCATAATAACACATCATTTTTCTAGCACATTCTATGATGCAGGTGAAGACACAGGATTTGTCGGCTCGCTGGACACATTACCCGTGCCACCCCGATATCTGTCCAAAACAAGTAAGTCAGACTTAGTCTACTCATTGTCTTCAGAAACTTCTGCAACTACTTCCTTGGGGGGTGGTGGAACTTCAACGGGTGTGAAGAACAGCTCATCATAGCTGGTCAACTCAGCCACGCGAGAAGAATATCCGGCACAAGAATCCCAGATCTCCTTGATGTTCTATTGATTGTCATCTTCATCACAGTCAAATAACCCTTGGTAACATGCCATATTTCCATGCTTCCATGGTGTCTCATTACCATTGTCAGGGCATTCTATGCCGATGTGTGCGCATATGACATGTTCCAATCCTTTACTAGCTTGGGCATAACCTTCACTTTTTTGTAGCTCAAAGGCTGACATTGAGTCTAAGCCAGAGAGCCGGATGGATTCACCAGTTTCTTCTAGGGACTGGTGGAAATCATGAATCAGGTCCCCAACGGCGGAAACTCGGTTAGTACGAGGCTCGGACGAAGAGGCATCAAGAAGGTTGGGAGGACCTATAATAAAGAAAACAAGTTCAACAATATATTTTAGTTTAGACTCGTAACCCTAACACGCTGAGTATAGACTTGCAACCCTAACGTCGTACCTCACTCATCTTCAGGGTAAACTGCCACATGAAAAGTTGTAGGCACGAATGGTCAATACTTTAAATGTATTGGCAAGTTCACCTATTTGGTGGAATTCAAATCTCAACCTATAAGTACATGCATATTTGTCTAGGTGGAGGTTTGGCTGAAATTTGCATAAAAATGATTTTCTATCATTTTGAAATATAAATCCTTCTTTTAAAAACAAAAGGGTACCACTGATGGATATTAGTTAACACGGGGGTACCATTGATTGATATCATTGAACCAAAAACTTTTACTTTGAAGACCGTGCCACTGGTTGATAGCAGTGGAACTGGGTACCATTGGTTGATAGCAATGAACCATTTACCCTTGTTCACCCAACAAAATTTTAATTCAAAAAATTGGAATGATGAGATTTCTTGAGCTTCTACAAGTCCAGATCTTATTATAATTTCCATACTCATTGTGTATTTATACAAGTACTAATCATCTATGGTAGATTCCATTGTTACTGCCATGATGTTGATTGCCTCCATGTCTGAGTAGATCATTAGTTCTTGGGGAGATGGAGAAACCCTAGTATGAGATTCAAAAAAGATAAATTTATTATGTTATTCATCATTGTGACCATGTGTTAGATTGTCTTCATCTTGATGTTGGGAGAAGTCGACCTCTCAATATTTGCCTATTGGGGGGGACATGCTGGAGGGAACTACTTGTTGGTAGACGGAGGTGTGTTAGCAATTACAATGACTATAAAGCTGTTGGCACCCCTTACGTATCAACTTGGGAACCGAGGAAACTCACGAAACACTATCCATGCCATATGATACGTCCTACGGGATTAGGTCCCTTAATAGCGTAGTAATTCGATTGATGTCAATTGCTTTCAGAATAACACATCGTTTTTCTTGCAATCGAATTACTACGTTATTCTATGGAAATATGGCAAGTTACTTATTTCAATCAGATTGTTTTCAGAATAACACATCATTTTTAGCACATTCTATGATGCAGGTGAAGACACAGGATTTGTCAGCTCGCTGGACACATCACCCGTGTCACCCCGATATCTGTCCAAAACAAGTAAGTCAGACTCAGTCTACTCATTGTCTTCAGAAACTTCAGCAACTACTTCCTTGGGGGTTGTGGAATTTCAACGGGTGTGAAGAACGGCTCATCATAGCTGGTAAACTCGGCCACGTGAGAAGCATATCTGGCACAAGAATCCCAGATCTCCTTGATGTTCTGTTGATTGTCATCTTCTTCGATAGTCAAATAACCCTTGGTAACTTGCCATATTTCCATGCTTCCATGGTGTCTCATTACCATTGTCAGGGCATTCTATGCCGCTGTGTGTGCATATGACATGTTCCAATCCTTTACTAGCTTGGGCATAACCTTCACTTTTTTTGTAGCTCAAAGGCTGACATCGAGTCTAAGGAAGAGAGCCGGATGGATTCACCAATTTCTTCTAGGGAATGGTGGAAATTATGAATCAGGTCCCTAACGGCGACAAGTCGCTTAGTACGAGGCATGTACGAAGAGGCATCAAGAAGGTTGGGAGGACCTATAAGAAAGAAAACAAGGTCAACAATATATTTTAGTTTAGACTCATAACCCTAACACGCTGAGTATAGACTTGCAACCCTAACATCGTACCTCACTCATCTTCAGGGTAACCTGCCACATGAAAAGTTGTAGGCACGAATGGTCAATACTTTGAATGTATTGGCAAGTTCACCTATTTGGTGGAATTTAAATCTCAACCTATAAGTACATGCATATTTTTCTAGGTGGAGGTTTGGCTGAATTTTGCATAAAAATGGTTTTCTATCATTTTGAAATATAAATCCTTCTTTTAAGAAAACAAAACGGTGCCACTGATGGATATTAGTTAACATGGGGGTACCATTGATTGATATCAATGAACCAAAAACTTTTACTTTGAAGACCATGCCACTGGTTGATAGCAGTGGAACTGGGTACCATTGGTTGATAGCAATGAACCATCTACCCTTGTTCACCCAACAAAATTTTAATTTAAAAAATTGGAATGATGAGATTTGTTGAACTTCTACAAGTCCAGTCACTCAAACTCTTTTGTAACTGGTGACATGGCTAAGTTCTTAAATTTAACAGTCTCGATAGGTTTGTACTCTTTACCCATAAGACCCAGTAAACCCCCGCACACATACCACCCAGTTGTGGCACGGCCAGGAGAAGACCGAGATGAGAAATTTCAGAAGTAGTCCCATGAGCCACACCACAGACCATACCCACCTACAAACACTACCTTTTTGGTCATGACGGGTCAGGGTCCCACAATCTAATAGTAAAGACATAGCCCATTTGACAAGTGGATGTACATAGAAGCTGGTAGACAAGAATGCCGCCAAATCGCTTTAATCATAGGTTCTTTCGATGGGTGCAAACAAGTCAGGGGCAAGCCATTGATAGGGCTCCATAAATATGGCCTTCATTGATGGGGTGATACAGCCCTTAATAGGATCTCATTGTTATGACTCCTGAACTGCACTCAACCATAAAATATGAATCCCATTCACCCAGGTGGTTCACTAAGTTATGTTGTTTTCATTACACAAAATTTTCCCTCGTAGCAACCCATAACTTGATATGAATCCACCCACAAGATCTACAATAGGGCTAAGCATACAACACCTATGTCATTTACTACTCAAAAGTCAGGAATACATGTGGATATCCTATCCCGGTTGCATAGCATAACATACTACATTATGTAATCCTACTCACACAATCTTTGGAAAAACAACTAAGTGCATAATAAAAATTGTAGGACATTTATGCAGTGAACTTGCCTCTTGTTGAAGTTGTCGGAAACACTCACTCTTCACAAGACCACGGTCACTCTCTGATTGATACACAGTTCACAAACATTGCAACAAATAAAAAAACCAAATAGACCCACCAATCAAGGCAATACAATGAAATAAATCAAGGCAATACAATGAAAAGGTATGGGTTAGGTTGCATATGTTTTATTACACCAAGATTTGGTTCATAAAATACTTTACTAGTCCTAGATTTGCAATGTTACCTTCGTATGGTTGCTTTGGACCACATAGTGCTTATAGTAGCGCTTGGTCATAAGCACCTAATTTGTTGTAGATATGTTTGGAAAGATTTTAGTTTAGTCCTATTGGAAAATTAAAATAATTCTGAACATTTTAGAAAAAAATTTCATTAAAAACCGTTTTATAAATTTAGTGATGTCCAAAATAGCATTTGAAAGAGCTAAGTCTCCATATTTTAATAGCATTGTTGTAAAACTACAAAATAATTTTACTCTCTGGTCCTATTGGACATAGGACTAAAACATGAGCATTTTTCAAAATGATTCATGTAAAAACCATTTTAGAATTAAACTTATGTCCTAAATAGCTAATTGGTATTTCTGAAATATGTTCAATTTAAAAAGTTCATTTTTTCAAACTAACAGTGCAGTACCGTAGTACTAAATGTGGACCTACAAAATAATTACTATTATTTAAATACCCAATATTACAGTTTAAATATTTAAAATATTTTTCTGTGGTCAAATTAAAATTTTAAATCACTATAATATTCTAGACATTTTTCTAAATTTAGGCATATATCGTATGCATTTTTTTGATAACTAGAACATTTACTACGCATTTTTCAAGTTAAAACATCCTTTTGCCTATATTTTAAATGCAGGAAAATACATAGTGGCTCTAATCACCGACATGGCACTAACGCGGCGCTTAGGTGGCAGACACACAGCACTAACAAGGCAGACATGTGGCGCACTCTAACTGGTCAGTACCCGTTCGCTACTCGATCTAATCCGCGTCATTAGTTTCTGTTCGGGTGTCTAGGAATGAAAGAAATTGGGATCACCAGTCGGGGGTCGCCGGAGATGGAAGGGATGGTGGCGGCGCGCTCGTACATGGTCGCAATGGAGGTTGCGGCGGACCTGGGCGATCGAGGAGGGAACGAAGAGGACCAGGGCAATACGGGGAAGAACGCGCGCGGTGATGGCGGCCACACTTGCTTCCTCAAACAGCGACGAGGCACAGACGGAGCAACCGCAGACGGTGGCGACATCGTCGGGGTCATCGAGGCTACGGAAGAAAACAAGAAGGGGCTCAAGTGGTGTGCCAGATATAGGGGAAGAAGAAAAGGCCGAAAGAGCGGAAAAAACCTTTGAAGACGTCGGCGGTGGACACAACTCCGGCGAGAAATTGTGCTGCTTGGAGGTGTCCCGGAGTGGTTGAAAAAGGGGGGAAATGGTGGGGGCGCTGGGGTACTTGAAGGGGATGGTCCAATGCTTCCGGGGGCATGCAAGATAGGTGAGTGGGGGCGAGTGCGTGGGCGATGTGGTCGCATTCATGCTCATCCTTGCCCAGTGGGAGGTTGGGGACGAGGGGTGGAAGTTGGGCCGGAAAGACGGGAGGCGGGCTGCTGCGCGGGCAGTTGATAGGGGGTGCGACCGCGGGGAGCAAAGGAAGCGGGCTGGCCGGCTGGGCTGGATGGGCTGGCTGGTCTTTTTTTACCTTTTACTTTTTCTATATTAATTCTTTTAGTTTCAAAAACTAATTCAAAGCCCAATAAATTTTCTATAAAACTCCTTAAAAGTGGAAATTGAATTTTTTTACTTGTACCCTTCAAATACAATGTTTTTTGCAAATAATAATATTTTAAATTAGGTATTAAATTACTATAGGCATGATGTTCATCCATAGTGTTCTTCATCTGCTATAGTGGCCTTAGCTTCAAGATTCTTCTCCATCTCATAGAGAATCATGTCCGCCATGTTGGTAGTAAGGCCTTCCATCTCTATCAACTAAAAGGCACATGGAGTCATCTTCTCTTTCCCATTGGTGTACCAAATGGTAGTACCATCAATAGTGCGCCTTTCAAACTAACATTAGGAGTCATTCGGTAGAACAGATTTGAACATGAAGCAGAGGCTGGACATGTCATCATGAATACTTATCTTGAGTCCACCTTCCTAGTCATTACACTTCTAGACATAGACTATGTCTTGGGTCATTGGGGGCATGAGAGATCCGTGGATCCTAGTCCCAATCTCAAAGCGTGCAAGTCCGGGCTCCATGGACACTGATGCTTGCAAGTGCACAAATCGATTGTGGCTAGTTTCAAAATAAGAGTATCAAATCCATAGAGAGCTATTTGGTTAAGGCCTTTATGCCCCTCGTCACTGTAAAGATACTTGTAAGCTGCCTTTGATTTCTAGTAAAGGGTGTTTAAAAGGTTTGATTTCAAGTAAAGGGTCTTTAAAAGGTTTTTGGTTGATTGCAGAAAAGTAAATAATAAAAGAAAGCATGTAACGAATGCATTGGGAATGGTGTTTGAACTTAATAGGGATAAAACATTCTTGGGGATATAGGATACACAAATAGCATGTTGCAATTAATCATAATTAGGATAACCTATTTCTTGTATCATGACATGTGTGGAGATAGTTCCATAATGAGATGTTCACTACAAAGCTCATATGAAGCCGCTTTCTTGATCTAGGTAATGAGGTCATCTCTAAATAACCATTGCGATGCCTCAGAGCAACAACCCATAAAGTCCACCACAATTAAGAGTTTCTCTATGGATATTGTAATTAGCTTAGTGAATCTCTCTTTATTCCTCCTTAGACTGTGTAGGTTATAAGCCAATGCGTGTACTCACGAATAACACTAGACATACTCTCATACACATTGTTAGGATTTAACCCTTTCTTTAGTCTCGAAGGCAAATGATATGTGGCTGAATACACATACCATCTAAAGAGAGATCAAACACAATATCATAAATCAATCGATCATGGACACAAGTAATAGATCATATTTATTTAATTTCATAATAGTTCTAGGGTTTCTCCATCTCCCCAAGAATAAAGGGAACTACTCACACATGAAGGAAATTAAAAACATCATCATAATCAAATGTATGGATAAAAGTACAGGGATAAATCTAGTGCAAACCACAATTGAATATGGAATTACAACAAGATCTATGTACGGAAGATGGGAGTAGCAATGGTGAGGGAGATGCAGTGGTTGGTGATGAAGGGGTTCATGCGACGTCCTCCAATAATCTGTAAAGCATCAAGGATTTTCCCCTTCTCCAAGTTCCTCCTCTAGATCCCTTTTTGGTGTGATATTTTTAGGCTAGAAGTTTCTATGAATGTCAGATCTCAGATCCGTCTTCGTGAAGCGAGAGTATTTGACGAGGAGGATGCGCGTCCACACGGTACGGGCGGGTAGTACGGGCAAGCTTCGCTCGTACCATTGGTCATTAAGATCCCTAGATATTCCCTCTATGTTTGCCAATCTCCCAGGTGCAAGAATAAATCAATTAAATGACTTTTATCACTTATAAATACCATATTACTGCATAATATGATAGCTCCAATCGATATGTTCATAAGAGACTTAGTGATTCAAGATCCTGTTGAAAGAAGGACAAAAGTTGCGCACAAACATGGTGAAATACCAAAAATCCTAATCTAATTATGCTAAAACAAAAGGTAAATATGCTTCAATATTGGACATCAACTTCCCCAAGCTAGACCCTTGCTCATCCCCGAGCTAGGTGGTGGCTTATGGACAAGGTCATTATGTTCATGAGGCACGAGTCATTACAATAAATGAGGTAAACATTGAAACAAAGAGTACATCATCGGATATAGAATTGCATCGTGAATAATATCACACCCTTACACATCACATGATTTAGAGGCTTCCACGCCTTTTGTATCAATATGTCATAAGATGTTTTTATGGAGTAAGAATATTATAGAGTCATGAAATTTAATTCCAACACTTATTTCGAGTAATGAATGATCATTGCTTGAGTTACTTTCTCTTTTTTCCTTGTACTTTCTTTTGGCTTGAATTTCTTTGATAGTTGAGTCTTTTTATTTTCCATAGAACCAAGTCATTTGATCAATTTTAATACTCTTTATGTATCTTATGTATTAAACTTGTGACAACAACATGCTATTAATATTTTCTTCCTATAATTAATCAATATTTTGTTGTTGTGGAAGGCCCTAAAATCATAACAGTGGTATAAGTATATTAGCACTCATCCGCATTCATACATCTAATATAATAATCATGGATCAAAATTTACTTCGAAATATTATGGGGTATCGAAACTCAATGGATATAACTCTTTCCTTGAACCAAAGGAATTTTAAGATGGTGCAGCTAATGCAAATTCTTGGAATTAAAAACCTAACATGCATGCAAGAAAGTAAACATGCTAAATCTAGAAGATAGATTACAAGGTGTTATAGATCTCCTCAAGCTTGGGATCAAGCCGGTGGGATCAAATAATCCCTCACGATTATTCAATACCATCACACTTTTCGGTTCAGAGGTGCTGTGTTGGAAACAGCTCTAGGGTAGATATACGGTGTAGGCACTTCTACATATCAGAACGCAAGCAGAACATCACCTCAGCAACCCTGCTTAGTATGTCATTGAGTTCCTTCTTGCTTTCGAGATCCAAGAGGCATTTGCATACGATCTTCCTATGGATGAGTTCTTCCTTCTCTATCTTGCAAAGACGTTTTTTAGTCTCTGGGACTTGCACAATAATAGGCACGTCCATGAGGCTGAACCCCAATCTTCTTGTGGATTCATACTCATGCGCACATTCGTGGTGATCTTCTTTGTTGTAGAAGTGAGCGATGTATTATCCTAATATGTTCCTGCATCAGCTTGGTTAGCTTTCTTATGCTTTGGTGAAGAGTAGTTAGAGGCGATTAACTTGAGTGACTCTGTGCACCCCTTCCCATGGGGTTTCCTTGCCTCCACCTTATCTTCAGGCCTCACCATATCAAAATAATCTGAATGCTTACATCCTCTCACTGTTTGCTCCATGAAGGTCTCAAACTCGTCCTCGTCCTCATTATCAAAATCGTAAGTGTACCTCTTGTTCTTCAGGCTTAGGCCTTGCGCTTCATGGTCATCGGCTTCAATGGAGGAAGTCTGGAAGCTATCCCATGAAAGAGCGATGAATCCTAGAGGTTTGACTTTGCCTGGAACTGGGTAGCTCGTCAAGGAGATTGGATATGTTGAAGTCAGAGGGAGGAGAACCTTTGGGGATGCTTATGAAGTGTTAGAAAAAGGGAAAATACTCGTGCTAGAAGAAAAAGATTCAGACAAGAAAATAATCCCAACAAATTAGGAATAAAAAGGGATCAAAAGGAAGAAATCAGAGGCAGTAATAACCACTGGTATGGGTGGGTTCCCCTACGGCATGCCCGTACTAGGGTTTTTACCAAAAATAAACCTGCCCAATGCCGTTAAACTTTGCCGACTAAGTGGTATGGGCGGGACCTGCCCCTATGGTCCACTCGTATTTGCAGATATCGACCTTCCACACCATTTTTGTGGACATAAAAGAAAACCAAATAGGTGGAAGAAAGCCGCTATGTTAACGACCATAGATACGGGCACCTACGCCCGTACGGCCTGTTCATACCGATACCGGAAAACCAAAAAAAAACTGACAAGGGATACTGGCGGTTTAGCGACCACTGGTACAGGCGGATGCGGCCATACCGCCCACCGTACCAAGTTTGCAAAACTGGCAGTAACTTCTGAAAACATGAGAATTTAAAAAATGCGAAGAAAAAATATCAAATCAGCAAATAGAGCACAGGTAAGTCAAAATTTTGATTACCTTGTTCATCTGGTGGTAATGAATTTACTTAGGTATCTTTTTCTCCCTTTGGTGTTTTACTTAACTTCTTCTTCCTCCCGTTATACAGGTTGGTCACAAGGAGTCACAAAAACCATTGCAAAGAGAAACCGAAAATTTCCTTTTAGGAAGTGTAGTCCTAGATGGTACGAAAATGGATGACACCTTTTCCGGTGTCTTGATTTCTTCAATATCCATAGGTATGTCTACATGTTCTTTCCTTCTTTGGAGGATCTACAAGTCATATTCTTGCAACAGCAAAGTACAAAAGATCATCATTGGCTTAACATCGGTCCGTTCAAGGATTCCTTTCAAGCCGGTACAATCATTATGTACTCTTACTTTTAAATAAATTATGTAAGATCTAAATTATCACAAGAGAAGACAACAACGAAAAGTTCCTTTTCTGCCATGGGGTAATTCTTCTAAGCGCCATTTAATGTGCGACTAGTAGGATGAATGATACTAAGTTCATCACCATCATAATGAAAAAGGATTGATCAAACAGTTTCATGACTAGCCTCACAAAATAGATCAAATGGTTTCTTCGAATTAGGTGGTTTGCCAATAGGGGCATCAAGAAGGGCTTGTTTTAATATGGTGAAAGTAGTAAGACAGTTTTCATAAAATTAAACATAACATCCTTTTGTAAAAGATTAGTAAGTAGTCTAGCTAGCTTAGAGAAGTTCTTAATAAACCTTCTGTAAATTCTAGCATGACCCAAGAAACTCCTAATGCCTTTTACATCATGAGGAGGGGGAAGCCTTTCTATTGCCTCAATTTTAGTTGTATCAAATTCTATGCTTATGCCTAAAATTTTATGACCGGGACTATACCTTCTTGAACCATGAAGTGACATTTCTCCCAATTCAAGATTAGGTCAGTGTCTTCAGATCTCTGCAAAACTTTATGAAGATTATGGAGACAATGATTAAATGAGGTTCCATATACCCAAAAATCATCCATGAAAGCTCCCATGATATTTTCGACAAAATGAGCAAATATAGCTACCATAGACCTTTGGAAACTGGAAGAAGCATTGCAGAAGCCAAAAGGCATACGCCGATAAGAATATAAGCCAAAAGTACTAGTGAAGGTTGTCTTTAGTTGATCATTTGGATGGACATCCATTTGAGAAAAAATGGAATAACCGTCTAATAGCAAAAAATGAGAATGCATGGCAAGCCTCTCTAAAGTTTGATCTATAAACGGTAAAGGTTAGTGATCCTTTCTAGTTACCTTATTATGTTTTTTAAATCAATACACATCCTATGACCAATAACATATCGAATTGGGACCATCTCATTAGGTTCATTTGAAATGACAGTTGACGAGGGTGAAACTCATCAATGCCCATTGTTATGGACTTGCGTTTTGGAGAAGAGGGGAGCGCTGGAGGCATCAATTGACTAGCAAACAAGCACACAGGGATGCGAGGTTTACCCAGGTTCAGGCCTTGTGGAGGACCCTACTCCTGCTTGTCTGCTCTTGTAATTATCGAGGGGTCGAAATTTACAGGGGTGCGCAGATGCAATCTGGTGATGGTGTGGAAACTAGGGTTGTGATTGTCCTCCTCTCCTCCCTCTTACCCTTTATATAGATAGGCTAGGTCTCGGGATAGCAGGTCGAGTCGGTTACAAGTTAGGGTTATCCCTTTGAACTTTCTATCTAGAGCTCGTCATGTGCTGCAAGCAGTCAGAGTCTCCTGAGGTCACCCGAATCTTTGATTGGGACCTGGTAACGTCGTGGGCTTCTGCCAAACTGGACCGTATATACCAAACTCGAGTACCTTAAGGTATGCCCATGTCAGTAGCCCCCGAGTGTCCGGTTGAATCGCAGATTCGAGTGTACCTTAAGTGTTTCGAGTGCATAGCCGACATGTTTTTGAGTGCTCTAATTTGTATCATAGGGATTGTTGATATATGTGCCTAATTTTTCTGATGTATCAAGATCAGTTAACCACCTTAGGGAAAAACAACGCAATCTACTCAAACTCGGGTCCTCGGACTCGAATTCGGAAAAGTGCTGGCGTAATTCGACTTAGGTCGGGGAGGTCTTATAGAGTCGAATCCCAGTGTATAAGTGTGAGCACTCGATGCATTCTTCAACGCTTATTTCATCGTTCCTTCAGGCACGGATTATGTCTAGTAGAGCGTAGCAGGTGTGTTGCTAGGCCTTATTCAGGTCTTATCTTAACGTCGTAGACGTGGCATCCGAATTTTGTCATCACGAAGATGATTCGGGTGCCCCAAGAGACGTAATCTCTTTTGGAGGGAAAATATGAGGCGGAGTCGCCAAAGCTTTCGAGTGTGGATGTAGTCAAGATGCAGTTATGTGTAAGAAAAAATCATAGGGTCCGCGACCAGTGCTCCCTATGGGAGTAGCCCCCGAGTGCCTATTCAAGTCATACACTCGAGTGGGGACTATAAGTATTTTGCGACTGCTGTCATCTTTTGTTTGTTTGAATGTGCCTTCAACGCTCCCTATGGGAGTAACCCGAAGTCCACAGTTGAATCGTTGATTCGAGTGAAGGTTTTTTGTGAGAAAATATGTTCTCATAATGGTTGGATGTCTTACAAAATTTCTCGGGTGCGCGGCCAGCGGTCCTGTTAGGAGTAGCCCCCAGTGCTTGGTAGAGTCGAAGACTCGAGTAAGGACTAGAGTAGTCACAGAGTGCTCCTGCTGGAGTTTGATGACGTCAGTGTTGACGATGAGGTGATCTCAGATGCTCGCGTGAGCGGTTTTGATGGGACGTGACAAAGAGGTGGTTCCCATTTCTAACTTGGATTTGACAGGGCGTGCGTAATCTTTGGTTTTAACTATGTCTCCTCGATTCTTGCGCATAATGGGGGGGGTGGGGTGTCGGTTCGTGGTTTACTCTGCTACGCGTCGACACTAATGCGTGCCACGAATCTGGTTGGTTCTCTCCTGGCTGTTGGATGGCATCTTCAATGAGGTTAAGTAGAGCTCCGCTGTGCGGTAATTCCCCACATCTTCTTCTTGCTCGCACTTCCACCATTGCTGCTCCTACTGTTCCATTGCTCTCATCTTCCTTGTGGCACTGGACCAACTATGCACTTTCCTGAGATACTTCCTGTGCTCCCACCGCAAGCGCCAGATTGGGAAGAAGAAGGGAAACACTGCCACTGGATCTGCAACGGCCACTACTGTGGACAAGAAGAAGGGCGCCGCCAACTCGGCCACCAGCACTGCCGCTGGATCTGGGAAGAAGAATGGCGCCAGAACCCGCGTCATGAATGGGACATGGCGTGCATCTTCCATCAAGCCTTTGGAGCTCTTCACCCAGCGTCAAGATGGGATGCTCCCTACTGCGGAAGATGACTACCGCATCCCCGATGACGAGGTAATCCCCAGTCCTCCCGCTGGGTTTCGACTGATGTTCCTTGCCTTCATCATTCGCGGTTTGTCCCTTCCCCTTCACAAGTTTGTGAGGGGGTTGCTTTGTTTCTATGGGCTCCAGCTGCATCAGCCAAACCCAAATTCTATCCTCCACGTCGCCTGCTTCATTACTCTCTATGAGTGCTGGTCAGAATCGAGCCACACTTTGGCCTCTTTAAAAAACTCTTCAAACTCAAAAGCTAGTCGGGCTCTGGATCTATAGTCTATGATATAAGATGTTGCGGTGTCCATGTCGACTCCAACATCACCTACTTCGCCATCAACTTCCATGCACCCGTCCAAGGGTGGAGGGAGAAGTGGTTCTACATTCGCGATCAAAAAGTGGATGGAGAGCACTACGGACTCACGCCTTTTGACCTAGTTGCAGTCTGCAAGAGGAGGAGGTCGTGGAAGAACAATGTGATGCCCGGCGAGGCCAAAGAAACAGAGATTTTGTACCAGCGCGTCTGTGATATGGAATGTTGCATAGGCATGGAAATACGTGGCGATGATCTCATTCGCACTTGGATGTGTTGCCAAGTGCAGCCACAGCAGGCTAGGGTGCATCCCATGTACTGCTGGACTGACACTAAGGATGTTACTCGCATCTCGGGAGAGGGCATTTCTTCTGGCTAGGTCGACAGGAGGTTTCGACTGCTGACCGAGCACACTGCCAAGGAGGACGTCCTGGGTTACTCAGTCGTGTCTCCCTTCTATGCAAGCAATCCTCCACCTAAGGTGGATTTCTCTTTGAACTTTTCTTGATTTTTGATTTCCTGTTAGGTTTCTTTTATACTGATGCTTGGTTCTAGTTTCAGGACTGGAAGGTGGCCACCAACTTTCCTCCTCAGCCCGAGGGAATAATTCCGTGCGAAGCGGAAGAGGATGATGAGTCGGGCTCCACTGTCCCCGTGGAGGAAGAATGCGAAGTCGCAGAGTCCGAGGGGAGTCGCAAGCGCTCCCGAAGCAAGGGCTCAGATGCCTCATCACCGTCGACTATAGAGGGTCCTCCCACTACAACAGAGGAGCCAATTCCCGTCGTGCCTGTGTGCGCAATGGCTCCTCCTTCACGGAAGAAGTTGAGGTTGCCAAAGGAGTTGTCTGGGGATTCCTTCGACCTCGACAAGTTTGACGAGTATGTGTTTATATTTTTGCGAGTTCCTCCTGTCCTCCAAAAATATGTCCTTATGAAGTAGTTTTGGGTATTCTTGTAGTCAAACAATGCCGTCATCGTCCCATGACTGTCGCTTTGTCAAGGATACTAGAGTCATGGACACCAAAGACAAGGAGGTGGCGGTACCATCTCCTTCTCCTTCGGTGGTGACCCACTTTGGTGCGAATTCTTCGAGCCCCCCCACGCTGGGGAGCATCTAATTGTTGCTCGGACATTGATTCTGAAAGAATCTTCAGAGTCCCTAGAGGAACACGTGAGTTTTCTCGTGTCACTGGCAGTCGAATTTTTTGTTACTGCTCACGCTGTTTCTTTTTTCTTGTAGCCGATCATGAAGGATTCTACTCACCTCGCCGAGCAGATCATTTCCTTGGGCCGACAACATGCTTTGCTGGAAACCCAGCACCGTGCCTTCGAAGGTTAGTTGTATACTTTCTCTCCATGCTGCCTGTGTAGAGGCTGGTGGGCTCAAGTTTTTCATTTGTAGGTTCTTGGTCGCGTCGCCTCCCTCGAAAAGGGACTTGCCGCGGCAGAGAAAAAGGCGATGAGGCACCAGAGTCTCTTGAGGAGTAGAAAAAGTACGAGGAAGCCTTGCGTTCCACCGCAGCTGATAGAGAGAAAGCATTCGTAGAACAACTTGGCTCCATTGCTAAGGCACTTTCTGGTATTATGCTGCAGCATTATGTTTCTTTTATGCTCCATTGCTTTTATGTTGTTATGATGATGTGCATTTTCTCCATATGCTGCTGGCATGCACTTCCACGCCCAGGCTTTGGCCCGCTCAGATGCTTTGGCTGGTGCCGTTGCTCTAGTCGAAGACCCCAGTGTCACCGTCAAGGACTCGCTTGAGAAGGCCAAGGGCGTGCTTGGACATCTTCGAGAGGAGATGTTTCCCAAGGCCAAGCTGATCGAGGATCTTGACGGCTTGATGGAGTCCTTTGCTGAAGGCGTGCCCATGGACTTCAAGAACGCACAGCGGGGAGTTGGAGATACCATGGGACTCGAAATGGCGCAGGCTCATGGTGTGGATCTGAACTCAAACCAAGTATCCTCAACGATGACGGTCACCATGGATGGCGCAGGTAGTGTTTGCTCCTTTTGCCACTAGCTGCAGGAAATATGGGCCTCGGCTCATTGAAACACTCGCCGCGTATTCGGCTGAGTTGAGGCGAAAGAAGAAGGCGAAAGTCACGGCATTAGAGGATGTACTAGAGAAGAATGTGGCGTCGGAGACTGCCACAAACTCGAGGAAGCCCCCCGAGTTCCAACGCCTAGTTGTAGCCTGCTGTCTTAGTCTTCTTTGTAATAGTTTAGCTTTTCCTGTTGGATTGTACCTTGTGGCATTCCCCTTTTGAGACTCGTTGAACCTTGATGTTTCTTCTACTAGCATTTATTTATAGATAGTTGGCCTTATTTGCTTCTTATTCTGCCTATAATATGGTCCTTTGAGTAGTCCATCTGACTCACCTCTCACTGATGAACCTATGGCGGAACCACGTTCAGAGGTGGAGGTGTTGTCGCTACTTTCTTGATTGCACGACCGCATAAAACACTTGGAGCGGGAGATGCCCATGATCCGTGGTAGCGTGGACGTGTGGAAGTCGAAAGCTGAAAAGGCCAGTCCACACGAGAAGTACCTTCTGGGCGAGGTGGCTCAGTTGAATGATCAATTTAAGTGTTACTTCTCTACCCTCTTATCCTTTCCTAGACATTCGCGGCGGCACATTGTCCTTATGCTTTGCTCTGCTTCTTGTAGTTGTTAGAGCTCGTCACCCATAGGATGAGACATATCTAGTTTCCATTCGCCTGAATGACCAGACCCAGGAGCAGCTAGAAGCTAGCGGGTATTTCTGGGTGGATCACGATTGTGGAGTCGTGTTGGCGACGCTGCAGGATCGCGCATTGCGAGTGCTGTAGTACTTGAAGAAGTCAAAGTCGTTCCTGCAGCATATTTTCCAGGCGATGTTTCACCTGGATGTGGTGCCTTCAAGCTTGCTAGCGTTGCTGTCGAAGTTTCAGGATATCAGCGCAGTCCGCCAGTGCGCGCGCCAGCAGCTGGTCGCAGGTGCCAAGGCTGCCTTAGCGCTTGTTTGCCTGCACCGGCTAGATATGGATTTCACAGTTGTTTCTTCTGGGGCACTACCTCCGCCAGAAGGGATGACATGGAACATGGTGCCATACTACCAGGCGGTTGATCAGCCAGCCGAAGATATCGTTGATTTCTTTGAAGAGAAGACAAAATTCATAGGTGTTGTTAAGTTCATATAAGAGTATCTGGTGTCTTGTTACCAGTTCATATGTAATAGCTTGCTAGCTTGTATATTTTTCGAGTGTTTTGTACTCTACGGTTCCTTTTCGTTAGCCTGACGGATACTCATCTCAGCACCTTATCAAACTGTCAGGTGCGTTGCAGCTGGGTTGATTTTGCCAAGGGTTCGATTGATAGTGCGTCAACTACCGGGATACTGTGTTATTCATGTAACAAGGTTGAAAGGGTGGTGTAGCCCCCGAGCAATGTAACTGTAAGTAAAATAGAGACACGAAGTTTGGGGCACTTAGCTTTATTTATTTGTAGAATATCACGAGGTACATATTATGCCTAAGTATCCTGGCTGAATAGCCTTATTTGCAAAGTAAAAACATCTAGGTGTAGAAACGACGCATCTGCACGATGTTCCAGGGGTTAGAGTATGCGATTCCACTTTCTACGTCTTTAAGGCGGTAGGCGCCACCTGGGATTACTTCGGTAAACACGTAAGGTCCTTCCCAAGGGGACTCGAATTTGAGGTGCCCTGGCTGCTTTAGTCATAGGACCAGGTCTCCTTCGACAAAGGATCTAGGGCGTAGCCTTCTGCTGTGGTAATTGCGGAGGTTCTGCTGGTAGATCGTCGATCTCTCCGCCGCAATCTCACGTGCTTCACCGAGGAGATCGATGGAGTCTTCGAGTGCGAGGGTTGATTCTGCCTTGCTATATGCTCCTACCCGTGGGGCCATGTAGCGCACCTATGCGGGTAGTACCGCCTCGGCACCATGTACCATGAAGAACGGAGTGTATCCTGTAGCGCTGTTTGGCATTGTGCGTAGGCTCCATAGTACCGATTGCAGCTCCCCGGGCCAGCACCCGGCAACTCTTTCGAGTGGCCGGAGGAGCCTTTTTTTGATACCGCCACAGACGAGGCCATTGGCATTTTTGACTTTACCATTGTTCTGGGGATGTGCCACCTAGGTGTAGCTAATGGTGATTCCTAGGTTTTCGCAGCAATCCTGGAACTCCTTGGAGGTGAAGTTCGTCCCATTATCTATGATGATGCTATGTGCCACCCTGAACCGGAAGACGATGGACTCGAAGAATTTGACGGTGCTGGCTCCTAACTGGTTTGTCATAGACATGGCCTCAATCCACTTGGTGAATTTGTCGACGACGACTAAGAGGTAGACGTATCCTCCTCCTGAATATTTCTGGAGCTTTCCGACCATGTCGAGTCCCCATTGCATGAAGGGCCAAGCCACATGTATTGCCCCGAGTTCTCTGCCAGGTGCATGCGGTTTATCCGCAAATTTTTGGCAAGCGTTGCATCGCTGGACGATGTCCTTAGCATCACGCATTGCCGTTGGCCAGTAGAATCCAGCTCCCAGAGCTTGGCGACAAGGGCGCGACAGCCAGCATGCTGGCCGCAAGTGCCCTCGTTTATGTTGAGGAGGATGGATCTTCCGTCTCCATTGGAGACGCACCGTTGAAGTACTCCTGTGATGCTGCACTTGTACAATTCTCCATTGATAAGGGCGAATGCCTTGGATCGTCGCGCTATATGACACGCATCTGTCGGGTCATCTAGCAACCTTTTGCTGAGCAAGTATGTGATATATGGTTGTGTCTAGGATGGCTCGATCATCATGACCTCCATGGGGCCTCCTAGTCCTGTGTCTGGGTCCATGTCATCGAGTGTTGTTGGCTTGTTGGGTGGCGTAGCCCCCGAGTCCTTCGGCGTGCTGGTTTTATGCTCTGGAGCCTTAGGCTTGATGGAGCGTTCGCAGATGCGCTCTAGAAATACTCTGGGTGGCACTGGGGAACAAGTGGAGCCGACGTTGGCGAGTGTGTCTACTTCCTCGTTGCTCTCGTGGCCAACATGCCGCAGCTATCAAAGTCTCCCTCGAGTGCGTCGTAAAGATCACGATAGGCGATCATGTTGTCACTCAAAGTATCACTCTCGTTCATTGTTTGGTTGACCACCATTTTGGTGTCGCCGTAGATGATGAGTCACTTTGTGCTGCAGGCTTTTTCCATATGCATCCCATGGAGTAAGGCTTCGTATTTAGCTTCATTGTTGGAGGCGGTGAACTGCATTCACAGAACATATCTCATATTGTCACCTTGCAGTGATGTAAGGATGACGCTTGCGCCAACTCCCTCCTTGCGCTTGGACCCATCGAAGTGCATTGTCCATAGATAGGACATGTCTGGCTTGTCGGGGAGTTGGTTTTCCATCCAATGCACGAGGAATTCCAGGAGAACTTGCGACTTGATCGCCTCTCGCTTCTCGTATGTGATGTCTCTTGGAGACAGTTCTATCCCCCAGAGCGCAACTCGTCCAGTGGCGTCGGGGTTGTTGAGTATGTGCCTTAGCGGGGCATCGTTCACCACAATAATTGGGTGCTCCTAGAAGTAGTGGCGCAGTCACCTGGCTATCATGAAGATGCTTTACGCCAGCTTCTGATAATGCGGGTACCACGGCATTGTCGGTGTGAGCACCTCGCTGAGGTAGTAGACTGGCTATTGTACCCCGTAGACTTTATTTTCTTTGGCTCGTTACACCACGAGCACAGTCCTAACCACCTGGTTGGTGGCGGACATGTGTAGCAATAGCAGCTCCTTTTCGCGAGGTGTTACCACCACCGGCGAGGTGGACAGTAGACAGGTCTTCGAATGCTTCTTGTGCTTCGTTTTTCCACTTGAATTTGTCAGCTTTGCGGATAAGTTAGTAGAAAGGTAGTGCCTTTTGGCCCATCCGACTGATGAATCGACTGAGGGCGGCAATTCGGCTAGCCAGCTGCTGGATGCCTTTTACGTTCTTCGGCTTTTCCATAGCCAGTATGGCTTTTATTTTCTTCGTGTTGGACTTGATCCCTCCCTCGACGATGAGGTACCCGAGCAATTTCCTAGATGGTACACCGTAGGCGCATTTGTCCGGATTCATTTTGATCCGGTAGTGGTCGAGGTTATCGTAGGTCTCGCTGAGATTGTTGAGTAACGAGGCTTCCTCCTTTGTTTTGACGATGATGTCGTCGACGTAGACTTGAATGTTGTGGCCCAGTTGGCTCTTGAGGCAAGCCTGCATACACCGGTGGTAGGTGGCCCCTGCGTTTTTCAGCCCGAAAGGCGTTGTTGTGTAGCAGAAGACACCAAAGGGAATGATGAACACTGTTTTCTCCTAGTCCTCCTCCTTCATTTGAATCTGGTGGTAGCCTGAGTAGGCGTCGAGGAGTCACAGGCGCTTGCATTCCGCGGTGGAGTCAATTATCTAGTCGATCCGTGGCAGCGGGAAGTGATACTTTCGGAAATGCTTGTTTAAGGAGGTGAAATCCACACACATCCACGGGATATCCGTGTCTTTTTTAGGAATAAGCAGAGGGTTTGCTACCCAGGTGCTTTCCTTGATCTCGCATATGAAGTTAGCCTCGAGGATTCTGTTGACTTCCGTACCGACCGCCTTTGCCCTTGGTTCAGACAATCGCCGTATTATTTGTTTGACTGGCCGTGCTTCAGGATTCACGTTGAGTGAGTGCTCGGCGAATTCCTTGGGAACTCCGGGCATGTCCACTGGACACCAGGCAAAGATTTCCCAGCGCTCACGGAGTAATTCGACAAGCGCGAGTTCCTATGTGGGACTCAAGTTGTTGGCAATCAGGGCCATCTTGGTCGGGTCCGTTGGGTGGACCTGGACCGCCTTGGTGTGGATCGACGTGTCAAAGGATTAGTAAGGTGAGCTTGGCTTGCTTAGAGGTGGTAGACTGTTGTCTATCGACTCCTTCAACCTTGCCATCTCCTCTTGCATGCCGAAAGACTAGGAGATTCTGTTGAACTCCCTGTCACCACTGTCTGACCTCTCGAAGCTTCAGTTGACTGTAATAATGCTGTTTGGGCCCAGCATCTTCATCTGCAGGTAGTCGTAGTGTGGTACTGCCATAAACCTCGCGAACGTGATATGTCCGAGAATGCCGTGGTATTGTGAGGGTCAGTAAACGACTTCAAATTCAATGCGCCCTCGTCAAAAGTTTACCGGCGAGCCAAAGATGATGTCGAGGCTGATCTTTCCTTGGGGTATACACCTTTCCCCAGGACGATTCCGTGAAAAGTCATGTGAGAAGCTTCCAGACATGACACAGGAATTCACATTGCACGCAAGGTACTTGCGAACATAAGGTTAATGTCGCTTCCGCTGTCCATGAAGACACGACTCATCTTGAAGCCTCCAATCTATGCCTCGAGCACTAGGGGACAATGGCCTGGGCGAGGTACTTGGCGCGGATGATCGTGCTTGTCGAAGGTGATGTAGTACTCGCTTCCGTTGAGGTACTTAGCGGTGGAGGGTGGGGAGTTCATCGCTAGATTAAGTTGGCGAGTGATTGCTTTTTCCACTTGATTTGAGGGGCGTCCTTTTTGGATCATCCCCATGTTCCCCAGTTGTCGGGGGTATGGCTCACTCCATGATTCTAGACTGGCGCACCCGCAGGTGTTGGTGGCCCAGGTGGTGGTGGAGATGCTCCATGAGCCACAGAGCCCGGGGAAGCTCTGTAGCCCTGGTTTATCGCGTCAAGATTCATCTAGGCCAGGCCTTCGTGGAGCTTGAGAAACTCGTGACAATCCTTTAGAAGGTGGCTAGACTTTTTCTTGCCGTCGTGCTTGCCAATGTAGAAGTGTACGATGCACGGTCCGGACAGTTTGTCTAGGATAGATGTTCTAGGTGCCTCATCACGAGTGCGGTGTTGCCACACTTGCGTGGTTTTCCCGATGTCGCGATATCCACCGCTGTGGCATCCGTTGTTGCAGTTGTTGTCGTCACATTTGTCGGTGTAGCTAGCCGGGACCATGTTGACCTCCTCATGGTCCTCGTAACCGCCCATTCGAGGCTTTCCTTGGTGATCACGTATGCGGCCGAGGTCGTCGTCGTCATCGGAGTTGACACGGTTTTTTACCGAGGCCTCCCCATTGGCCCACCTGTTCGTGATCTCCATCAGGTGTTCGATTGTTTTGGGCTTTCAGCGGCCAGCTCCTCCCTGAGCTCCCTGAGGCGCACGCCGCCATTGAACGCGTCGATTGCGCGGTCTTCGGAGATGTCTTCTGTAGAGGTTTTGATGATGGACCATCTTTGGATGTATGAGCGCTGTGACTCTCCAGTCTTCTGGTAGCAGCCTCTCAATTCTTCGATTGATGCGAGCCTTTTATAAGTGCCCTTGAAATTTCGCACGAAGCTGTAGACTAGCTCTTCCCACCTGCGAATTAATCCGCGCGAGAGGTTGTTTGGCCACGCATGAGCAGCACCTTGCAGCTGTAGCTAGAGGCATTGCATTGCCGTGCTCGTGGTTCCGCCGTGTAGCCTGACGAAGGAGATGTTATCCTCCAGCTAGATCTTTGGGTCCTGAAGGACGTCGAATTTTGGGTTCTCCGATGGGAGTTTGAACCCATTTGACATTCGCTTCTGCCTGATGGCTCTACTGAAGTAGCTGGCGCCATAGAGCTCTATCCCATCATCTTCGGAGTCAGACGAACGGGCACGTCTCGTGCGCATCTTATCGACCTTGTGTTGCATGATGTCATCACGCGCGTCGTAGTCGTGCCGCCGTGAGCAGCGTCGCCGCGACAAGTGCTTTGTTTGGCTAGAGCTTTGTTTTTCTTCGGCTCCAGTGCTAGATCCTTGATGAGGGCAGCTTCCACTAGCCCTAGGCTCACGATCATAGATCGGTGCATGGCAGCTCGTGGGTCCCCAGCCAGTGGCTGGTTGTTGAGGAGGTACATGGTGGCCGCTGTCACCACAGCCTGCAGTGTCTTCAGGAGCACATTGCCCCGCGTATCCACCGTCATGGCGGAGAAGTCGAGGATTCGTTGGGACTCTTCTCACTCCTTATCGGTGCGGTGAGCCAGTCGAGAACCTCTCTTGGCGGCTACATGGTCATTGCCCTTGGAGGAGGATCCTCCCATGGAGGAGACTTGAGCTCGCCGAAGGCTCGACTCATCTCTCACCTTCCTGCGCGCCTCCAGTTGGGCGATTACTTGCTGCTGGCACTTAAATTCTTCCTTGAGCAGCCAGTGATAGCCCATCAACATGTCTTGCGATGAGTTTGGTGGTAGGGGGTTGCCCCGCAAGACCTCTGGGCAGCGACCCCACTCAGCGTCGTTGAGCTTGATCAGCACTCGCTCCTGGGTGTGTTCATTCGCAGTAAGGGTCGGATGATTCTCTGGCCCGTTGTTGGAGGGACCATGGTTTGCGTCTGGGATACCACCGCCAGTACCGGTATTGTCGTGATTGCCGCCATTGTCGCCTGTGTTGATCCAAAGCCATAGGCTCCATCCTTCGTGGCTAGATCGGACTCGCAACTACTATCGCTATCCGTGTTCCCGACTGTTGTCGGAGCGTTGAGTTCGCTTAAGGTACGGATCGGCGGTGGAAACCATGATGCTAGAAAAATCACAGGGACTGTCGGCTGATCAGGAAGGTGAAGCGTGCCCAGCTGACCAACTTGGAAGTGTAAGCTCCCGATCGCCAGACCGATCCCATCGCCCACGGACTCGATATCCGGGCGAGTGGCTGTTGTGTGCATGATGAAGTCGAAGGCACCAAAGAGGAGACGAATCTCCGCTATTGTAGAGTTGTGGATCGTAGTTGATATGGCCAAGGAAGCCGCAACATCAGCACTCCCGCTTCCCATAGACGGAACCAATTGATGACAGTTAAACACATCAATTCCCATTGTTATGGACTTGCGTTTTGGAGAAGAGGGGAGCACTAGAGGCATCAATCGGCTAGCAAACAAGCACACAGGGACGCAAGGTTTACCCAGGTTCAGGCCTCGTAGAGGACCTTACTCCTGCTTGTCTGCTCTTGGAATTATCGAGGGAGTCGAAAGTTACAGGGGTGCGCAGATGCAATCTAGCGATGGTGTGGAAACTAGGGTTGTGATTGTCCTCATCGCCGCCCCTCCTAGCCTTTATATTGATAGGCTAGGTCTCGGGATAGAAGGTCAAGTTGGTTACAGGTTAGGGTTTTCCCTTTGAACTTTCTATCTTGAGATCGCCCTATGCCACAAGCAGTCGGAGTCTCCTGAGGTCACCCGAATCTTTGATTGGGCCCTGGTAACGTCATGGGCTTCTGCCAGACTAGACCGTATATACCAAACTCGAGTACCTGTAAGGTATGCTCATGTCAACAGTAAACCCACCTTTGTTAGGAACACAATGCACATGACTCACCCAATTGCTTTCCTCCACATGGAAGATTATTCCTGCATCAAGTAAGTGAATTACCTCCTTTCTTACTTCCTCATTCATATGAGGTTTAAGTCACCTTTAAAAGTATGCTACCAGCTGAGCGCCTTCTTATATAAATATTCTATGAGTGGCTATCGAGGGGCTAATCCCTTTCAAGTCTCTCATAGAATATCCAAGGGCCTTTTGGTGCATTCTAAGGACCATCTATAAGTTTTCCGCATCGTTTTCTACAAGATTAGAACTTACAATAACATGGAAATTATTAGTATCATCAAGAAACCTATACTTTAATTCCTTAGGAAGGGTTTTGAATGGAGTAGGCAAAAGGGCCTCATCTCCTTTCCTTATAGGTACTTCATAAGTTTGATTCATTTCAGGATCTACTTTAGGGGTTGAGTCAAGATAATCATCAATCTCCAATTTATCTATATCTTCAGGTATAATATTATTGTCAACCAGGATCCTTGCCAAATTATCATCAGGAGTTTCAATGAATATGGTGGCAATATTAATAGTGTTACCTTCTTCTTCCTTCCCATACATACTCTTAAAACTCTTCAATAGACGGCTTCTGCTGGAATTTTGAGAAATGGAAATTCATTTTATCTTCACCAAACTTGAGAGATATAATTTTTTTCTTGCAATCAATATTTTCTCCCGTGGTGTTCAAGAAAGTTCTCCCAAAAATAATTGGACAATAAACATCAGTAGGCTTATCAACAAGTACAAAATCAATAGGGTACTTGTAAGGTCCAATACAAATAGGAACATCTCTAATTATTCCCATCGGAACTCTGGGTGTTTGATCTGCATGCATTATTCTCATATTAGTGTCTTCTAATTTAGCTGACATGGGTTCATTTTGGATTTTGAGATAAAAATTGAAAGGGGTTGCATTAACAGCTATTCCAATATAATAGAGGCTATAGTAAGAAGATCCACCAAAGGTAAAAGGGAGGATAGGTTTACAAACATCCTTAGCTTTTACCTTTCCTTCACCTAATTGTGAAGCTTCAGTATCCAGCTGTATCACATTTCAATCTGCGAACATGGTTAGGATATCGTCCTTAGTTGGTTCACCTATCTCCTGCATACTTACTTGATTAGTTTTTCTTGCTTGTGCCTCTTCTTCTAATTTTTTAGGAACATTTCTTCAAGTTGTTCTTCATGTTGTTGACCCATCATATGTTTTCTTGTCGTCCTTGGTAAAGGAAGGGTTTCAACATAAGGGGGTAACTCCCTCAATGGCTCTACAGGAGCTGCAATTTCTGTCTCAACATCTTCCACTTGCTCAGGTGGTGGAGTGTATTGAAGCCAATCTTTCTTTGGATCTTCAATATGTTCTATAAAGGACTAGAGAATGTGCAAAATAATATCATCATTGAATTGAAGTTCATTAGTATTTTCCTTTACCTTACCAGATTCTATATAAGCATTGAGACAATCATATTCAATTTACATCCCTCCTTTGCCGCCTAAATCAAATCCCCAAGTTTCTCTATTGGGACGAATTCATTCTAGGAGTTCCAAGCTTTAGTTATAGTTAAGTCCATAGAAGAACCTCTGGAATTTTTGTCTAGCTCATGTTTAATTTCTTGATTAAGTCCCCCATAAAAAATGTGTAGAACGAATCATTCAGGGAAATCATGATGGGGACATTTATTAAGGATTGATTTATACCTTTTGAAAGCTCTTACCAAGCCTTCATCTGGGCGGTTATTGAAATATGTGATCACCCTTCTTACTTTAGTGGTCTTCACTTTGGGAAAGATGCGAAATACAAAATCTCCTTTGAGCTTTTCCCAAGTGTCAATTTTCTCTGCAGGGCATATTCTATAGCAAGCTTAAGTAGTGTTGGTTAGAGATTGGCTTAACAATTTAAGTTTCAATTCATCATCAGAATACCCTCTCAATTTAAGCGTCCAACATAACTCAGTAAAATGCATTGAATGATTATAGGGATCTTCATCTTGATCATATCCTGCAAAAGTTTTCTCTTTAATAATAGTAGTAAAACAAGGATTAACCTCGTATTTTAGTTCGCTCCCACTCGGGAATTGTTTACAAGTCCTCTATTGAACTTGCTGATGTATTTGGTTGCATCGACCTGATTCATCAGTACGATTGCAGTCATGGTTTTTACATGAAACTAGTAAACAACTTTAGAAAATAGTTGGTAGATTAAGAAACTAAGAATAAAGACCAAAAGCGCTTAGCTCACCGGCAACGGCGCCAAATAATGGCTTGATGACTACAAGTGCACATATCGTTTGTAGCTAGTTTCCAAATAACAGTATCGAACCCACAAATAGATATTTGGTTAAGGTATTTATGCCCCTCGTCACTATCTACCAAAGGATACATGTAAGCTGCCTCTGATTTTGAGTAAAGGGTGTTTGAAAGGTTTTTGGTTGAATGCAGAAAAGGAAATAAAAACAAGTAAAAGAAAGCATGTAACGAATGCGTTGGGAATGGTGTTTGAACTTAATAGGGCTAAAGTATTCTCAGGGATTTAGGATACAGCACTAGCATGTGGTAATTAATCATAATTAGCATAACCTATTTATTTTATCATGACATGTGTGGAGACAGTTCCATAATAAGATCTTCACTACAAAGCTCATAGACAACCTCTTTTTGAGCCAGGTAATGAGGTCATCTCTAAATAACAACTTCGATGCATCAGAGCAACAACTCATAAAGACCACCACAATTAAGAGATTATCCATGGATATCGTAATTAGCTTAGTGAATCTATCTTTATTCGTCCTTAGACCGTGCAGGTTATAAGACAATGCTTGTAGTCACGAATAACACTAGGCATAGTCCCATACAAGTCCTTAGGATTTCACCTTCTCATTAGTCCCGAAGGAAAATGATATGTGGTTGACTACACATACCATCTAAAGAGAGATATCAAAGACAATATCATAAATCAATAGATCATGGATACAAGTAATAGATCATCTTTATTTTATTTCATAATAGTGCTAGGGTTTCAACATCTCCCCAAGAACAAAGGGAACTACTCACACATGGAAGCAATCAACGACATCATCATAATAAAATGGATGGATAAAAGTACGAAGATGAATCTAGTGCAAACCACAATTGAATCTAGAATTACAACAAGATCTATGTATGGAAGATGGGAGTAGAAATGGTGTGGGAGGTGTATCGGTTGGTGATGAATGGGATGCTGCGATGTCCTCCAATGATCCATGAAGCAACAAGGATTTTTCCCTTCTCCAAGTTCCTCCCCCAGATCCTTTTCTAGGAAGGTATTTTGAGGATGGAAGTTTCTGTGAATGTCAGATCTCAGATCCGTATTCGCGAGGTGAGAGTATTTGACGAGGTGGACGCACTTCCACATGGTACGGGCGGGCGGTACGGGCAAGCTCTGCCCTTACTAGTGGTCGTTTAGCTCCTGGGAGCTTCCCTCTGCGTTTTCCAATCTCCCAGGTGTGGATTAAATCAATTAAATGAGTTTTATCGCTTAGAAATACCATATTACTGCATTATATGATAGTTCCAATTGGTATGTTCATAAGAGACTTAGTGAGGCAACGACAGGCTGCTAGTCAGCTTGGCCATGTTGTGGCTTAAGTGGTGGTCTCCAGCATCTCCGACGGTGAAAAGGAGCTTGTACTAGTTTGCCATCTATCATTTTGAAAATTTTGAAGAGTGTGAGAACATTTGACAACTATAGAATTACGAGAAGTTAAATTTATGAAAACAATTTAGATTAGAATTAAAATATGTGTTTCAAACTCTCTAAGCGTTGTAGTTTCTAACCGGCTAACAAGATAAACACGCAGCCATGAGATAAAACCTAACAAACAATGTACAATCCAATTATAAATTCAAGCACGACCAATTCGAAACTCAAACAACGAGGTTCATCACAACAAAGCAAACAAACAACAAAGATATGACATACCACAATGGTGTATATACTCAATACACTAACATGGTAGATATGCACTAAACGAAATTACTATGGTGGTGGTCACATTATGGGTGCATCTAGAGGAGTTCCATCTTCCTTTGCATATAGGGCTTCATGGATGCAATAAGTGCATCCTTGGCAGCAATCACTTTGTCCTGGTCGCATAGCTCCAAAACTGTGTCTATGATATCCTTCCAAAGCTTATTTTCCTCATTCTACAGTTCTTGGTTCCTCTTCTTTTCTTCCTCCTGGGTGTTGTGCAACCTCCACTTAAGTCTTTCTCCAATTTCATCAATGGCACTCCGTGTTGTGCTTCTTACTAAGTCGAAGAATGATGTATGGAGTTTAGAGTTGGTGAACATCCAATGTCCCATCTTCTTATGGCCATCCTCCTTGTTCTTGTAAATGGAGTTGCACTCACCAGTACTCCTGGCCTTCATCCATCACAAGAAATCCCTTGTACAATTCTTCTCCTTTGAGCCCCATGCTTGACATGATGGACACCAGTGCCTTGGGGAACTCAGTCTCACACTCCAGTGTCATGGTCATCAGTAGTCCCTTCTTGATGAATTCACTGATGGTGACAATCTAAAATTTTGAAATTGAGAAAAATGGTTAGGAAGAGTCATACGGGAATAACGATGATGAAAATACATGATTTTGAAGAAACATAATATTTTTCATTTGCCTAGGGTCTTTCCCTATTTCTAAACCAGTTATAGGGTCACGAACCTACGGTCAACACAATGCTCTGGTACCATCTGAAGTTACCTGGCCCGGTAGGGGTCCAAGTCTTTGTGCTCTTTAGTACTAGTACCTAGATCGACTTACTAGCACACACAATTTAGGATGTAATATCATGAAACAAAGGTCATACTTCTATTACATCGCATGATCTAGAACTTTACATAATCACATACAAGTTGCATAGAAGAAGGTCTAGCTCCTTAATAGGAAGATCTGTCATGGTGGTGGCATGGAAAATGCCATGGCTAGGCAAAAGATGGGGCCAATGAGCACTAGAGGAATCCAGGGAGGGATAGTGTGGTGATTCCACACATAGATGTTTGTATTTCACTCTATTAATGGTGGATTACAAGGGCTCCTTGAGCTGTTCGTGAGAAGGAGACTAGTTCTCTTACCCCCACTACAATGCTCTAGAGCTCTACCAAGATAGAATGATCGATCCCCTGCTATGGAGGCCCTGGTGCTCCTTACATAGGAGAGCCCAGGTTAAAAAGTTAGGGCATTCGTGGAGGCATATTCCCCGAATATGCCCCATGGTTAAAGCTAGATGCTTCTTTGTTCACTTTAACGGCTAGTCCGGACTATGGACGTAACCCTCTGCGAGCCCCCTTGCCTTTTGCCGTCAACATACACAGACTACGTCAGCCGACGTCGCCCGCATCACCTTTGCCGGACACGCCTCGATGGTCCTTCCCTCTGCTCGCGTAGCTCAAGCTACAACAGGCAGAGGCTACCTTTTGACCAGCGGGAGATTCCTTACTTCTCTTGGAAGCCAAGTGGTAGCCCGACTAGCGCCCAACTAACCTGGCAACGAGGGTACCTGCACACATGGTAGATAAACATGGCCGACATATATTTCATGCCGGCCGGATTAATGCTAGGCAAACGCCTACCGGTCCAGGTTACTCTGTAAGTCGGCCTGCCTTGAGGTGACCTGGCCAGCACTTGCTTTCACCGTGTAGTATGTCGGCTAACTCGGATTTTATACCCAGGTATGACCCTACCCGGGGATATCCCCCCAACATTGTGCCCCGAAGCTGGTGCGGTGTTAGCAACAGCAGCTGTTACGGCCACAACAAGTTCCTCTTATCCGAATCTGTACTTCTTCGGCCAAGTTATTCCGTAACCCGGTCCCTTTGGCTTGACATTCCCTTTACTCAGTCCGAGTTACCTCTCGTTGGCTAGGTCATTGTCTGTGCATCCTGGTCAACTTCCCTTCTCTCATACGCTTCCCCACGTCCTACATGGAGGGTAATATATTACTTTGCCTCAGTTTAAGGGTCGCGCCAGTTTACTGCGTCGGTTACTGTAGTAAGTGTCAGGAATAACTGCTCTGCATGTCCCGTTGCAACAACCCCTCGTTAACTGTATCATAACATCATGTCATGGGATCCCCTGCTCCATGTAACCCTTGCTGTGGCACGAGCCTGATTGGCTGGTTTGGAAGATACACGACCACACCGTGTAGTTGGGCCGTAGCAAACGATCCCACTATGCGCATGTGAGGTGCGGTTAAATAGGGGGCAGGGGCAGCTCTTGGGAAGTTCCCCCACTTCGCGCGCTCCCCTTCCCTTGGCCCCTTCTTCTCCATAGAGACGCCACCACCGCCTCCGCTTCTGCGTTAGCGCTGCGCCGTTGCTACCGTACCCAGCCGCTTTTCGAGACAGTGCCACCGCCTCTGCTTGAGCCTTTCACCATGGGGCCCTGCACCTCCAAGTTTCCCACGGTCGGTTAGTCTTTCTCTGACTACTTCATTGAGGATCTTGATTTAGCCATGATAGAGGAGGAGGCCACCATTGTTGCTAAGGAGGAGGAGGAAGATGAAGCTCACGAGAGTGGTGCTTGGGTCAGTGCTTTCATCTGCCAGGAGAATCTGGACTGGCTCTATGCGACCCGCCACATCCCCGCAGGCATCTCCTACCACCTTGCCGCCGAGGAAATTTCCCCTTCGCCAAACCCAGGTGAGTTCGTCATCTTCCTCTCCCATTTTCAGCGCGACTTTGGCTTGCATGTCTCCGAATTTTTCCATGATTTCATCTCCACCTACCAGCTTCAACCTCACCACCTTCCCGCCAATGCAATCACATCTCTTTCCTTTTTTGCCTCTGGCATAGAGGGGTACGTCGGCCTCTGGCCTGCCAAAGAATTGTGGATCAAGTTTTTTGGTCTCCACAAGAATGTTACCCTGGATCCTCATCTCTTGCCTGCCGACAAACATCTTACCAAGTGTGGTGGAGCCTCCATTTCTCCTTGCAAGAACTCCGCTTTGCTCTGGGTTAACGACCTTGAATCCTGCAAAGCCTGGGCCGGGACCTTCTTCTATGTTCGGAATAGTTCAGACATAGAATTGATCCGGCTCCTCCCCTTCAAGATAGGTGTCCCGGACACCTCTCTGTGGGAGAATATCCCAAAACAGCCTACAACCTTGGCAAACCAGGTAGATCGTCGGATCAAGGAGCTAGCCAAGATGGGGTTGCGGGGCGAGGACGTTATGATCACTTTCGTCCATAGCCAGGTCTCCCCCGTGCATAAATGCTCCCACAAGATTTGTTATTTGAGTGGCCCCCTTGACTCCCATCGGACCTCCTCCTTCGAGCTTAAAAATTCCAAGGTGTTCCGCCGGGTCAAGGCCATTTTTAAGGTGGAGAAGGAGTTTCCTGAGGCATGGAAATTGGGGTTTGCACCCTTTACCCAGGCCAACCTGCCTCCTAAGGTAAACTCTTCTCATGGTTATTTTTCCGGGTCTTGCGGTATGTCGGATAGCTTCCTAACTTAACCACTTAGTACTTTTTCTGTCAACTGTTTCTCCAGTAGACAAATGAGGACGGCAAGGAGTTGGCCCTCAAATGGGTGGCGGACCGCGCAGAGCCGGACGAGGAGGAGCCTGACTTGGAGAGGTTCTTGCCTACTCCAGACAGCACCAAACGACCCTCTGGTAAGGCCTCTTCTCTGAGGGATTGGTCGGATGACGATGACTCTGATGTTGAGGTTATGGAGGTACTTGATCCGGTGCCCATCTCTTAGGCATTCCCGGTTATGTCCGAATCTTTTGCTAACCCATCTGGTCAGGTCCTAGAGGTTCCCCCTCTCGCCACGGATGATCCAGCTCCTGCCCCCTCCCAAAAGCATGTGGCAGCCTCGGTCGCAGCTTCGGAGGTTCCCTCACCCAAGAAGAGGCAGAAGAAATCCGGGGTCAAGGATCCGGCTAAGCTCGTGGTCAAGAGCACAGTCCGGAGGACGCCCAAACCTCGGGCGCCCCAACCTCATACGAGTAAATCGTTTTTCTTTTCCTGTTCACCACCGAGTCTTGCTGCTTCTGCCTTTGCCTTTGTTTCTCCTGTTGACTTGTTCCTCTATGTTTCTTCAGTGCTCCTAGGCTTATTCCGTAGAGTGGCCCCATCATTTCCTATCTGTCGTGGAAATGACCACGGTAGTTGCTGACACGGGCAGTGATTGATAGAACAAGGGGCGAGAGTTGGTGGCCATCCGCGATGCCAGATGGGGGCGGATGCACATGGGTTTACCCAGGTTTGGCCCCCGCAGGGTAAAGACCTACTCCTGCTAGATTCGATTGACAGAGGGCTAGTTAGAGGGGTGGCGAGCTCGGCGTCTAAGCAGCGAGTCGCTCAAAGGGGTGTATGGTGGAACATAAGTCCTCAATCTACCCTAGGGAGGTTTATATAGGGGTCCCTTGCTAGGGTTTACAGTATACAACCGAACAAGTTATGGATTCGAAGGCTTTTGACCTAATCCGACTGGGCTTCAGCTATGCTTCTGGGCCTCCGGTCTCCAATCGCCAGGCCTTCTCTCCAGAAAGTTCTAGTCACCGTCCTGTAGGCCTAGTCGCGAGTCCTTTGGCCCAATCAGAACATCCTACTGGCATACCTAGTTCGGCATATCCCTATCAGAAGTCCCCGAGGCCATCACAGATTCAGCGCAGGTGTTCTTTGGCAGTCAGAGTAGGCGAGTTCAATTTGGACGCCCAGTCGAATCTGTGATGGACTTTGTCGAGAATGGATGACATTTTCCACCTGATTCCTAGTTGCTTCTTTGGCATTCGTATCCTTACTCGAATCGCTGCCCCTATTGATTGGACAGGGTATACTTGTGTAACACCCTCGAATCGTCCCTATGCAAGTTTTAGCCCTTTCTGCCAAACCCGCATAGAAACAATTCAAGGACGCCCACCAGGCACTTTCGTGCGGGTGGAAACGAAGTAATACCATTACACATCAGTCCTCGATGGGACCCACAGAACATATATATATATATATATATATATATATATATATATATATATACAACAGCGACTCCAAGAGTCAAGAATACAGATATACACTACAAAGATCCAAATCACCTTGAAAACAATACAGCGTCCGAGTACGGACAAGAGGCAAATGGGGCTAAGAGCCCTGAAGAATAACCAATGGTGTCCATAACCCTGCCCGGGCCAAGCCGGAAGGGTAACCCTGCTAACGACGTCGATCTCAAGGGGTAATACCAAACTAGCCGTTGGGTAATCCAATGGTAACTTCGACATAATTACCGCCGGTAATGGCTATCCCGAAATTGGAAGGAGTAAAATTGCTTGATCCACTGATTCGATGTACAAGAGCGAATGATAAGAGTAGTTGGATGGTGATCGGTCCATCGCGCACCCATAGCATTACTTTGTACATGAATAGGAGAATTATGCAACCAACTCTCGGAATCAGACTGAAGATCTCGACAAGCGAGGTTCGGGAACAAAAGAGTGATGCAGACTCTGCATCGGATCTGGCGTAGCTGATGTCGTCGCGTTGAAAACACCGGAAGGCACAACAAGGAACAAAGAGAAGTCCAACAGATGAAGGATTCCTCAGATAGCATGAAGTCCAGAGGTAGAAGCACCGTTGCCAAAGGAGGAAGAGAAACCCTCAAGGTACGACGGAAACCCAACCACGAGAATTCCTTGACTCAAAGAAAAGATAAGAGAACAGATCCAAAACACGCAGAGGTAAGAGGAGAACAGCAGAGGGGTAAGGAGTAAAAATCAGACCTAACCAGATCTATCCAACCGATTTTTCAAAATAGTTTTGACACTCTACTCCGGCCGTTAGCTAGGTTATCCTACAGGCTGGACTTGTGGGGTATCGCAACTGCTGAGCTCTGATACCACTTTGTAACACCCTCGAATCGGCCCTATGCAAGTTTTAGCCCTTTCCGCCAAACCCGCATAGAAACGATTCAAGGACACCGACTAGGCACTTTCGTGCGGGTGGAAACGAAGTAATACCATTACACAATAGTCCTTGATGGGACCCACAGAACATATATATATACAGCAGCGACTCCAAGAGTCAAGAATATAGATATACACTACAAAGATCCAAATCACCTTGAAACAATACAGCGTCCGAGTACGGACAAGAGGCAAATGGGGCTAAGAGCCCTCAAGAATAACCAATGGCGTCCATAACCCTGCCTAGGCCAAGCCGGAAGGGTAACCCTACTAACGACGTCGATCTCAACCTACTAAAGCAAAAGGGGTGCCGACAAAGGGCAAAGAAAAAGAGGAGCGTCAGTACTGAGGCCAGTACATGGCGAGGCTAGAATTCGGTGGCTCTCGCCTACATAGGTATGGTGGGCTGAAGCGGCAGCACAACAGCACTAAACAACCTATAGAGACTCGGTATCACTGGCGGCTATTAGAGAGGGGTAAGAAAGAACTATTCGGTTCCTACTAGAGGCTAACACCAAACATACCCATCCTGGTATTTCCCCTTCGAGACCAAACGAGAAGTCGGGCCAAGGAACTCACACAGTTTGTAGTTTTACTCATTCCATTTTAGTTGTAGGAGTTAGTAGTCAGATATATATAGCATGAGTCATTCTGATAGCATAAGTAGTGGGCAGTTTTAGTTAACATTCCGCTGTAGTAGGGAACATTTACTAGTCAGATATAATTGTCCTGAGGAATCCCAAAACCCAGCAGTTGTTGGTACTTTTATCACATTCCATTGCAATACTTACTAGGCAAGTATAGCATGTCACAAAACAACCCCAGATCCACTAGTTGTTGGCATTTTAATACCCATTCCGTGATAGTTGAATCTGATTACTAGTCATATATTAAGTCAAGTTTATAGCACTACTTTAGTTATGCTTGTCTATGATCGAGATACTGTGCTTCAAGTCGTCCATAACCGCAGACACGGCTTTCAGAAAGTTTTACCCTGCAGGGGTGCACAAATAGCAACACACACTCGATCAAGCTCGGAAAAACTAACTCAAAACCCAACGAGGCTTTCACGACAAAGCAATCACAGGATTCATATAATATTTCAGGGGGCCACCCCACTTAGCTACCCGCAACGAAATTGGCCGTCTCCGGAACGGACCTAGGGTTTGTGTGGACGGCTGTAAACGACTGGGAACCCGAAAGTGTGGCTGGCTTATCGATACAGCGAAAACGTGTCACGATCCTAAACAGTACAAGTGCTCCACGCACAATCGTAAATAAAGCAGTAAAGCATGGCATAAGAACATGATAGTAATAAAACCCCAAACTAGTTTGTGGCCCCAAGAAATAGAAATGAATCAAGCTTTGGCTCAGGGGGGTCCCATAGGATCTCCCGGATGTGGATAGTGCGAAAATCCTGGAACATGTATCAAGTACTCGGGGCCTACGGGACACAAGTGGACATGAAAAACCAAATAGCATATATTGCCCACCGGTGCCTCTTTCATTAGTTATCCCAACAGTTTAATAGTTATATTTAAAGTCATGATCCTATCCACCATAAAGCATCTCCACCATTAAGCATGTGCCAACCTTCCATCAACGGTGGAACGACAACGACACGAAGCAGCACCTGAGCAAGCAACTACGACTCGCAAGGCCGACTATCTATCAAGCAACAGGCAATAGGATGTGTCCAAGGAAATATAAAGGCTGCACAGAATATATCTGGTACGGAACACTAAAGCATCACGACATAGATAGCAGTAGATCAACAGGGGGAAATAAAGACTATAAATGCAAAATAGGTAGAAGGGGGAGAGATGCTCGCCTGGGAAACACTGCCGAAGGTTCATATCCAGAGAACTTGTCGACACTCGCATCAACTCATCGGCCTAATCCGCGAAGAAGCAAACACTAGAAGAAACACCAGATGCAATATTTAATACTATGGCAGAAGAACCGGCATGATTATGATATGATGCAGATGCGGTGCAATTAGGCAGTATTATGCAGAACCGGGGTCCTGACAATTAATTATATTGTTCAAGTTATTTATCTACCCCGCAAATTAAATGTTGTATTAACAGGGCGAAACATGGCATCGGTTTGCTACGCCAATTTAAATGGAGTCCGGAATAAGACAAAAGTATCCCGCATATAGACTCCATATTTAATTATGAGGGGAATCGGCATAATGCCCCCAAAACCACAATATGTATGCGACATGAGAAATTAATGCATCTAGGAGATATTATATATTATAAGAAATACGGTTCTCGGAAAGGGGCATACATCAAGGTCCGAAGATCTTGGAGTTCACCAAGGGGGGTCGACAAGATTGGTCTTCAGGGTCTCGGCCATCGGATCCATGAAGGAGGAAGGCTCCGGGTTTGGCCTTGCCATCGATGACGGTCTTGGCGAGATATCTGGGTTCGGGGCTGCGGAATCCACGAAGAAGAACTTGGTGTTCCATCTTGGCCGGTTCTGAGAAGAAGAGCTTGACGTGCCGAGGTTCAGCGAACTTGAGCTCCGAGGGTCTAGGGGTCTTCGGGTCCGAGAAGAAGAACTTGAGGTTCCCTCTTGCCTGGCTCCATGAAGGAGGCCTCCAGGTCATCGGATACATGACAAGCTCATGGCCGGTGACAAACTTGGATCGGCCCCGATGGTTCATCGGATTCGTCCGGTTCGGTGTCGATCTTGGATGCGCACATCTTTAGCCTTATTGACGGGAAGACCTCAACATCTTATGGCACACTCAGTTGAGTGGAGATCTTCAGGGTCTTAGTCTTGTAGCTACAGGTATCAATTGCGCATATGCACCAGAGACGCACATAGGCGACGCCACCAAACTTGTTAAAGGGGCTTGGGGACACACGGGTGCTCAGCTTCTGTATGGAGCATCACAAAAACACGGCAGACACCTGAATCAAGCCCACGACGAGAGCCTTGTGAAGACCTTGGCAGCGGGCGATGCTCGAGCGGTGGCCGAACGGGAAAAGGGCCTGCGGTGGTGCTCGCGGGAGGAAGGGCATGGCCGGAGGTCAACAGCGGCGGGCCGGAGAGGCGCAGGGGCAAGGGCGCGCCAGCATGACGCGGCGGTGGTGCTCACGGAAGGAAGGTGGAGGCGGCCCCATGGGGGGGGAGGAAGAATGGCGCAGAGGCGATGGCGTCCGTGTGAGGAGGTCGTGCGGGAAGAGCCAAAGCAGGGCAGCTCGCTGGCGATGGAGTGCAGAGAGGGGGCATGTCGAGGAGGGATGTGCGGCTCCCTTGTCGCGGTCATCGTAGGGAGGTGCCGGGGTGGAGTTCCTGCGGCGACGATGGCAAGTGGGGCGGCCTCGGCGCCGACGCGCAGGACGAGGCCGACGGGCGGCGGGGCGGCGCTTGCTGGCAGACTTGTGGGCTCGAGGGAGGGGCACCGTCGAGGGCAGAGACGAGCCGTGGCCGGTAGAAGAGCCAGCGGCGGCGGCCTTCCGAGGAGATGCAGCGATACGACGTTGCTCGGGTCGCGAACTGAGGAGGCGGTGGCGGACAGGGCCACGGCCTACGGCGCTGCCAGGTGATCGAGCGGGGAGTTGGTGGAGATCGCGAGGAGGAGCGTCGGGCTTACGGACGGGGTGGGGCCAAGTCTCGTGCGGGGTAGGTAGGGATGCCAATGAAGGGAGGAGAGAGACGAGTGGGGGTTGTCGGGTGGTGGGGCCAGGTGAGATGGCCTGCGGGGTGGGCGTCTCATGCGGGAGGAGTGGAACGTGTCGGGCAGGGGGTGGGGTGTATCGCGCGGACGTGCCGCGTGCGGCGTGTGTGAGTGGCTCAGGTGGTTGGCGGCGGGGTGGTTTGGCGTTAGGTGTGGAGCGAGGTGGTGGCGGCGGGGAGGGAATTGGTGAGGGGTGGGGGTTTGTGGCTGTGTGGAGAGGGGAGGGCTTTGGGTTAGGATAAGGGGTGGTAGGTGGCTAGCTGGGCCTTTTGGCCCGGCCGGCTGCCTCCCCCTAAAAAAATAGTTTTATTTTTATTTACCTTTTAAAATATTTTTATAAATAGTTTTTAGACAAATAAAATATCCAGGAAGACCCGGTTTTATGATTTGAAATTAAAGGAGGGATAATTAGAAAACAAAATAGGGTTTTTAGCAAAGTACTTTTATGAACAAACATGCATGATGATGCAAAAAGTATAAACAACGAGCGATTTTTTGGTAGTGGTTTTAGCGGGATGCCACAACTTGCCGGCGAGTCAAATGGAAGAAGTTGGACTGTGAGCTTGGTCAAACCAGCCGTTGGGTAATCCAATGGTAACTTCGACATAATTACCGCCGGTAATGGCTATCCCGAAATTGGTGGGTCGCATTGCTCTTATATGGAGAGTAGTGAGAAAGTTGACGGATCTTCTTCTGCATTCCTTGCTTCCACGCTCCACAGTCTCTTTGTCTCCACACGATTTGAAATTTCCAGACCGAGCAACCCTGCCTCCTCTCAACAGCGCCTCCAAAGGATTTGTGGGGGAAATCCAAATGCACCGCCGCACAACTCAAATTGTTCGAGGATGCGGGGTTCCTTTGCAAAGGGAACTAGCGGATCCCCGCGCCCTCTGAGGTCGAGCCGAGGCCTCGCGCGGACGAGTTCATTTGCTTTCCAAGGCATCTAGAGAGGGGTTTGGGTTTGCCCACCACCGTCTTCTTCCGGCGATTATGCGCATATTATGCGATCAAACCATCAGATCTTGGCCCGCACAGTATCGAGCAGTTGGCGATCTTCGTCGCCTTCTGCGAATGTTATCTTGGATGCCGCCCCTATTTGCCGTTGTGGCTGGAATTATTCCACGGCCGCATCGGGCGCGACGGATCTGGTGGCCCTGTCTTGGCGGCAGGTGGCATCATATTCCAGTTGAAGCCGAAGGCAAAATTCTTCAAGCTCATGCTGCCGTAGAAGGCCGCGAGCGAGTGGAAGAAAAGTTGGTTCTGTGTGAGGGAATCCACCCCCTTCGGCGAAGTGGCACTCCCCGAGTATGTCGCAGAGAGGAGCTCACCCCGCCGACTGATAGCAGACAAGCTTTCTGATGATTAGAAGATGGATGTCGCGGAGATGATGGACCAGATCCAGGTGCTGAAGGACAAGGGATTGTCCACAATCAATATGTACAATTGCTGGCTCAGGCGGCGCTTGGTCCCATTAGCGACCCGACCCCACTGGATGTATGAATACAGCGGGAAGAATGATCCTTCCCGGACTAGCAAGGAGCCGTGGGAAGCCGTGGACTACAAGGCCGCCCTGAAGAAGAACACCAACACGGAATTTACCACCATGTCGGCCAAGCTCGCCCCATACGAGCTCGAGAAGAATGAAGCTCCTACGGTAAGCCACTCTCACTAGGTTCATCTTCAATCATGACCCTCACGAGGCAATTTGCAGCCGCATCATGTAATGTTTATCCGTGGTTGTTCTTAGTTGTTTTAGGTTCTCGGGGGTTGGCTTCCCCCACTGAACGAGGAGGTTACCAAGGAGCTCGAGGAGGGGACCTAAGGGGACTCCTCCGACAGGGAAGAAGAAGAAAGGGAGGTTCCTCCCCCGACGACCGTGGCTCGCAAGACTCGCATGCAAAAGCATCGCGACATCGAGGCGAGTTGCAGTCTTGAAGAGCACGATGATGATGACAAAATTCTGCAGGAACATAGTTCACGGTGCACCGCCACGCCGGCGAAGCCCGCATGCAAACCGAAGTTGCACGCGAAGAACTTGGCTGGCGACTAGGTCGGAGTCGCCGTAACATCGTAGGCGATTGACCTTCATCTCCTTAGTGTCCCGCATGCCGCGAAGGAGGGCTTCGTACTCGGCCATGTTGTTGGTGCAGGGCTTGAAGTTGAGGTGGAGCACGTAGCAGAGCTTGTCTCCCTTGGGGGAGGTCAGTATGACCCTAGCCCCAGTGCCATCAGCGTTCTTGGGGCCGTCGAAGTGGAGCGACCAGTAATGGAGGTAGGGGAGCTTCTCCGGCTGCTGTGCCTCTTCCCAATCGGCGAAGAAATCGGCTAGGGCTTGTGATTTGATCGCTTTGCGTGGCTCATACTTGATGTTGTGGACGCCGATCTCGACGGCCCATTTAGCAACTCGCCCAGTCGCTTCGCGGTTGCGGATGATGTCCTACAGCAGCGCGGAGGAGACGACCGTGATGGGGTGCGCCTGGAAGTAATGCGGGAGTCGCCGCTGGGCCCTGAAGACCACATACACAAATTTTTGGTACTGCAGGTAGCGTTGTCTTGAGTCTATCAGGACTTCACTGATGTAGAAGACGGGCATTGTATGGGGCACTCCTTGCCTTCTTCTGGCCGTTCGACGACCATTACGGTGCTGACGAGTCGAGTGGAGGTTGTGACGTAGAGGAGCATCGGTTCTTTGTCGATTGGGGCGACGAGTAGTGGAGCCGCGAGTAGGACTTTTTTGAGTGCTTTGAGCACGTTGTGTGCTTCTGTTTCCCATTGGAACATGGAGTTCTTGCGCATCAAGCGGTATAGGGGAATTACCTTCTCGCCGAGCCGGGGGATGAATCGACTGAGAGCCGTGACTCGCCCAGCCAACTTCTGGACATCGCGTAGGCACTCTGGTTTCCCGAGCCGCGCGATGGTGTCGAACTTGGTGGGGTTGGCCTCAATGCCTCGCTTGGAGACCACGTATCCTAGGAGTTGTCCAGTAGGGGCGCCGAAGGTGCATTTCCCTGGGTTGAGCTTGATGTTGTACCTCCGCAGATTTGCAAAGGTCTCGGCCAGGTCGGCGAGCAAGTCGTCCTGGCGGGTGCATTTTACCACCACATTGTCAATGTAGACTTGGATGGTGCGGCCAATTTGGCTCGTGAGGAACTCCTGCATGGTCCTTTGGTAGGTGGCGCCAACATTCTTGAGGCCGAACGTCATGTCCATGTAGTAGAAGGTGCCGAATGGTGTGATGAATGCCGTCTTCTCCACATCCTCGACCATCATTTTGATCTGGTTATAGCCAGAATACGTGTCGAGGAAGCACAGCGACTCCGATCCCGCGATCGAGGCGATGATCTGGTCGATGCATGGTAGGACAAACTCCTCCTTTGGGAAGGCGCTATTGAGGTTGGTGTAGTCGGTACACATTCTAGGTTTGCCAGCCACTTGGAGTACTTGATGGGCCGAATGAAGCATGCGGTTAGCAGGCGCTGTACTTCTTCGGCAATTGCTCGGCGGCGCTCTTCATTGAAGGGCCACAGCGACTACTTCACTAGTCGCACTTTGGGGACGGTGTTGGGTTTGTGCTTAGCGAGTTCCCTCGGGACACTAGGCATGTCGAATGGTTTCCATGCAAAGATGTCTCGATTCTCACATAGGAACCCGATGAGCCCGCTTTCCTATGCGGGGCTCATGTGCACCCCGATGGTGACCGTCTGGCTGGAGTTTGCTGGGACGAGCTCGATGGTGCGGGTGTGCGTGGTCGCCTTGAAGGTGGAACTTGCTACGGTTGGCTTCTTTAAGATGGTGGGGCCGTCCTTGTTAATGTTGCTCGTGTACTTCGCGAGCTCGTTCACATTGTTTGTTTCCGCGGCGATGACGGTGTCGGCGAGCTTGGCTCCTTTGTCCTAGCACTCCACGGCCATGTCGGGGTCACCGTGGACGTTGATGGTGCCGCTTGGTCCTGGAAGCTTCATCATGTTGTAGGCGTAGTGCAGGGTCGCCATGAAGTTGGCAAATTCCTGGCACCCTAGGACGTAGTGGTAGGGGCTACGGAAGTTCACCAGCTCAAAGATGATCCGCTCGGTGTGGAAGTTTGCTGGTGCACCGAAGGTGACTAGCATCATCACCTTGCCGATTGGGTATGTCTTTCGACCGTCGATGATGCCTTGGAAAGTGGTGACTGTCAGCTCGATCGCTGACTCCGGGAGGTGGAGCCTCCTGAATGTGTCCAGGTACATGATGTTGATGGACCTTCCACCATCCATCAGTGTCTTTGGCAGCCAGTAGTCGGCCACTTTGGGCCTGACCACCAGGGCGACTCACCTTGGGTACTCGATCCTGGGTGCGTGATCCTGGCGACTCTAGGTGATGCTTTGCTCGGACCAATTGAGCAAGCGGGGGATGTTGACTTGGGTCACCGCGTTGACGGTGACTGAAGGGTTACGGGTAGGCTACACTAGCGTAAAATCAAAAAATTCTACCGCGTCAACCAGGAATACTATTGTCATAGATCACGGGATTACCGCTAGACGCGCAGGTGCGGAACTCGATGAAGCACGTTGCGGCAGTGTAGATGTTCTACGTCTCCTCCTCGTCCTCGTCCCACGAGCAGCTCCCCTTTGCGCGGCTCGTCCAAGTGCTACAGATGCAGCACCTCCGAGGTATCCACACGTCCGGAGTGGAAGTCGTCACACGCCAGACTGCTAGGTCTGCGCGTGCAACACAGGCGGAAGAGGAGTGGCGGCTGGGTGGAATGCTCTCACCTTTTCAGCTCGCCTCACTCCCTCTTATATAGGCATCCCTGGTGGGCTTCTACATTAGCAGCCCATTAGCAGCCTAAGCCTGGTCTAATTCGGATCCAATCCTCATTAGGCTTCCAGCCCCTAAAGTGTGTGACCCTATAGGTTCATACACGTATAGACATGACGCGAGTACACTTACTCCGTCAATAGTTGGTAGCGGCCTCTAGCAAGACGTGCCAACTCCTAAACGCATATAAAGATCATTCGGACGAACCATCACAAGGTTGAGTACATGTCTTTCCCTTTGCCTCACGATATTTGGTCTAGCTCTAAGCTGACCTCTCTTTCTCGATACTGTGATTCAGAATCCCTTTACTAGGTTAACTCTTAACCATATGTAGCACGGCCATGCATTTCTGGATCCGATCACTCGAGGGGCCCAGAGATATCTCTCTCAAGTAGAGAGGGGCAAATCCCATCTTGATTGACCGATGCCTTGCAGCATGTATCAGGACAAACCCGAAAGCTACCTTTATAACTACCCAGTTACGGAGTAGTGTTTGATAGCCCCAAAGTAGGTCGATCCACATCTCAAGTACATGCGACAATCTCAGGTCTAAGGACAAAACGTACACGATGTGTAGAGAGAGCTGCAAGTATTATTGCTAGTCTCATGTTGGGTCAGTCCAACCCCATGTTCATAACATGTGTCCACATCATTGGTTTGACATCTCCATGTCAATGACTTGCGAAACATAGTCATTAACCAATCGATGTGCTAGTCTAATATTCACGTGTGTCCTCGCATGAACTCCGACTAGGGACAATTATTAGATAACCATACAAGTAAAGAGTTTCACAAAAAATTCACATAATTGCCAATGAATACAAGTTTCCTGGTATATGGATATTAAAGGAACATTATAATAACTCATGGATACACATGAAATACAATCATCTCTATGATTGCCTCTAGGGCATATTTCCTTCAGTCTCCCACTTGCACTAGAGTCAATCTAGACAGTATCTAATACCTATTGCTCTTGTGTGCGCTTCATGCGCAGGCTGCGGGAGTGGCTTAGTCAAGGGATCAGCAACATTTGAGTCCGTATGTATTTTGCATAACATGACACTACCTTCATCAATGAACTCACGAATCAGATGGTAGCGCATGCGAATATGTTTGTTCTTCTGGTGCTGTCTAGGTTCTTTGGCTTGTGCAATAGCACCATTGTTGTCACAATAAACGTCCAAGGGATTGGACGAGCCCTGAACCACACCAAGAGCGATCAGGAAATTCCTAATCCAAACAGCTTCCTTTGCAGCCTCCGAGGCAGCAATATATTCAGCTTCTGTTGAAGAGGAGGCCACTGTATCTTGCTTGGAACTTTTCCAGCTCACAGCACCACCATTCATGACAAACACATAACCTGATTGCGATTTCGAGTCGTCTGAGTCATTAAGGTAACTCGCATCTGTGTAACCCTTTACACTGAGTTCAACCTCACCTCCATAAACTAGGAACATATCCTTAGTCCTTCTCAAGTACTTAAGGATATTCTTTACCGTTGTCCAGTGAATCTCACCTGGATCAGCCTGGTATCTGCTCGTAACACTTAGAGCATAGGAAACATCTGGGCGAGTACATGTCATTGCATACATGATGGATCCAATAGCCGAAGCATATGGAACCCTACTCATGCGTTCTCGCTCATCAGTGGTCGAAGGACACTGAGTCTTGCTGAGTTTAATGCCGTGAGACATGGGCAAGAACCCCTTCTTAGCCTCTTCCATGCTGAACCGTTTCAACACTTTGTCAATGTACGTACTCTGGCTTAATCCAATTAGCCTCCTTGATCTATCTCTATAGATCTTGATACCCAGAATATATGCCGCTTCTCCCAAGTCCTTCATAGAAAAACTATTTTTCAATGAGGTCTTAACAGACTCGAGCATAGGAATGTCATTCCCAATCAATAATATGTCATCCACATATAAGATTAGAAACACAAGTGATTTCCCATTTTCTTTCTTATACACACAAGGTTCTTGTTCGTTTTTCGTGAAGCCAAACTCCTTTACAACTTCATCAAATCGAATGTTCCAACTCCGAGATGCTTGCTTCAGCCCATAAATAGACTTTTGAAGTTTGCATACCTTTCCAGCATTGTTTGGATCGACAAAACCTTCGGGCTGCATCATATACACGTCCTTAGAAAGGACTCCATTTAAGAAAGCCGTCTTGACGTCCATCTGCCATATCTCATAATCGAAATGTGCAGCAATGGCTAGAATGATCCGTATAGATTTAAGCATCGCTACGGGCGAGAAAGTCTCGTCGTAGTCAACTCCTTGAACTTGTCGAAAACCTTTTGCAACAAGTCGAGCTTTATGGATGTGAACATTTCCATCCATATCAATCTTCTTCTTATAGATCCACTTGCACTCGATGGCTTTAAAACCATCAGGCAGGTCAACCAAGTTCCAAACTTGATTGTCTCCCATGGACTCTATCTCGGATCTCATGGCAATCAGCCATTTCTCAGAGTCTGGGTCCACCATCGCTTCTGCATAGGTCGCAGGCTCATCATTGTCTAACAATAATAACTCTCGCGCTTCGCGGAGCCTCGCCGACCTTCGTGGTTGTGGTGCTTCTATTGCCACGGGTTCCTCAACTTGTTCTTCTACAATAGCATCACTCGTAGAAGCATCCCCGACTGGCTCATCTTGAACTTCTTCAAGTCGCACCGACCTTCCACTCGTTCCCTTTGTGAGAAACTCTTTCTCTAGGAAAACACCGCTACGAGCGACAAACACTTTGCCCTCTTCTCGGTTGTAGAAGTAATACCCTAAGGTTTCCCTTGGGTATCCCACAAAAATGCACTTATCCGATTTGGGTGTTAGCTTGTCCGACTGAAGTCGCTTGACAAATGCATCACAACCCCAAATCTTTAGAAAAGACAAACTGGGATTCTTTCCAGTCCACATCTCATATGGTGTCTTAACTACGGATTTAGATGGTACCCTATTTAGTGTGAAAGCTGCTGTTTCTAGCGCGTAACCCCAAAATGATAATGGTAAATTCGACTGGCTCATCATCGATCGAACCATGTCCAACAAAGTTCGATTAAGCCGTTCAGAGACCCCGTTTCTTTGAGGCGTTCCGGGCGGCGTGAGCTGTGGAACAATTCCGCAACTCTTAAGATGATTGCTAAACTCGTGACTCAAATATTCACCTCCGCGATCAGATCGCAAGGCCTTTATTTTCTTGCCACGTTGATTCTCTACCTCATTTTGAAACTCTTTGAACTTTTCAAAAGTTTCAGACTTATGCTTCATCAAGTAGACATAGCCATATCTACTGAAATCATCAGTGAAAGTAATGAAGTAGTGATATCCTCCTCTGGCTGTCGTGCTCATTGGTCCACATACATCAGTATGTATGAGTTCCAACAAGTCTGTCGCTCTCTCGGGAAACCCCGTAAAAGGCGTCTTGGTCATCTTTCCAAGTAAACAAGCTTGACATGTCTCGTATGATTCAAAATCAAACGAAGTTAGAAGACCATCACCATGGAGCTTCTTCATGCGCTTTTCACTTATATGCCCCAAACGACAATGCCATAGACAGGTAGGACTCAAATCATTTGGCCGAAGCCTTTTAGCACTAACATTGTAAACACATGCATTATCAAGATTTAAAATAAATAACCCATTCACAATGGGAGCATCACCCACAAACATAGCATTCTTAGAGATTACACAACCATTGTTTGTACTCGCGAATGAATAACCATCCCTCATCAAACATGAAGGTGATAAAATGTTTCGACCCATACTAGGAATGTAATAACAATTATTCAACTCCATGATAAATCCTGATGGAAGGTGAAGTTGCATGACGCCGACGAACAATGCAGCAACCCTTGCTTTATTTCCGACGCGAAAATCCACTTCGCCTTTTTGCACTTCTCTAGTCCTTATTAGCCCCTGCATCGAATTGCAAATATGAGCAACCGATCCGGTATCAAATACCCAAGAGTTAACATAAGAATCTGCGAGAAAAATGTCCACAACATTTACGACAAGTGTACCTGAGTGGGAAGTACTCTTACTTCCACTTTTCTTCAAAGAAGCCTGGTACTTGCTGCAGTTTCTCTTCCAGTGGCCATATTCGTGACAAAAGAAACACTCAGTGTCTCCTGCAAGACCAGCCTTTTGCTTGGGTGCAGGGTTTGGCTTAGGGATCGTATCCTTAGCCTTGCCCTTCTTCTTCTGCCAAGAAGTGCCCTTTTTCTTGAAGCTAGGCTTGTTCTGCACAGCCATCACATGGCTATGCCCTGCACACTTCTTAATGTCACATTCTGCTGTTTTCAGCATCCCACATAATTCATTAAGGCCCCTCTCCACCCCATGCATATGGTAGTTCGAAATGAAATGCCCATAGCTAGATGGAAGAGATGCCAAAATGAAGTCAGTGGCCAACTCTTGGCCTAATGGAAAACCAAGCTTTTCCAAAGTCTGACTGTAACCAACCATTTTGATCACATGGGGGCCTACAGCTGCTCCCTCTGCCAGCTTGCATTCCACAAAGGACTTAGAGACATTGTACCTCTCAGTCCTAGCCTGAGTCTGGAACATGTCCTTAAGCGCAACGATCATATCGTACGCTTCCTGATCCTCAAACTGTTTTTGAAGATCAGGTTCCATGCATGCAAGCATAAGACAACTGACCTCAAGAGATTCATCACATGCTTTCTTGTATGCATTCTTAAGGGTAGCAGTTGCATTATCAGCAGGTTCATCCGGGATTGGGGTATCCAGAACAGTTTCCTTTTTCTCAGCCCTGAGAACAATTCTCAGGTTACAGACCCAGTCCGAATAGTTTGTTCCATTTAGTTTATCCTTTTCAAGAATCGAGCGCAAAGCAAAAGGTGATGAATTGTTCGGTGCCATTGATCTACAACAAAAATATGCAAAATACTAAGCCATGTAACCATGAAAGAGTAAAACATATTAAACAATTTAATAGCATATACTCCCACTTAAATCAACATCCCTCTATTGATACTAAGTGATTCAAGATCCACAATTAACAAGTCGACTAGTGAGCTTTAGCATCACTGCTAGAAGACAAGGTAAATCGGTAAGCAACCTTTGCTAATCATATCACATATGACTCTTGTTGTTGGGTGACATCTCTATGTCAAACCTAGGCGCCCAACCTTTATGCCCCAAGGTCCTTAACTGTTAAGATGACCTTGTTAAGCTCACCAACCCTGATGCGTGTAGGTATCCGATACAAACCCATCCAGCCAAGGAAAACCGTGGCACCCTAATTTCATAGACCCACCAACGATTGTACAGGGCATAGGATGGTGCAAGGTTTGGTTGGGAGGGCATGGTTTAACTTAAACTTTTTGAGGGATCGTTCTACTTCTATCATCTAAGCATGCATAGTAGTAAAACGTATAAGAATAGCATTCACATAGATGTGATACAGTATGGCCCATTTTCTCATGGTGATCTCTATCGCCATAGAACCTGTCCACCATGATGATCTCCATCTTCATGCTCTATGCGAGCCATCCTCCAAGTGATGAGTTCTCCCAGAACTAATACAAGCTATTACTCCTAACATCTAGTAATCAAAATTACATGGTATTGGGATCATCACAAGTTGGCACGCAGGCCATTACAATAATTGACAACACATATGGCTCCAACCGTGTTGCCCAACTCACGACACGCAGGTCATGAAAAAATACATACATGCATCACATACATTTTTGGGCCATACTGATCACATAAATCCTGCAAAAACAAGTTGTGCATAGAATCGCATTCTACCGGATCATGTGAAATCGTACCACCTATGAACCTTAACGAGATATAAAAAGGGGGCTACGACTAAGGCGGGTCTAGGGGGTCTCCCCCTGCGGGGTTCGAAGGGGCAGCGCCCCTCGCGGTACCTTTTCTTGAAAAATGAGAGATCAAATCTATACAATTTTCTTTAAGGATTTTGATCGGCAAATCCAATTTACCATAAAACGACCATAGTTCCGATTTGACCAAACTCCTTTGATCACGGTACGTCGATTCAGATCTAATTCCCGATTCGATCAATCATATTGATCTTCGCGTGATTCAGAAGGATTTATGTGTCACTGTCTACCCCGATGGCGGAAACCGACCGGTAGGGGTAAGTCGTTCGACGACCTTAGAATCACGATCACGGAAATTAAGATCATAGATCAATCCAGAAACACCGCCATACAAACGATCATATCATTCATATCAATCTACATATCACCATATGCATACTTCCTGAACCTATGACTGAATAGCATCGGCTCTGATACCACTGAAGGGTTACGGGTAGGCTACACTAGCGTAAAATCAAAAAATTCTACCGCGTCAACCAGGAATACTATTGTCATAGATCACGGGATTACCGCTAGACGCGCAGGTGCGGAACTCGATGAAGCACGTTGCAGCAGTGTAGATGTTCTACGTCTCCTCCTCGTCCTCGTCCCACGAGCAGCTCCCCTTTGCGCGGCTCGTCCAAGTGCTACAGATGCAGCACCTCCGAGGTATCCACACGTCCGGAGTGGAAGTCGTCACACGCCAGACTGCTAGGTCTGCGCGTGCAACACAGGCGGAAGAGGAGTGGCGGCTGGGTGGAATGCTCTCACCTTTTCAGCTCGCCTCACTCCCTCTTATATAGGCATCCCTGGTGGGCTTCTACATTAACAGCCCATTAGTAGCCTAAGCCTGGTCTAATTCGGATCCAATCCTCATTAGGCTTCCAGCCCCTAAAGTGTGTGACCCTATAGGTTCATACACGTATAGACATGACGCGAGTACACTTACTCCGTCAATAGTTGGTAGCGGCCTCTAGCAAGACGTGCCAACTCCTAAACGCATATAAAGATCATTCGGACGAACCATCACAAGGTTGAGTACATGTCTTTCCCTTTGCCTCACGATATTTGGTCTAGCTCTAAGCTGACCTCTCTTTCTCGATACTGTGATTCAGAATCCCTTTACTAGGTTAACTCTTAACCATATGTAGCACGGCCATGCATTTCTGGATCTGATCACTCGAGGGGCCCAGAGATATCTCTCTCAAGTAGAGAGGGGCAAATCCCATCTTGATTGACCGATGCCTTGCAGCATGTATCAGGACAAACCCGAAAGCTACCTTTATAACTACCTAGTTACGGAGTAGTGTTTGATAGCCCCAAAGTAGGTCGATCCACATCTCAAGTACATGCGACAATCTCAGGTCTAAGGACAAAACGTACACGATGTGTAGAGAGAGCTGCAAGTATTATTGCTAGTCTCATGTTGGGTCAGTCCAACCCCATGTTCATAACATGTGTCCACATCATTGGTTTGACATCTCCATGTCAATGACTTGCGAAACATAGTCATTAACCAATCGATGTGCTAGTCTAATATTCACGTGTGTCCTCGCATGAACTCCGACTAGGGACAATTATTAGATAACCATACAAGTAAAGAGTTTCACAAACAATTCACATAATTGCCAATCAATACAAGTTGCCTGGTATATGGATATTAAAGGAACATTATAATAACTCATGGATACACATGAAATACAATCATCTCTATGATTGCCTCTAGGGCATATTTCCTTCAGTGACTGCACGGGTGAGCACCTTATTCTCGCGTTTGGTGCCGAGCCCGGTGAAGGTGTGTAGCGAGCCGATGGTGTTTCCGAAACTGTCGGCGTTGCCGTTGTCCCGTGGTGGGTTGTGGTTCGGGTCCTCCATTGCTCGCCTTGCTTTTTCGATCTCTTTTCGAGAATGGTAGTCCGCGGTGGTGTGGGTGGCAGGTTTCCCTTCCCTGCTGTGGTAGACGCAGGGTTGGTTGAGCAAGGCGGCAGGGTCCAGTTTCGGCCTCGTCGCATTGTTGGCGTGGTAATTTCCATTGTCACAGTAGTTTCCTCCGTCGTGGCGGAAGTTCTTCGGGTTCGGTTGGCCGTAACTGGCATTAGCGACGAAGTCGACTCTCCCGTCACCACGGCGGTTGCCAATGAGGCGAGTGTTGTTGTAGCACATGTCGCGATGTCGCCTGTTGTCGTGCCCGCTATTGCGACGTCTTCCTCCTGACTCGTTGTTGGAGTCTTGGTTCGGGTCCTCCTCCGCATACCGCTTGGCTATCTCGAGGAGGTCGGGGATATTTTCGAGTGTCCGATAAACCCTCTTAATCTTAGCGACCAGGTGTTCGTACCAGCACACATTCTTGAAACAGTGAATCGCCATGTCGGGGTGAATGCCTGAGGCATTGATCCATAGTTCCTGCCATCTTTGGATCCAGTGGCGGGTCGACTCGCGCTACCCATGGATGCATCGCTCCAGGTGCTCGATGGTGGTGGCGTTGGTGTAGGAGCCCTCAATTTTCTTGACGAAGGCGTCCCGCATCTCTTCCCACGAGTCGATGTTGTTGGTGGGGAGGGTGTTGATCCATTGCCGGGTCGCTCCCTCCATCATTAGTTGGAGGTAGCGTGCGGCGAGCAGGTCGGTGTGGCCAGCGATTCCCATCGCCATGAGGTACGTGTCCAACCACACCGCTGGGTCGTACGTGGGGTCGTACTTTTCAATCTCCTTGGGCGCCTTGAAGTGGGGGCCGACTCGGCTGAGCGAGCCCCTGGGTTCGGGGTCACCATGGCTGGTGAGGGTGTGCCTCAAGTCGTTGGGCTGGCGCGCCTTCCAAGCCTTGTTGTTGACGATGTGTGTTCGGGTGTCGATGGGTTTCCCGTTAACAGCGACTATGTTGTTGACCGGCCGCGCTTCGTTTGAGGAGAGCTCGGGGTTGGCGGCCCATGGCTGGTGCGTCATGGGCTGGGGCGATAGGCAGGTGACGGCGTTGGCGATGATTGGAGGGCCGCTTAAGGCTTCCCTACTTTCCGATGAGCGGGAATACATCTACCCCGGCGGGTCGACTTCCGCGGCTTGCTGCTTGACGGCCCTAGCGAGTAGGGACTTGGCGTACCGGATCTGCAGCGCGCCCTCTCCTTGGATGTCGAGGTGGGCGACTGTAATGTCAGCCATGATGACGTTGTCCATTGGAGTGGAGTATAGTGGGAGCCCATTAGCGCCGTAGGCCCGTGGGAGCGCACGACAGATGGGTGGCGGGGGGGCCAAGTCGCCGGTGCGCCGGGTGGTGGTCGGCTGCTGCCGCCTAGAGGCGCGTTTTCGCAGTATTCGCGCTTGGCTGCGCGTGCGGGGTCGCTTTCGTCATTGAAGCTAAGGATGTGGCCCTGGATGTTCAAGTTCAGGTGGGTCCTGATGCAGCGTTGATGGTAGAGTGACAGTTCTTGCTCTGTTGCCTGCTCGTGGCGGAATTTCTCGCTCTCGTGTATCTCCCTGCGCTGTGCCTCCTCCAGTCACAGGAGGGCTTCCTCCACCTCCGTGGTCGTGGCGGTTGGCGAGATCGGCGTGGAGAACGGATCTGGCGGGGCGGCCATGCTTCCCGCCATGTAGATCGCATGAAACAACTGGATATGGCGCGGAAGTCATAGGGGGACTTCAAGCCAAAGTCGGAATCGAAGATCCCGAGGACGGAGGGGTCCTCGAAGTCCTTAGGGTTGGAGAACCACATGATGGAGTCCTCCCCTGATGCAGCGGTAATGGATCCGTCGACCGAGGCAGGGGTCACGGAGTTGGTGTCGTCGTGGAGAGCCGTGTCGTCCGCGGCGGTGTTAGTCCGGACCGCGTTGCTGGTGGCCGAGTGGTACTCAGTGGTGAGGCAGCTGATGGAGCGGACCTGCTCCTTTAGGAGCAGATCGCGACATAGCGGTAATTCGCCGATGATCATCGTTCCCGCCAGGTCGACCGCGTCGGTGAAGCCAACAAACAAGCTGATGGTGCCGATCGGCATCACTGCGCTATGTGTGATCGTGAGCGACGCCAGGATGTAGCTGCTAGGCAGGATCTACAGGATCCCGCCGGTGGCGATCATGCAGCCGGTGGAGATTGGCTGATCGATTGGCATGTAGGGTCTCGCCGCAGAACTCAGGCCAGACCAGCCACGCCCCACGGTGGGCGCCACAGTCGTGGGAATGACCACGGCAGTCGCTGACACGGGCAGCGATTGATAGAACAGGGGGCGATAAATGGCGACCATCCGCAGTGCGAGATGGGAGCGGATGCACATGGGTTTACCCAGGTTCGGTCCCCCAGAGGGTAAAGACCTACTCCCGCTAGATTGGATTGAAAGAGGGAGAGTTACAGGGGTGGCAAGTAGTTGACCTTGCATACCAGTCTGGTTGCTTCTCAGTCCGCTCGAGGGGAGGCCCGTGCCAAGGGCTTGGTGACGAGCCATTCACTCAGTGGGGAAAGTTATAGTCCGGCGCTCATAGAATATGTCCATAATTGGAATGACGCCGAGTTTATAAACACGCTAGATGATCTGCTAGAGAAGTTTCACCCGGCGGAGTTTAGCGCTTAGATGAACTCTGCTACCAAGGCTATCTCTCTAGCTAGTCGGATGATGGAGGTAATTCCTTTTTCTGCTATGCTTTTTTATGTATGCAAACACTTATAGATATACCCACTAGTCCCCGAGCCTCCGAGGGAGTAATTTATTACTCAGTCGGATGCTCTTTAGATAACTAGCCTAAGTCCTTATTGTTTTCACATATCCACACACCTAGAGTCGGATTAGTGTCCACATGGCCCAGATCTTGTATACTTTGAATATCCACACACCTAGAGCCGGGTTAAGTTCCACTTGGCCCGGATCTTGTATACTTCGAATATCCAAACACCTAGATCCAGGTTAAGTTCCACTTGGCCCGGATCTTGTATACTTCGAATATCCAAACACCTAGATCCAGGTTAAGTTCCACTTGGCCCGGATCTTGTAGACTTCGAATATCCACACACCTAGAGCCGGGTTAAGTTCCACTTGGCTCGGATCTTGTATACTTCGAATATCCACACACCTAGATCCAGGTTAAGTTCCACTTGGCCCGGATCTTGTAGACTTCGAATATCCACACACCTAGAGCCGGGTTAAGTTCCACTTGGCTCGGATCTTGTAGACTTCGAATATCCACACACCTAGAGCCAGGTTAAGTTCCACTTGGCCTGGATCTTGTAGACTTCGAATATCCACACACCTAGAGCCAGGTTAAGTTCCACTTGGCCTGGTTCTTGTAGACTTCGAATATCCACACACCTAGAGCCGGGTTAAGTTCCACTTGGCCCGGATCTTGTAGACTTCGAATATCCACATACCTAGAGCCGGGTTACGTTCCACTTGGCCCTAATCTTGTAGACTTCGAATATCCACACACCTAGAGCTAGCTTAAGTTCCACTTGGCCCGGATGTTGTAGACTTCGAATATCCACACACCTAGAGCTGGGTTATGTTCCACTTCGCCCGGATCTTGTAGACTTCGAATATCCACACACCTAGAGCCAGGTTAAGTTCCACTTGGCCCGGATCTTGTAGACTTCGAATATCCACACATCTAGAGCCGGGTTAAGTTCAACTTGGCTAGGACCTTGTAAACTTCGAATAACTTTCTTTATATATGTGAACTAACATTGGCTTATTTTAGATAACCACCAACCGTCGAATTGTTGAGTTCCAGCGCTTGCTGGACTCATACAAAGATCTTCACGCCAGATACAGCAAATTGTTGGGTCATCACCAGAAGAAGGGTAAATTTCTTTGCTTAATACCTTTTCCTTCTCGTTCCTTCGAGTTACTTGCTATCCGTATTAACTTGGGATCCGAACTAATGAGCCGAGGTCGAGGCTGAACATGTCATCATGCGCAAAAATTTGGCTGAAATTCAAGATAATTTGTCTTGTTCACTTAGCCATTATATGCTCATTTCTTGGCTCGGCGGATATCTATAACTTGGCTCTACCGGGTCAACTTACTATTGATGTTACGCTTGAAGATAGTGTGCCCATCACTGACATGATGACTCATTTTCTCAAACAAGCAAGGAAGCACCAGGCCGAGCTAAAGAAAAAAGACGACGAAATTGATCAACTACGCGTCAAGTACTCAGAGATTACTCGGCTGAATGCTGAAATCCAAAGGTTCAAGGACCTCCACAAATCCAAGCTAGATAAGGCTGATGAGGGGTTCGCCGAGGAAAAAGAGCACCTGATAACTCAAATCTCCAAAGACAAGGACATGATGCTGGAAGCCGACATAAAACTTAAGTCGGTGACCTCCGAATATGAGAATCTCCAGGCCAGAAATACAGATGTGTATACCGAGCTCAATCGGATCCTTTTTGAGATTTCACGTGAGTTTTCTTCCTATTTTCAATTCTGGTTTCTCCGGATTAGGTTTTTTTTGCTCACTGACATCCTTTGTTTTGTTTGTAGGCAAGTTCCCAGAGAGTGACTCCCTCGCTTCTGCCGCTGTAACCAGGTCCCATGCTTAGCAAGGTAACCCAGCCAACCCTACCGCTGAGTTAGTTCCTTATGACATGGAGGATTTGTGTGTGAGCCTCGCTACTCAGATGGAACTAGTGAAGAACTATCGGGCATACATTATGCCGGCAGCAATGCGGATGTTCAATTCTCTCTGGCCCACTGAGCCCACTCCCAAGTGAAGCGCTGCTTTTATAGCAAAACTGATGGAGTGCGAAACTTAGCTAAATCTGTGGCGGGAATCTGCTACACAAGCCGGAGCTGACACAGCGCTGAACTTCGTTCTATCTTGGTATGAAGAGCTGGATCTGAATTTGCTTGAGCGTTTGCGCACCGGATCAAAGTGGTCCAATGACCCGGAGTGCATTCCTCAACGCAAAGCCCGTGCCAACAGGCTTATCCAATATGCCTTCTGCCATAGTTGGAATGAGGGTCCAGCTTCCTTGAGGCATTTGGTGATGCCTATGTTTCTGATGGTGCCGAGGACGAAGAGGGTGAGGAGGAAGCCTCCGAGCTTGGCAACGATGCCGAAGGCCCGGAGGACGAGGAGTCCAACCCCGAAGCCGAGGCCGATGCTAGTGCTCCGCCTACTAATGCTGAAGTACCTCCTCCCTCTGCTAATGATCCAACTCCAGCCAGTGTGGACTCCTCGTTGGACTCATTTGACATTAACCGGGGTTGCATTGGGTCTCCCAAGGCATACGAATATGAGATCTGGATTGTCTCAGCCAGTGTGGTTGGCCTATCTCGCTGCAACCTCTACCACAACATACTACCATACCTACAACCTTAGGCGAACCACACTATTGCTTGTGATTCAATTACCCCTTCACATGAATTGCGTACATTACACCACCAGGTCAGAAATTCTCTGTCCAGCTCATTTGGTCTCTGTTTGCATAATGCCAAACTCTGTGGCCTGTTTGGCCTCTTGTAGGTGCTCGAGAAGTTTCTTACAAACAGCTCCTCAAAATCCAGCCAACAGTTGATACTCCCTAGCGGTAAGTTGTTTAGCCAAACCCTTGCAGGTCCTTCCAGCATCTATGATGTGTGTCTCATAGCCCATCTCAAGTTTCCTCCTACTATGTTCACTTCAGTTGCATAATCAATTAGCCAATCACCCGGCTTTGTACTGCCATCATACGTCTTTGTTCCTCTAGCTAGCTGAAAGTTTGGTACTGGTGGCACCCTCGTGATCCGAAGTCTGAAACATGTCGGACCCGGAGGACCTTGCACCTCAATCAGCTCCGACCTATAGATTTGGTCCAGCTTTAGTATGGCATCATCCGGCTACAAGTTCTTGTTCCCCAATCTTGATCCAATCACATGGCGCTCCGGTCTAGGGAATTCGGCATCAACCATTCCTGCATAACCATCATTGTACCTATCCTAACCTGGACGAGCATTTTGTAGTTGCATTGCTTAACCTGCACTTCTCTCCTGCCGAGGTGCGTACTGCTGTTGGTGGTGTTGAGGCGCATTTTTCCCTGTTTCCACTAGATTACGCTCTCCGGCATTGCCGTTGACAATGTTCCTCTAACCGGAATTGCCTTGGTAACGATTACCTCGACCAGCTTCACCTCAGCTAGCACTGTGGCGATCCTCATCAACTTGCACTTTTTTCCTTTCCCTGCCCTTACCGGGTCATACATGACCATTTGTTTGTCTCGTCTCCCTGAGGTTACCACCTCCTATCTCCTAGGTGTGTGACCCGGAGACGATGCGGCCCCAACAGATTTTGCCAGGTTATTCCTTGCCAAATGAACCACGTGAGATGCTCCAGGCTGCGCAAGGTTTGCCTTGTTTATTTCCTCCTTTTGCTGACACGCTACCCTCAACAGGTGGTTGACTCTTTCCTGTTGCCTCTCTCATGCTTCTCCGGTTAAGCCTTCTAACTCGGAGGCAGCTACGTTGGCAGCCCTAGGGGTCTTAGCTGGGGTACTGTACCTCTCTTGTCCGGCGGTTACTATTGTTTCTGTCTGGCCCTGCCTAGGCACATACTCCCTGTCAATCTCTGTAATCAAGTTTCTACCTCAGATTTTCCGACCATCTATACGGTTTTCCTTTGCATTCTCCCTCCGAGTGATGTTCAGCGACTGCTACAGCTCAGATACTTTTTGCGCACCAGCTAACATCTTCTGCCTAGTCACTTCTAACTCACCCTGTGCCTGAGCGGGATCTACTACTAGCGCTATGGGTGTAGCTAAGCTATCTATTGCCTGCTGAAACACATTCTATAGCCTTTGTAGTGGGGGAAACCTATGTCTTGCCAGTTTGGTGTTGCGTTCGGCTCTGGCGCCGGGTCCTTGCTTTCTCCAGCATCGGGCGCCGTCATCATGACCTCAACGCAGCTTGCGGGGCAAGTGATACGCATGCCGCGAGCGATGCTAAGAGGCGGTTCGCCTCCCTCCACGACGTGTTGCAGATGTAGGAAGGACTCGTCGATGCTAATGTAGACCTTGTGCGTGCCAAGCTTGATGAAGTGGCCGTTGTGCGAAGGAGGGTTCTGCCGAAGCTTCCCGCGTTGTCACTAACGTAGTCTAGTGCTCCAAAGAACTGAACGAGCGTAGAGACGATGCGCTCGCAGGTGCCGAAGATGTTTCCCGTTCAGATTTTTAGCCCTGCTAGCGCCACTAGCCCCACGGTGGGCGCCAACTGTCGTGGTGGTGGCACGGCAGATGCCATGGATAGGCTAAAGATGGGGCCAATGAGCACTAGAGGAATCTAGGGAGGGATAGTGTGGTGATTCCTTACATAGATGTTTGTATTTCACTCTATCAATGGTGGATTACAAGGGCTCCTTGAGCAGTTTGTGAGAAGGAGACTAGTTCTCTTACCCCCACTACAATGCTCTAGAGCTCTACCAAGACAGAATGATTGATCCCCTGCTATGGGGGCCCTAGTGATCCTTATATAGGAGAGCCTAGGTTACAAAGTTAGGGCATACGTGGAGGCATGTTCCCCGAATATTCCCCTTGGTTAAAGCTACAAGCTTCTTGGTTCACTTTAATGGCTAGTCCAAACTATGGACATAACCCTCTGCGAGCCCCTTGCCTTTTGGCGTCACCGGAGACGGACTACATCAGCCGACATCATTCACATCACCTTTGTCGCACACACCCCGCTGGTCCTTGCGTCTACCCGCTTCGCTCATGCTACAGCGGGCAGAGGCCACCTTTTGACCAACGGGAGATTCCTTCCTTCTCTTGGAAGCCAAGTGGTAGCCCGGCTAGCACCCGACTAACCTGGGAACGTGGGTACCTCCACACATGGTATATAAACATGGCCGACCTATATTTCATGCCGGATGGATTAATGCTAGGAAATGACCACCGGGCTGGGTTACTCCGTAAGTCGGCCTGCCTTGAGGTGACCCGGCCAGCACTTGCTTTGACCGCACCATACCTCGGCTAACTCGGCTTTTATACCCCGGTGTGACCCTACCCGGGGGTATCCCCCAACAAGACCAATAGCTGAAGACTATAACTATAAGATCTCCATCAAGAGACACAAGCAAAAACACATTGAGTATAGACTCGCAACCCTAACATCGTACCTCACTCATCTTAGGGTAACATGTGACATGAAAAGTTGCAGTCACGAATGTTCAATACTTTGAATGTATTGGCAAGTTCAGATGTTAGTGGAATATAAATCTCAACCTATAAGTACATTCATATTTGGCTAGGTGGGAGTTTGGCTGAATTTTTCGTAAAGAAATGTTTTTTCCATCATTTTGAAATACAAATCCTTCATATAAAAAATAAAAGCGTACCACTGATGGATATCAGTGAACCCGGGGGTACCATTTATTGATATCAATGAACCAAAAACTTTTACTTTGAAAACGGTGCAACTGATTGATAGTAGTGGACATGGGTACCATTGGTTGATAGAAATGAGCCATCTATCCTTGTTCATTGACATGGGTATACAGTTTGGCCTAGGACGAGCCTGTGGGACGATTGAAGCCCAGCAAGGATTTGGGTGACCCGAGCCCAAGCGACTCCTTCAAGAACACGGTAAGGAATAGATAGAAATTTAAAGGGAAAACCCTAATCTATAACTGACTCAGCCTATTATCCCGAGACCTGGCCTCCCTGTATAAAGGATAGGAGGGAGCAGCGAGAACTATATTCGTGACCCTAGTTTTACACACCGCCAGATTACATCTGTGCACGCCCTAGAACTTTCGACTCCTTGAAAATTAGATAGCAGACAAGCAGGAGTAGGGTCCCTTCCAAGGGTCCGAACATGGGTAAACGGCGTGTCCCTGATGTGCTTGTTTGCTAGCCGATCAATGCCTCTATCTCTCCCTACTTCCTCTAACCCAAGTCCATCAAAGATGGGCTTTGAATAGTTAACACTTGTCATTCACCCAACAAAATTTTAATTTAAGAAATCAGAATGATGAGATTTCTTGAACTACTTCAACTCCAATCGTTCAAAGTCATCCATAACCAGGGACATGGCTAAGTACTTATATTTAACACTCTCGAGAGGTTTCTATACTTTACCCACAAGACCCAGTCAAACCCCGCACACATACCACCCAGTTGTGGCATGGCCAGGAGAATACCGAGATGAGACCTTTCAAAAGTAGTTCCATGAGCCATAACATTACCTTTCTGGTCACAATAGGTTAGGGTCCCACAACATAATAGTCAAGACAGAGCCCATTTGACAAGTTGCTACACATAAAAGCTCGTAGACAAGAAGGCCGCCAAATCTCTTTAAGCCTGGATGCTTTCCTTGGGTGCAAACAAGTCAGGGGCAAGCCATTGATAGGGCTCCATAAATACGGCCTCTATTTATAGGGAGGTGCGACCATTGATAGGGCCTCATTGTCATGACTCCTAAACTTGGTGCTCAACCATAAAAAATGAATCCCATTCAGCTAGGTGGTTCACTAAGTTATGTTGTTTTCATTACAAAAAAAGAATTTTCCTCTCAACAACCCATACATTGATATGAATCCACCCACGAGATCTATAATAGGGCTAAGCATACAACACCTATGTCATTTTCTACTCAACAGTCAGGAATACATGTGGATAACCTATCTCTATTGCATAGCATAACATATTACATTATACAATCCTACTCACACAATCTTGGTAAAACAACTAAGCGCATAGTAAAAATTGTAGGACATTTATGTAGTGAACTTGCCTCTTGTTGAAGTTGTCAAAACCACTCACTCTTCACAAGACCACGGTCACTCTCCGGTCAATCTACACGGTTCACAAACATTGCAACAAATAAACAAACCAAACACATCCACCAATCAAGGCAATACAATGAAAGCAAGCAAAGCATGCTAAAAGGTATGGGTTAGGTTGCATATGTTTTATTACACGAAGACTTGGTTCACAAAATACTTTACTAGTACTAGGTTTGAAATGTTACCTTCACATGGTTTATTTGGACCACATAGTGCTTATAGTAGTGCTAGGTTATAAGCACCTATTTTTTGTTGTAGATAAGTTTGGAAAAGATTTTGTTTAGTTGATTTGGACAATTAAAATAATTCTGAACATTTTGCAAAAAGGTTTGTTTAAAGACCATTTTTTAAATTTGAAAGAGGTAAGGTTCGATATTTTAATAGCATTGTAAACCTAGAAAATAATTTTAATTTCTGGTCCTATAGACATAGGACTAAAATATGAGCATCTTTCAAAAAGATTATTTCAAAACCATTCTTAGAATTCAAGTGATGACCTAAATAGCTAAATGGCATTTCTGAAATATTGTTCAATTTTAAAAGTAAAATTTTGAAAACAAATAGTGGGTTACTATAGTACTATTCACAAGGATTCCAAACATGAATCATTTGTAAATTTTGGACTTCCAGAATAATTACTATTATTTGAAAAACCTATATTAGAGAGATCTCCCCCGAATCACCCATATGACTATCGAAATCATGAGGATCAACGTGTAGGTTCAATATCCAAATGGTAGTATCATGGCCCTTAGATAGTGTTCTTGAGAAATGGCAGGGTCTGGCCCATTCTTACAAAGATGTTTTTAGTCACGTTGAGGTACTGCAAAAAAATGAACTATAAAATCCAATCCAATTTTTCGTTTAAATATTTTAAAAAAAATTCTTGGGTAAAATTCAAATTTTAAGTCACTATAATATTCTACACATTTTTCTAAATCCAGGCATATATCATATGCATTTTTTTGATAAACAAAACATTTACTATGCATTTTTGAAGTTAAAAAAATATTTATTTCTATTTTTAAATGTAGGAAAATACATAGTGTCTCTACTCGCCGACGTGGCGCTGACGCTGCGCTTACGTGGCATACATCCATCTCTGCCTAAGTAGACATGCGGCACTAATGAGGAAGACACGCGGCACGCTCTAATTGGCTGGTACCCCTTCGCAACTCGATCTAATCTTCGTCGTTCGTTTCAGATCGAGTGGCCAAGAATGAAAGGGATTGGGCTCAATGGTCGAGGGTCACCAGAGATGGAAGGGATGGTGGCAGCGTGCTCGGGCATGGTCACGGTGGAGGTTACGGTGGTGCTAGGCGGTCGAGCATGGAATGACATGGACCGGGGCGATGCAGGGAAGAATGCGAGAGGTGGTGGCGGCACTTGCTTGCTCAAATAACAGCGAAGCACAAACAGAGCGGCGGTGGATGGTGGTGACGTCATCGAGGTCCTCGAGGATATTGAAAAAACAAGGAGGGGCTCAGGTGGTGCATCGGAGAGAGGGAAAGAAGACGAGGCCAAAAGAAGGCGGCGATATGCCTCGGTGACACCGTGAACCTTTGTAGACGCCGCCAGCGGAAGCAACTCCAACGAGAAATCGTGTCGTTTGGAGGTGTCCCTGAGTGGTTGAAAAGGGGGAAATGGAGGGAGCGCTAGGGTCTTTGAAGGGGACGGTCGAATTCTTATGGGGGCGCGCGAGAGAGGCTAGTGGGGCGAGGACGTGGGCGACATGGTCGTGGTTATCGTCGACTATGTCCAGCGGGATGTTGGGGACGAGGGGTGGGAGTTGGGCCAAAAAGAAGGGAGGTTGGCCGCTGCATGCTGCACGGGTGGTAGATAGGGGAGCGGTCGTGGGGGAGAAAAGGGAGCGCATGATCTTTTTTTACCTTTTTGTTTTTCTGTTTAAATTCTTTTAGTTTCAAAAAATAATTCAAAGCCCAATCAAATTTTCTATAAAACTTCTTAAAAATAGAAATTGACATATTTAATTTAATTGTAACCTTCTAGTATAAAAATAAATTGTTTCCAAATATTAATATTTAAAATTGGCAATTAAATTACTATAGGGGTGTTTTCTCCCATAGGGTTTCTATTTTGAATATAAATCAATAAAAATAAAAACATGTGAATTTTATAAAACCCAAAATAGATGTTTTGGAACATTTAAGGAATCATTTAAAAATAAAGTATTTTGATTTTATAAATATAGGTTTTGTAGGCTTCACCTTAAAATCATATGGCAAACAAAGTCCCTAAAGATAGTTTAAATAAAATGTTTATTTGTTTCTTTTTAGACACAAGTGTTTTCACAAATGAAAATAAAATTTAATATTTCATTAACCAGATATCCTTTTTATAAAACATCGTTTGTTAACCCATTTCCATTATGGCTTTATGGGAAATTCTTGAAAGTTCAAATATCATTTTGTATTTGGCTCAAAATAAAACATTTATCAAATATGGGAACAAACATTAAAACTGGGAATTTTTTTATTTATTTTCATAGACCAAATATTTTTTTTCTTTTTATTGTGGTTTTTGTTTTATGCAAGAAGGGTTTTGTGGATGAAAATATTTGGCAAGAGGTTTTATCTTTTATCAAAACCATTTTAAGAGCTTTTGGTTTCCCATAAAACAAAAATAACTTTAATAGGTTTTGAAGTATTGTTTTTCCCTAGTCTCTTGTCCCATAATATATTTTTTTGGGAATAGGATTTTCTTTATTTTCATAAACTATGAGAAGTTTCTTTTCTTTCGAAAATTCAAATAAGGATAAAGAAAAGTTTTATCAAAATAGCTAAATAATTATTATTTTATTTTTAACATTACAAAATTGAAATGTTTTGGGATGTTACAGACTACCACACTTAAAATGAGTCTTGTCCCGAGATTTGGAAAAGCTAGAAGAAAGGGTTTGGAAAACATTGGGGTGCTAGCACCCTTAAAAAAACTTACTAGGTTGCTTTTAGAGATTTTTGTTGGTGTACTTACAATTCTTATTCTGACATCACTCTATGTAATGCCTTTCTAGGAGGGTTTAGGCATGGGTAGGAATATGCAAAAAGGAGCCAAGCGGGACATACTACTCAAGTGACTAGCATGGTCACACAATCAGGAACATACCAATTCACATCAAACATTATAAACCAACAATCTTAACAATGTAAATGGTTCAACATAAACAAACAAGCCTAAAGATTCAAGGTTGACAGAGTGAAAATCAATGATCTAGTGATGCCATATCACACAGGTTGATAACTAGCACGATAACGATGATCTAACGATATGGCTTGATGTTGGTAGTCCAACCTAAGCGTAGGCTTTGAGGCTCTTCTTGTACTCAGCACTCCTCTCACGCTTATGCTGCTTCAGTGCCTCCTTGCTTGAGAACTGCGACTGCATCCCAGTAGGCTCTATCTTTGTGTCCTCATCAGGCTCTTCCTTATTGGCTTTCTTCATCAGCTGATCTATCGGAGTGGAAGAAGCACCTGGTATATATGGCCTGAAGGATCTGCTGCATCTTCTTCTTTAGTGTTGCGTTCTCCTTGAGCAGCTCATCAGCATTATGTGCTACATTCAATAATGTAGTGTCTAGGGTGTTGATCTATGCATGGTGTCCATCTATACTGTTCTTCATCTGCTGTATAGTGGCCCGACCTTCATAATTATTCTCCATCTCATATGGAATCATGTCCTCCATGTTGGCAGTAAGTCCTTCCATCTCCATCAACTAAAAGGCAGATGGAGTCATCTTCTCTTTCCTGTTAGTGTACCACACGGGAGTACCACCAATAGTGTGCCTTGCAAACTGATAGTAGGAATCATTTGGCAAAACAAACTTGAACATGAACCACATGGGGGACATGGTGTCATGCATAACTATATTGAGTGCACCTTCTAGTCATTACACTTCTGGACATACACTATGTCTTGGGTCATTGGGGCGATGAGAGGTCTGCGGATCCTGGTCTCAATATCAAAGCATGTAAGTCCGGTCTCCATGGAAACCTGCTTGCCCTTGAACACTGAGCGAGGCAATGATAGGCTGTCAGTCAGCTTGGCCAGGTTGTGGCTAAAGTGGTTGTCTCGAGCATCTCCGGTGGAGAAAAAGAGCGTATACTCGTCTGCCATTGATTCCTTTGATCTGGATTCACGGATGCAGTATAGTAGCTTTTTCCCTAGTAGACCTAGGTATAATCGAACCTTGGTAAATAATGCTAAAAGGAACTAAATAAGGACATGTCTACCTTTGTTTGTTTGTTTGTTTTACCTTCGTTTACCGGACCTTTCTAGTTTACTTTATATCGTGGGTTGTTTCAATTGATGAAGATAAGCCAGGGTTAAAGATTCACCTGCAGATGCACACCATATGGGATAAAGATAATTATAAGCATAGCCATGCATAATGTTTTAATAGAGATAAAATTTGTGGGAACCACATCCAGATATACTAAAGCCCTTGCGAGCCACAGGCATAGCAATAGCCTTTTGATCCAACCATTTGCACCACGAAGCACCAGGCTACAAACAATTATTAAGTGAAAACACAGATCAAAGCCTTAAGAAGTGATTTTGTGTAACACCCCAAAAATATTAATCAATATTATCAAGTTCTAATCACCCAATTTTAGGGTTAACAAAAAAACTTTTATTATTAAATTGAATATGAGTGTATGTGTGATTTGCATTAGTGTATGATTGATTACAATTGCCATGTTGGTTTGCTACAAATGATAAAGAATGTTTTAAAGATAAATACTACATCATCTAGGCCAACTACAAACCAAATCAACAGCACAGAAATTCAAATAAGAACCATATGATCAAATGGTCATTTTGACAAAAATTAACAACTAGACCACTTTGAGTGTTCCTAGTAAAAGATTTTTAATAGAAACATTTCCAATTATTTAAAAATGAATCCAAGCCCACTTTACAAACTCAGAGAAACTATTTTAAAATTTATTTAAAGGACAATTCAAAATTGAATCGAGTGTATGTACAAAGATCACCATTTTGCAAAAACCACTCAAATCAATTCACCATGACTTTTCCAAGCAACCATAGACACTCAAGAAAGTACTCAGAACACTCACCAAATTTCATTCAAAAATTAAAAACTTGAGTTCATGCGGCAATTTGGTCGAGCACTTGCAGACCCAGAAAACCTTGGCCTAACTTATATTGTTTTGAGCAGTGACCACTCACCCCATTGTCCCCTCTTCACTCCCCTGGTCTCCCTCAACACCCAGCAGCGCAAGACACGCATCCCCTCTTTGCCGTTGCGCCAGTGCAGCGCCGCCCGAAACTCGCCGCGCCGGTCGACCAAGAACAACTCGCCACAGCCCGCGCCGTCCTCGTCCATGATGTCCAGGAGGTAAGCCACCGTCCACTGCCACCCTCTGTCCAACCCTCGACCGCAGGCAAACTGTAGACCACCCAAGACCACCGAGCCAATTTTTCTCTACGCCACACCAAGAGCACACTAGAGCGCCGCAGTCGACCAGTGCCCACACGCCGCACCTTACCCCCTCCGCGCGTGCACGCACTCGCCATGACCCTAGCTAATCCCTAGACATGCCCGATCACCGCCGCGGGGAACCATAGCCACTGTGCACCGTCTCGAACGCCGCCGCTCCCGCGCAGAGCATAAACCTTTCCTGACCAATCTCGACCGCCCCTTTCCACGCCATTAAGCGTGTGACGACATCCCTGAAGCACTGCGTCGAACCCTACCCTCAGCCACGCTGATAGCTCGTTGTACCGCCGTCGCTAGAGGAGCCAGGCCATGCCGCAATGTCCCTCTCGCCGGTGTATAAATAGAGGCCTCCCCAACCTCAAATCTCTGCACCATTCCACTCCCCACTCCTTACAGAACCTCCCACACCCTTCCCCGGAGCAAGGCGAGCACCAGCCCACCAGAATTTAGCTAGAGTCTGTCGCTGTAGAGGAAGAAGGGAGCCATCGATTGGATCCACCCTAGGAGCTGCCGTGACCATGCCTCGAACCGCCGTCGACGACAAGCCCATTCGCCCCCATCGTCAACCCTAGCTGGAGCCCTGGTGAGCCTCACACGACCCCCACCGCCGCATTAGGTTTAGTTTCTCGCCGGAGCTGTTTGACATAGACGATGCATGTCATCCGTTAGATCCTAGTCTAATCGTAGAGCTCAGATTGAAACATACTGTTTCGGGTTAGATGAGCCACTAACTAGTGGGACCCCCCTAACAAAAAGGGGACTTTCCCACTTCAAACATTTTTCAAAAATTAACCATAAATGCTTTTGAGTTGATTCCAACTCTCAAAAATCACATTGACAAGATCTATCTAAATATGTAAAAATATTTAGGTTTACATGCATTGATCTTGGACTAGTACTAAAAGAATGCTATATACGCATTTCTAGTCACTTTAATTTTATTAAATAGTAATTTTAAACTTTATAAAATGTGACCACCACTTTAAATCACATTCCCATGTATTAGAATATGTGGTGATGACATGTGTCAACATGATCCTATATTTTAATTGGAGCATATTAAATCTTAAGTATTTTCAATGAGTAGAAATTACTTTTCCAAAATAAGATAAATAAGACTAGGTCTTTATTTCATGTGATGATTGTGATGATGCTAGATCATCAAGTGTGAACCTTAGTGTGCTAAATAGAAGTAGTTAAGTAATTGTTTGGTGATTGTGTACCTCGTATTCATTCATAGATGCTAGTACCAACCCGGGATACGAGGAGGAGGAGTACTACCAAGAAGAAAAAGAAGAAAACTTCAACCACTTCACTACTCAAGGCAAGCTAACACTTGCAAGTTTCATAACTATGCAAGCCTAACACTAGAAGTTAACTATGCAAGCCATCCTTGCAATATAACCTATGCAAGATGCATTAGGCATGCTTTGGTTATGCAACCTTGATTATACCAATCCCAAGTTTTTCTTGCAAGCTTTATTCTTTTACTTTATCAAGGTTCTTTACCTTTGATTAGTGACTTGTGAGTATTGGAAAAATAGGATAGATACCATAAAGAATATAAAACTAGGCCTAGGTAGTTATATTTAGATGTCATCAAAAGGCATAAAACTATATTTGGATAGTTACACTTGATTAGCACCCCTCATTAGTGAATACCCTCAACCTTAGTGGCTAGTGCTAAGCAAAAAAGTTGATCACCTTAGATGGGAATACTTGGTGAAAATGATTAAAACCTTGGAATGATGATTCATTCTATTGAAATGTTTGACATGTGTTGAGAACACAGTGATTGATGATGAAAATATTGAGGCATGAGCCTCAGCCCTTTATAAAAATTGATGGTTGGGTTCGGATGCGATACCATTCCAATTTTACCGTACAACCACAAAACCTAAATTGGGTAGGGCTTAACAAGAAGTTTATATGCCTTAGTATGGGTTCCCTTGCGGAAGAGGTTGAGCTAAGGCTACCACGTGTGAATGTCCACCTATGCAGTGCCTAGGATGGTAGATGGCCATGGCTAGGAGGCCAAGCTCATAGCGGAGGTGCCTATACTAGAGTGTGTAATTGAAAGGTTATGATTGATTATACGCATACTAAGTATGATTGCTTCAGGGTGATCCCTGACGGATGTATCGAATTTTGTGGTGAAAGTGTACCACCTCTGCAGAGTGTAAAACTATTCGAATAGCCGCGTCCACGGTGATGGAAAGTTGGAGTGGCCATACTGTTCCGTTGTCAGATGTTTTCAAAAATGACTTGTGAATTGAACTATGACTTTGAATTGACCACAACAGGATTGTGGACCTTAAAACTAGGTTCCCACTTAGGTTATGTTGAACATTAACTTAGTTTTCTTTACTTATAAACTCAGTATGAGATAAACCTGGCTTTTCGCAAATAAACCTAGAGCTTAAGATCCCTACTGGAACTACCTTACTTGTTAGTGATAGTTTGCGAGTACTTAAAGAGTACTCATGGCTTTGTCCCTGGCTATTCCCGTGGCTAGACCATAAGGAGGACTACCAGGAAGATGGACAGCAGGAGGTCTATGACAACTAGGATCATCTCCCATCGTCATCATTGCTTGTGACTCTGAAGATGGAGCCCCTACTATGTCTATTTTCCGCTGCTTTGATTGTATTAAGACTGGATCATGAGATCCTTTATTTGTAAGACCTTTATTATGGTTTGTAATGGATGATGTATTGTGGTACCAATTCTATTATGTCTTGCAAAAATGGTAATCCTAGGATTGCGATGTATCGCATAACAGGCATCTGGTATTAAAAATCCGGGTGTTGACAAGTTGGTATCAGAGCCATCCTGACCATAGGAGACCCTATTTAGAATGGACGCCTGAACTAAAACATAGTTTCAAAAACAAAAGAAGTGAGTATTTATGAAAACCTATTCCCACTCTTATCCTTGAGATTCGTTCAAGAAAATTCACGTTCCTAAAAAATTCTTGCAATCCTACATAAAATTTGACACACTTGATCACCCCACTAACTTGCTCACCCTAAATTCTTATAAATGGAAGTAAAGTATAGTAAGTTCTACCAGCTGGGCAACGGAGGCCACCTGATCTTTGAGAGGGATCTAGATGCACTGTCAGAGTATCTGGAGCGCTCGCACCCGGAGTTCTTCGAGGCCCAACTCAACAATCAAGTAGGAGAAGAACTATAGTGGCTGATAGTTGAAGATACCATATGCAAGATGGAAGCACCCACCTCAGAGAAGATCCAATTCAGCTTGAGGGAGAACAACTGGCTAGATGGATTAGCCAGGGCTATGCATGAGCTCTTGCCCGTATGTGCAGACAAAACATCAACCGGATCTAGGGAACTCGCTTTGCTCACTACACAAGGCGTTATTCTATGGGAATGCCCTTGGAGATGCCAGGACACCTGTTGCTGAAGCACCAGTTGGACAATCTTGACTTCATGTTGTATGATAGAAAAAAGGAGTTGGACAACGCCCGTGCCTACGACAACCACAACCATGCCATTACAATCAAGAAGGACCAGACTCTTGCCATCCTCGCCAGGGAGCGCCAATCTCTTCGGCATCAGCGTGACAAGAAGGATCGCACCATCGATCGTCTTTGCAAGAAGGTGGCCACTCTCGAGAAGACCATCCGTGAATAGGAGATCCATCTTGAAGTGAAGGAGGAGGAATGTGAAGATATCCAAGGAGATTTCTACTCTTACCTCAGTGATGATAACGACTACCTAGAGGACGATGTCATTTAGTTCCACACTGATGATGATTCCGCCTTCATTAATGATGATTATATGCACTTGAGCACTACCATAGGAACGACTTGTATCCGGTCGCACTGTATCATAGTTTCACAAAATGGTCTGATAACCATCTGTTTTATATTTGTGTTATGGTGTGCGTTTGTATTGTGTGCTTGAATAAATGAATGAATGAGAGGAAGTTGTTAGTTTGCAAAACCCGAGTCAAACTCAAAGTTTAAAACTTTTGAAACAAAACCATGAACCTTAGAGATTTCCCTCTTATCTCATTATCTATCTCAATCTTCAGATGACTCGTGGAAATCCCGGAGGAAGCAGCTCATCTCAGGACCCAATGCTGCAGATTCTGCAAATGTTAGTTTCTGACCATGAAGCTAGTAGAGCCGAATGTCAAGCCAACTTAGCAACTCTTCAACAGATAGCTCAGATGGCCCACAATAATCAAGGACACGGAAACCAAGATCATCATGGATCCAAGCTCAAGAACTTTCAGAATACCAAACCACCTATATTTAGTATGTCTAAGGATCCCTTAGATGCTGATGAGTGGCTGCAAACCATGGAGAACAACTTGGAGGTCGCAGGAGTTGAAGCCAATGAGAAAGTACTGTTTGCCACCCATTATCTGGCAGGTGATGCAAGAGCCTGGTGTAATAGCACTCGTACCATGAACGAAGGGAAAACGATGACATGGGAAGCATTCAAGATCAAGTTCAGCAAGACCCATGTGCCCCAAGGTTTGGTCACTAGGATGAGGGATCAGTTCAGGGAATGGAAGCAAGGGAGAATAACTGTAGTGGAATACCGTGAAAAATTCTTATCTTCAGCTAGGTATGCCCCTGAAGAGATTAGCACCGAACCAAAGAAGAAGGAAAGGTTCCTGAATGGGTTACATGATGAGATGCAAACAATGTTAGTCAACATCCATTTTGCGGATCTAGAAGAACTAGTGGACTCTGCTATCCAGATGGAAGGAAAGATCAACCACGCCAATGACAATCGCAAGCATAGCATGATGCACCATCCTGGATCCCACCATACCCCTAAGTATTGCCCTGACTCATCTGCAGGATATGCCCCAAGAAATAACATACCCCCTATATCCCATCCCAACTATTCCAATCGTAGCGGAGGAAACTTGAAGTCTGGAGGAAACAACAACAATAACCCCGGCAACTCCAATAACTTCAACCGTGCAGCTCCCAAGTCCAACAACAACAATACTACCCCAAGGACTAGAAGCAATGTTGTGCCTATCGCAGGAAAAGACAAGTCCTAGATTACTTGCTTTGAATGCAGAGTCAAGGGTCACTACTCCAATGAGTGCCCCAAGAAGCTTGTAGCAGCTACCAATGTGAATGCACCCACTAAGTAGTAACGCCGTGTTCAGCCTGGAAGGAGATTTTCCCCAGGAAACTCTCTCAACCGCAACGGCCGTTAGTTCCACATGAATGCTGAAGAAGCCCAGGAAGCTCCAGATGTCATGTTGGGTATGTTTTCTGTTAATCAGTACTTGAAAGAGTGTTGTTTGATTCTGGAGCATCGCACTTGTTTGTTATAGAAGAATTTTCATGCACTAGTAAGATTCAACCAACAAAATTGAAGCATGTTATGATAGTTCAAATAGTTGGTTCAGTCACAAAAGCTAGAAAAATTTGCAAGGGTGTACCTATCAGAATCCATGGCATAGATTTTTATGCTAATCTAATAGTACTTGGAACCAAAGGTTTGGAAGTTGTACTAGGAATGGATTGGATGTCGAAACATAAAGGATTAATCAACTATGCCAAGAAAGCCATAACCATGACCAGTAGCACTAGAGTATCAATAGAGCATGTATTTGAGACTTTGCCCCGTCAATTCGAATGCAACAAGAGTCTCACCCAACCAACCCTAGACCAAGTCAGAGTAGTCTGTGAATACCCCGACGTATTCCTAGATGAATTGCCCGTTATGCCCCCAGATCGGGATATCGAGTTCATCATTGAACTAATTCCTGGAACTAGACCCATAGCTCACAGACCTTATAGTATGAACCCATCTGAATTTGTGGAGCTGAAGAAACAACTTGATGCTATGCTCGAGAAAGGTTTGATTCAACCAAGTGCATCGCCATGGAGATCGCCTGTTTTTTTGGATAAGAATGATGCAGGTAACCGTTTGTGCACGGATTACCGGAAGCTGAATGACGTCACCATCAAGAACAAGTACCCACTGCCGAAGATAGAAGATCTGTTTGACCAGTTGACTTGTGCTAGAGTGTTTTCTAAGATTGATCTTAGAACTGGTTATCATCAACTCAAGAATCATGCAAAGGATATCCCAAAGACCGCCTTTACCACCAGATATGGATTGTATGAGTACACTGTCATGTCTTTTGGATTAACCAATGCCCCCGTTTATTTCATGAATCTCATGAATAAGATTTTTATGAACTTTCTAGATAAGTTTGTCATTGTTTTTATCAACGATATTCTAATCTATTCCAATTCAGAAGAAGACCATGATCTACACCTGAGAACCATCCTTGAAACCCTTAGAGAACATCAGTTGTATGCCAAGTTTTGCAAATGTGAGTTCTGGTTAGAGGAAGTAGGATTCCTAGGACATATTGTGTCGGCAGGAGGAGTCGTTGTCGATCCCGCCAAGATTAAGGATGTTGAAGAATGGAAATCCCCAACCACTCAAACCCAAGTCCGTGCATTTCTCGGATTAGCGGGATATTACCGCAAGTTTGTTGAAGGATTTTCGAGTATCACAAGACCAATGACCCAGTTGTTGAAGAAAGATAAGAAGTTTGAATGGACTGACAAATGTGAAGCGAGTTTTCAAGAGCTTGAGAAGATATTGATTTCAGCCCCAATCTTGATTATGCTGGATATCAAGAAGCCTTTTGATGTGTATTGTGATGCATCCAAGATTGGACTCGAATGTGTGTTGATGCAAGAAGGCAAAGTCATAGCATATATGTCCCGAGAACTAAAGCAACATGAGCAAAACTACCCTACCCATGACTTAGAACTAGCAGCCATAGTTTTAGCCTTGAAGACCTGGCGTCATTACCTTATGGGTAACCACTGTGAGATTTATTCGGATCACAAGAGTCTAAAGTATATCTTCACCCAGAAGGAGCTCAATATGAGGCAAATGAGATGGATAGAGTTATCAAGGATTATGACCTTGACATTCACTATCACCCCGGCAAAGCCAATGTGGTAGCAGATTGCCGTGTAGATTAAACACCATGATTAAAGAAGCCAGCCAAGTTTGCATGAAGAGTTGGAGAAATTTAGAACAGAGCTAGTTAGCAAAGGATTTTTAGCTAGCATAGAACTTCAACCCACTTTGATCAGTCAGATCAAGGAGGCGCAGAAAGGAAATGCAAGTATCGACGGAGTCAAGCGTCGTATCGGTACAGGGAAGGTACCCGGATTCACCAAAGGTGAAGAAGGAGTTTTGTGGTAAAAAGGACGTATCTGTGTACTAGCAGATTTGGAGTTGAAGCAAGTCATCATGCAGGAAGCTCATGATACTCTTTATTCTATCCATCCCAGAGGAACGAAGATGTATCAGGATTTGAAGGAGCCATTTTGGTGGCACAAGATGAAGAGAGAAATCGGAAGCTACATAGCCAAGTGTGATATCTGTCAGAGAGTCAAAGTGGAACATCAACGACCCGCGGGACTTTTGCAACCATTGCATATTCCGGAGTGGAAATGGGATTCTGTCGGAATGGACTTCATCACCGGATTGCCTACATCTATTAGGGGAAATGACTCTATTTGGGTCATAGTTGATAGACAGTCCAAGGTAGCCCATTTTATACCTATCAAGACCACCTACCAAAGTTCGATGCTAGCAGAGCTGTACATTGCTAGGATCGTCAGTTTGCATGGAACCCCTAAGACCATAGTATCGGATCGAGGAACCCAGTTTACCTCAAGATTTTGGCAGAAGTCCAAGAAGGATTACGAACCAAACTGAACTTCAGCATAGCTTATCACCCGCAGACTGATGGACAAACTAAAAGAGTCAACCAAATATCAGAAGATATGTTGAGAGCTTGTGTTCTAGAATATGGATCAAAATGGGAAGATTGTCTCCCTTTCACGGAATTCTCATACAACAATAGTTATCAAGCCAGTTTGCAAATGGCCCCCATTGAATTTCTATATGGAAGGAAATGCCGGACCCCCTTGAATTGGTCGCAAGTAGGAGAGAGTCGGATTTTCGGAGCCGACATCCTACGAGAAGCCGAAGAGAAGGTTCACAAAGTCCGTGAGCACCTCAAGACCGCTCAATCCAGACAGAAGAGTTATGCTGACAAGAAACGTTGATACTTGACCTTCAATGTCGGAGATTTTGTATATCTCAATGTATCACCCTTGAAAGGAATGAAACGTTTTTGTCTGAAAGGAAAGGTAGCCCCTAGATATATTGGACCCTTTAAGATTTTGAATCGCCGAGGAGAAGTATCATATCAACTGGAACTGCCAGAGGAGATGTCATCCATAGATGATGTGTTCCATATCTTGTTACTTCGCAAATGCCTAGAAGTTCTGGAGAAGACCAGAGTTTTCAAGAACATCGATCACCGAGCAATATATATCAACAAGGATATGATTTATCGTGAAGTACCCATTCATATTTTGGAGGAAGCCCTCAAAACCACCAGGACCAGGAGTATCAAGTTTCTCAAGATCTAGTGGAGCAACCATATTGAAGAAGAAGCTACCTAGGAGCGAGAAGATTATATTAGGACTGAGTTACCAAATCTCTTTAGTTCCTAGTTTTTCCTAAATCTCGTGACGAGATTTTGTTTAAGGAGGGAAGGTTTATAACACCCCAAAAATTTTAATCAAGATTATCAAGTTCTAATCACCCAATTTTAGGGTTAACAAAAAAACTTTTATTATTAAATTGAATATGTGTATATGTGTGATTTGCATTAGTGTATGATTTATTGCAAATGCCATGTTGGTTTGCTACAAATGATAAATAATGGTTTAAAGATGAATACTACATCATCTAGGCCAATTACAAACCAAATCAAAAGCAAAGAAATTCAAATAAGAACCATATGATCAAATGGTCATTTTGACCAAAATTAACCACTATACCAGTTTGACTGTTCCTAGTAAAAGATTTAATAGAAACATTTCCAATTCTTTTCACCCCTTGCTATACCAAGTAAAAGTGAATCCAAGACCACTTTACAAACTCACCGAAACTATTTTCAAATCTATTTAAAGGACAATTCAAAATTGAATCACGTGTATGTACTAAGATCACCATTTTGCAAAAACCACGCAAATCAATTAACCTTGACTTTTCCAAAAAACATAGACACTCAAGCAAGTAATCAGAACACTCGCCGAAATTCATTCAAAAATTCAAAACATGAGTTCATGCAGCCATTTGGTCAAGCACCTGGCAGACACAGAAAACCCTAGCATAACTTATACTGTTTCAAGCATGGATCACTCACCCCATTATCCCTCTTCACTCCCCTGGTCTCCCTAAACACCCAGCAGCGCAAGACACACATCCCCCCTTTGCCGTTGCGCTAGTGCAGCGCCGCCCGAAACTCACCGCGCCGGCCGACCAAGAAGAACTCGCCACTGCCCGCATCATCCTCGTCCATGCTGTCTAGGAGGTAGGCCACTATCCACCACCACCCTCTGCCCAATCCTCGACCGCAGGCAAACCGTGGACCACCCAAGACCACCACACCCATTTTTCTCTGCGCCATGTCGAGAGCACGCCAGAACACCGTAGCCGACCAGCTACCACACGCCGCGCCTCACCCTCTCCGCGTGTGCACGCACTCGCCATGACCCTAGCTACTCCCTAGACATGCCCGTTCGCCGCCACGGGGACCATAGCCACTATGCGCTGTCTCGAATGCCGCCGCTCCCGCATAGAGCATCGACCTTTCCCGACCAATCTCGACCGCCCCCTTGCCGCGCCATTAAGCATGTGACAACCACCCTGAAGCTCCACGTCGAACCCTACCCTCAGCCATGTCGATAGATCGATGTACCACCATCGCCGGAGGAGCCAGGTAATGCCGCAATGTCCCTCTCGTTGGTGTATAAATAGAGGCCTCCCTAGCCTCAATTCTCCACACCATTCCACTCCCCACTCCTCACAGAACCTCCCATACCCTTCCTCAGAGCAAGGCGAGCACCAGCCAGCCGGAATTTAGCCAGAGCCTGCCACTGTAGAGCAAAAAGGGAGCCATCAATTAGAGCCACCCTAGGAGCTACCGTGACCGCACCTCGAACTATCGTCGATTACAACCCCATTCGCCCCCATCACTGACCATAGCTGGAGCCCTGGTGAGCCTCACACGACCCCCACCCCCACGTTAGGTTTAGTTTCTCGCCAGAGCTATTCGACATAGACGATGCATGTCAGCCGTTAGATCCTAGCAGGCCCAGCCCTGAGGGGGGTCGGGAGGGGCGGCCGCCCCGGGCCCCTGAAACCAAGGGCCCCCATCTAGACATGACATATGAAGTGGGATGGGAAAGAATTCACGCGTTGCCGCCATTACAGTAGGTCAAGAGGTTCTCTGGTTTTCTCAGGTACGTTTTAGAGAGAAAGACTAACGATGAATCGTTATGTGCACCTCTAACTGGGCTAAGACCTGGCCCTTTTTCCCCTTTGTTTAGCTTGGGCCCGTTTTCTGTTTTTGTTAGCTCGGCCTTTTATCCCTTTCTTTATCTAATGAAATAATTAAGTGGTGTGGGACTGGTGGGCCATGGAGACGATAATGGTTCAGAATACAAGACCCATTCATAGTTGGTCGAACGCTAACATATGGCTTTAATCGTTTTTCCGTTTATTGCTCGAATCAGTCAAAGGTGTGACAACCTAATCCTAGTGGCGATAAGCTAGATTTGAGAGGGCCTGTGAAGCTTGCACTCCAATTGGTAGAAAATCCAGTTTTCCATGAGGCGATAGGCATATGACAATAATGATAAGGGGTTGTTTGGTATCCATCATTTGGGCATATATTTCTAAAATTCATTTTAGAATTTCATACCTATGTTATTTGGTTGGCATGGAATTGGATCATCATTTCATTTGGCGAATCCATCGAAATATCCGCATGTGTAAACCTGTTTCCTATCTCAAACCCGTCATTTCCAAATTCTGGTGGCAGCCAAACATGTGGATGTTTTTGAAATCATAATATAAATAAAATGAATCCATGTATTCATTGCCAAACGAGGGTCTTCTATGAACCAAAACTTCAAAATGGTTAGTTCAGATAGCATTGCTATCGGAGAAAGAACAAGAAATGCAAGGTCTGGTACGAATCTGATTCTCCATCTTTGGGGCCTTGTTCGGCCCCGTTTGGTCGCTCCCTAAACAAGTGTTGGACACAATCCATCGTCCGTCCTCACGTGGCTAACTGGGAGGCTAGAGGCCGAGGCTCCGAGAAGAGACCTTATCGCCCCCACTGACCACCGTGATGAAACAGGGTAGAGTTGAGAAGATAATCAATCAAATTGACAATTGTATACCATTAGTGATCAACTTGTATCTAAGTATTCCAAGAATTTTTTTACATGATATTTTAATCAATATTATCTTTAGGTACACTTTGAGTATCATAACATTATATGTATACAAGTATTAATTATTGCTACGATGGTTGTACTAAGGGCCTTCGTTTTTAGTTTCGCCCCGGGCCCTTAGAAACTCAGGACCGGCCCTGGATCCTAGTCTAATCATAGGGCTTACATTGAAACTTACCGTTTCGGGTGAGATGAGCCACTGACTAGTGGGACCCCCTGGCAGCCCGTCGTGCCAGCGTAGTGTAGCTGGGCCGGCCCGTTTACTTTCCCGCGCAGAGCCAAGTGATTCAAATAATTCTTGTCCGTTTTTAGTTAAAACCAGATTCTATCATCAGATTCAAAAATTAATTCAAGGATATTCACTGGACCAAATTCCATGATTCAAATTTTGATAGAAAGATATTCAAATTATCTATCCAAGCCCATTGGTTTAAAACCATTTGAAATGATAGATCACCTATCCCAAAAATAACAAGACATAGGCTTTTGCCACTTCAAACATTTTCAAAAATTAACCATAAATGCTTTCGAGTTGATTCCAACTCTCAAAAATCACATTTGACAAGATCTATCTGAATATGTAAAAATATTTAGGTTTACATGCATTGATCTTGGACTAGTACTAAAAGAATGCTATATAGGCATTTCTAGTCATTTTAATTTTATTAAATAGTAATTTTCAACTTTATAAAATGTGACCACAACTTTAAATCACAATTCCATGTATTAGAATATGTGGTGATGACATGTGTCAACATTATCCCATATTTTAATTGGAGAATATTAAATCTTAAGTATTTTCAATGAGTAGAAATTACTTTTCCAAAATAAGATAAATAAGACTAGGTATTTATTTTATGTGATGATTGTGATGATGCTAGATCTTCAAGCGTGAACCTTAATGTGCTAAATAGAAGTAGTTAAGTATTTGTTTGGTGATTGTGTACCTCTTATTCATTCATAGGTGCTAGTACCAACTTGGGATACGAGGAGGAGGACTACTAGCAAGAAGAAGAAGAAGAAGAAGAGAACTTCAACCACTGCACTACTCAAGGAAAGCTAACACTTCCAAGTTTCATAACTATGCAAGCCTAACACTACAAGTTAACTATGCAAGCCATCCTTGCAAGATAACCTATGCAGGATGCATTAGGCATGCTTTGGTTATGCAACCTTGATTATACCAATCCCAAGTTTTCTTGCAAGCTTTATTCTTTTACTTTACCAAGGTTCTTTACCTTTGATTAGTGACTTGTGAGTATTGGAAAAATAGGATAGATACCATAAAGAGTATAAAACTAGGCCTAGGTAGTTATACTTAGATGTCATCAAAAGGCATAAAACTAGATTTGGATAGTTACACTTTATTAGCACCCCTCATTAGTGAATACCCTCAACCATAGTGGCTAGTGCTAAGAAAAAAGTTGATCACTTTAGATGGGAATACTTGGTGAAAATGATTTTGAAAACCTTGGAATGATGATTCATTCTATTGAAATGTTTTAACATGTGTTGAGAAACATAGTGATTGATGATGAAAATGTTGAGGCATGAGCCTTAGCCCTTTATAAAAACTGATTGTTGGATTCGAATGCGATACCAATACAATTTTACCGTACTACCACAATACCTGAATTGGGTAGGGCTTAATTGGAAGTTTATATGCCTTAGTATGGGTTCCCTTGCGACAGAGGTAGAGCTAAGGCTACCTCGTGTGAATGTCCACCTATGTAGTGCCCAGGATGGCAGATGGCCATGGCTGGGAGGCTAAGCTCATAGGGGCGGTGCCTATACTAGACCGTGTAATTGAAAGGTTATGATTGATCAAGCATACTAAGTATGATTGATTCAGGGTGATCCCTGACGGATGTATCGAATTTTGTGATGAAAGTGTACCACCTATGTAGAGTGTAAAACTATTCGAATAGCCGCGTCCGCGGTCATGGACAGTTGGAGTGGCCATACTGTTCCGTTGTTAGATGTTTTCAAAAATGACTTGTGAATTGAACTATGACTATGACTTGACCACAACAGGATTGTGTACCTAAAAACTAGGTTCCCACTTAGGTGATGTAGAACATTAACTTAGTTTTCTTTACTTCTAAACTCAGTATGAGATAACCTAGCTTTTTGCAAATAAACCTAGCGCTTAAGATCCCTACTAGAACTACCTTACTTGTTAGTGATAGTTTCCGAGTACTTAAAGAGTACTCATGGCTTTGTTCCTGGCTATTCCCATGGCCAGACTATGAGGAGGGCTACCAGGAAGATGGACATCAGGAGGTCTATGACAACTAGGATCATCTCCCATCGTCAACCTTACTTGTGACTCTGAAGATGGAACCCCTACTACATTTATTTTCCGCTACTTAGATTGTATTAAGACTGGATCATGAGATCCTTTATTTGTAAGACCTTTATTATGGTTTGTAATGGATGATGTACTATGGTACCAATTTTGTTATGTGTCGCAAAAATGGTAATCCTGGGATTGCGATGTATGGCATAATAGGCATCTGGGATTAAAAATCTCGGTGTTGACATGTTGTTATTGTTCCCCAATGGATCGCTAAGCGAAGACCTTACTCCCATTTCTATCGCTAGGTTTCCTATGAGATTGCTGCTAACCAAGTATCTCACCTTAAGCCTTTATCGATCTCGGGGGTCTTGGGTACCTACAAGTCCAAAGATCGAGAGAAGAGACAAAGAAACAAAGATACAAATATCTTATTCAATCAATACACAATGCTCCCATAGATTATATGCACATAATCGCTGCGAGGTTTCACCCTGACCCGCAACCCATGAGGACTACATACTCACTCATAACAATAAGATCAAGGATAGAAAACATTGTGCAAAATACTTAGATTCATGTCAAATATTCTTACAATGGTCGCTGAATCAAAATGAGATCTCAAGTACAAAGTAATGGCTATGGCTATGGAGAGGATGGATGGAGAGAGGAGGAACAATGGTGGTGGATCTCCTTTGGTGGTGTTGTGATGCAATCTCGGAATGGCGGCCCTCTACATGGCGGCTAGGACCTCGAAATATATAGGAGCCTTCATGAAAGTCATAGGGTTTGACGAGATGAAGGCACTTCCACCTGGTATGGGCGGGCCTTGCCCTTACCAGTGGTAGTTACAGCCTCTAGCGTCCGGAATTGACTCCAGGTATTCTTGGCCATGTAGACTTCCTCAAAATATTCATTTATGGCTCCAAATTTCGCCTTAAAAGCATGATTTCTGGCAGAACACAATTCAAAGCAAGGGTTTGCATATCTTTGCAATAATTAGTCATTAGTGGCAAAGCTAGAGAGATTCTTGTCAATTGAATGACTAAAAAATAAGGTTTAGACACGGAGAAAGATGGCTATTTTTCACAACCATCAGCCATCTATGATTTTGAAAATTGAGAAGAGTGTGAGAATATTTGACAATGATATAATTAAGAGAAGTAAAATGTATGAAACAAATGACATACTTCTATTACATCACATGATCCAGAACTTTACATAGTCTACAAGTTGCATAGAAGAAGGGCTAGCTCCTCAACACGAAGATCAACCGCTGAAGACTATAACTATAAAATCTCCATCAAAATCCACATGGTAAAACAAGCTGAGTATAGACTCACAATCTTAACATCGTACCTCACTCATCTTCAGGGTAACCCGCAACATGAAAACTTGCATCCATGGATGGTCAATACTTTGAATGTATTGGCAAGTTCACCTATTTGGTGGAATATAAATCTCAACCTATAAGTACATGCATACTTGGCTAGGTTGAGGATTGGCTGAAGTTTGTGTAAAACAATGTTTTTCTATCATTTTAAAATACAAATCCATCTTTTAAAAAACTAAAGGGTACCACTGATGGATATCAGTGAACTCGGGGGTACCATTGATTGATATCAATGAACAAAAAACTTTTACTCTAAAGATGGTGCCACTGGTTGATAGCAGTGGACCTAGGTACCATTGGTTGATAGCAATGAACCCTCTAACCTTGTTCACCCAACAAAATTTTAATTTAAAAAATTGGAATGATGAGATTTCTTGAACTGCTTCAAGTATAGTCACTCAAAGTCATTAGTAACCAGTGACATGACTAAGTTCTTAAATTTAACAGTCTCGATAGGTTTGTACACTTTACCCATATGACCCAGTATACCCCCGCACACATACCACCCAATTGTGGCATGATCGGGAGAAGACCTAGACGAGAACTTTCAGAAGTCACTACAAGAAAAGTTGGATTTTACAACGGATGATTTTATGGTTGAAGGTCCATTTTTCGTGGCCAAAGAGTGTTCCGCGACGGATGGCCTTCATGTTAAAACCCCCATCACAAAAGAAATAACCATGATTTTTTCGACCATGGAGGATCACGCCCTTCAGCCATGCAACCTTGTTCCGTCGTAGATCTGTTTGCCAGCCGCACTGACTGCCGACGTCATGCAAATTGCCAGGTGGCAACCGCCGTTAGCGGCCGGTTGCTGATACATTGCAAATGTATCTATAATTTTTGATGTTCCATGCTTGGTTTTAGCCACTTTATTGTGTTTTGTCCACACTTTGGAGTACTTTTCATATGATTTCTTGGACTAACCTATTAAGAAGATGCCACAGTGCCATTTGCCTGTTTTCTGTTGTTTTTGGTTCCAGGAAGTCAGAAAGTGAATATTCTCGGAATTGGACGGGACAAAAGCTAAGATTACTATTTTCCCCGAAGACTCACAGAGCCAGAAGGAAAGTCGGAGAGGGGCCACAGGGTAGCCACACCACCCCATGGTGCGGGTCCCCCTGGACGCGCCAGGGCATGGTGTGGGCCCCCTGGCCGGCCACCAACCTTTCCTCCTTCGCCTATAAAGTCTCCCCGAGGCAAAAACCCTAGATCGTCAATCAGAAATCCACGAAAAGTTCCGCTGCGCCGCCGCCACCGAAGGTGAGATTCGAGGGACAGAAAGTCTTTGTTCCGGCACCCTGCCTAGATGGAGAAGTGCCCCCGGAGCCATCTCCATCGATCTCCATCACCATTGTTGATTCCCATGATGAGGAGGGAGTGGTTCTTCCTCGAGGCTAAGGGTTCTACCGGTAGCTATGTGTTGATCTCTCTCTCTGCATGATCATATTGTGATCATGAGCTTTGTAATCAAGTAGATCTACTTTGCTACTCAAGTGCTTTAATAGATCTCTGCTCTCCCCATGTGTGTGAAAGTGACAGCATGCACACCATGGTGGCACTTAGGCTAGAGATTACAAATACTTGTTATGAGTTATATTTAGAGTTGGATGTCTTTATGAAATTGTGGTGTTTGTTGGACCAATCTAGTACTCAAGGTGACAGTGTGGGGTTATCTAGATGGGAAAGATGAACTTTGAGGTGTGCTGTTATAGCCCTACCAACGATTAGAGTGTTCAACCAGAGAGTAGTTAAGAGTAGTATCATAAAGATAAGATATTTATATGAGAGTGTTCACTAGTGAAATTATGATCCCTAGGCCTTGTTTCTAAGCATTGATACACTGTTTTCTACTAGATCTGTTACATGTTTGCTTGCTTCCATCTTTATTTCAGTTTGCCTTTAGTCTTTTCCACTCCATCAAGTTATTTTCTATCACCGTTACCACTTATAATTATCCATACCACTTGTATTTCACTATCTCTTCGTCGAACTAGTGCACCTATACACCTGACAAGTGTATTGGGTGTGTTGGGGACACAAGAGACTTCTTGTATCTTGATTGCAGGGTTGCTTGAGAGGGGATACCTTTGACCACTTCCTCCCTGAGTTCAATAAACCTTGGGTGATCCACTTAAGGGAAAACTTGCTGTTGTTCTACAAACCTCTGCACTTGGAGGCCCAACAACTGTCCACAAGAATAGAAGTGCGCAGACATCAGTTACCGCTGTTAACTGTCATAGAAACCGTGTTAGAAGTCATGCCCAGCCAAGGCCTACTAAATACTAACTGGGCTAGCCCATAAGGGAGCCCAATAAGAAGATGGTTCGTTACTGTTTTGTCCTGTACTGTTTGAAATGGGCCCAAAAATACAGCCAGCGGCGGACCGCGAACTTTTAGGGATGATTTTGTTTCGGCCTACAAAAGGCCCATGTTGGTCCAACACTGGCGGCCCATTGGCATCCTGCACCAAGTCGCTCCTGTAAACATAAGGCCAGTAGTCAGCCCATCACTATTATCGCAACCCATCGTACTGACGGCCCTTCTCTGAGATGGTCTGTTACTGTTCTGGCCTGTTACTGTTCTCGCCTTTTATTGTTCTGCCCTTTAGCTATTTAGGCCCACAAAAGGACCTTTACTGTTCTAGCCTGTTAAATTTGTCGGCCTATTACTACCCTCGTTCGGCAATTTCTCGGCCCGTATCGTTCAGGCTCGTCACTATTCTGGCCATTTATAGTTGTGGCCTACTACTGTTTTGTCCTGTTACTGTTTTGCGATTTGTGCAATTTCTAGCCTATTACTGTAATGGGTTGTTTCTGTTCTGGCCTGCTACTGTTACGACCTACTTCACTAATGGCATGTTTTTGTTACGGCCCGTTAGTCCTGTTACCACATGCGTATTGGCCCATTACGTTTACGGCCTTTTGCAGTTTTGTCAGTTCTGAAGCCCATGACAATATCATAAAACGTGTATAATAATCTAGTATTTTTTACTATTCGTTGTCTGTCGAATATAGCACGGTATTGTTCCCTAATTGACCTGCCTGGCGTAGTTACCGTAACACCTACCGCAATGTGTGGACAACGTCAACTAAATGCTTACACGGCCTACGCGAGTTATCTAGATAACATCAGCTGCAAACTTCTTAAAATTATTACATATTATCAACTCAGGGGAAAGAAAAATCAGCATTTTAGTTGACAATCAAGTTGATAGCAGAGTCCTCAATGTGCTTTCTCAATCGATCACCTGCATGTTCCATTGAGTGTGACAACTACATTGGAGGAGACATGATCTTGCAGCCCCCTTTTTGGTGGGGCTAGTAATAATTGCAGTCTGAAACAAAGTAATAACAAGTTAATACATCAAAAACAAGACAAACTACTCATTTGACTGATACGACAAGAGCTATGAACTTTAGTAATCATGTATTGACCAACTGGTCAATGGTTCAATTATTGACCAACACGTAAAACAAACATGACAAGCAAGCACGCATTAAAAAAGTGTGACTATCGTGAAACGAGCAATCAAAAAATGTGTGTGTGTGGCTTAGAATTTCAGCACAAATAAACTTGCCAGGTCATTTTGAACAAATATATATGGAAGCAATTCTATACCCTAAAATGCAAGAGACATTGGGTTACTCGGAATTTGCGCTCAGCCACAAAATAGCATGCACTTACTGTCATAGCAAAGAATGAACCAGATAGAAATTATAACCGCATCATACGAGAACCTATAGAGAAGGAATGCAAACCATAGATGAACTATATATTGTAGAGGATAGTTATGTCATAACTTAGGATGAACCAGACCCAGAACTAGATGCGAGATATAATAGCGTCGCTCTTGAACCTGTAGAACAGGACAAACAAGAATTAGACAAGTGTGCCTAGAATGCAATGAACAATCAAAGAAAGTGTTTCTTTGAATTTCAGCTAATATATATGGAAGCTGTGTCATCTCCTGGAATGCATAGAGTCGTTGGGTGACTCAGAATTTGTGGTGAGCTACACAATGGCAAGTAGTTACTGTCATAGATAAAAATCAACTAGATAGAAATTATAATGGCGTCATAAGAGAAATTCTAGAGCAGGAATGCAAACCACGAGTGAAATACATAGTAGAGGATAGTTATGCCATTGCTCAGGACGAACCAGCGCATGATAACGAAGTAATGGCATCCCTTGTGAACCTGTAGAATAAGCTATGCAAGAAAATGGAAATAGTTAGTGATGCAGCTTTTGAAGAGCCAGATGGCATTATGGCAAAAACAAAATTATAATCGAATTAGCACGAAGAGTTTAAACGGTTACTACAGATTTTAGAAGAATTACACGGTAGCAGGCAATTACTGTTGTATGGAGTAGCTAAGAACATGTGCATGACAAGATAACAGACATGTGCATGACTTGAAATTTGTAGAGCAGCAAATGCAAACCAACATGTCTAATGACCTTGCATGTACTAGCACGGAACAGGCGTGCCCAGTGACTTGTATGTACTAGCACGATTACAAAAATGCAGTTCACTGCGACAGGCTTGAACCTCCTATACTGCTAATAAAACAATAACAGGTAGGAGATTAGATTAACCTTGGTCGGAGAGGCGTCTAAGCATCGTCATTACCGTGCGAGTGATATCCAGGTCACCGAGCATGGTGTGGTTCCAGTGGCTATTAGCGTCGGCGTAGAAGATCTTGGGCAGTCGATGCCGGCTTGACCATGGTGGACGAGAGCGTCACTGAGGCAGATCCGGTGCAGTTAACGGCGACAGCCGTGTAGCTGGTCTTGAGCGGTGGACATGGAACTCCTTGGACTAGATCACATCAGGTGGACACCGGTGAAGCGGATCCGGTATGGTTAGATAGCTTTCGGTGGTAAGGAAGCAGAGCTTGGGCGGTCGATGACGCCATTGGCAGCGAGGAAGCAGAGCTTGGGCGGTCAATAACACCATTAGCATGGTGGATGACACCGCAGCTCCGGTGTAGTGGCAGAGAGACCCGGTGAACTAGATCCGGTGGGTGAGCATCGGTGAAGTGGCTCTGCGGTGGCGCACGAGACCAGAGATCAAGTGGGTGCGTGCGGTGGCCGTGGAGGCGACAAAGGAGCTTGGGATTTTTGGGAGGGCTAGGGGAAAAACTATGCGAATCGGGACCATAGTATAGGTCAATAGCAATATAATTACGATCGTGCCCGCGAGGTACTGACTTTAGTGTGCCCATCTATCGTCTGAACAATGCGTAGAACAGGAAATTTAAAGACAATTTTTTTGGAAACAGAGGCGCACGAAATGCTTCAAGGTCGGTGGGTGATATTGCCGCTCGATTGATTTTTGAATTTGGCCCGTGTCTAGCTAATAATAATATAAAAATGGTACTATCCGTTGGGAGATTTTGGTCCTAAGGTTTTGAATCAGTGGGGCAGGAAATGCTTCAAGGTCAGTGGGTGATTTTGCTGCTCGAATCAAATTTTCAATTTGGCTAGCATCCATCTAGTAATAGAAAAAGGTAGTAGACCTTAACCTATCTGTCCAAGAAATCAAAGCCGAGAGTCACATAAACTGATCATCCATATCGATACTAGTAAAAGGCACGTGACACAATTTCCATACCACTATATAGTGCTTGATAGTTCTTTCCAAAACAAAAAACGACTATGTTGCTTCACAATTTCCTTACCACTATATAGTGTACGAATAACTTCGAACATCGGCAGTTGGATATAGATTGGCAAAACCTGACATTGTTGACCATTGGATCTCTTTCAGTACATTTGATTATGTCATGTCTAGCATATAGAAGATCTCATTATTGTTGGCCTCTAGCACCATGAATATACTATGCACAGAAATTACGGAGAACATGGTTTTGAATGCCACAAGCCAAGTTTCCAGATATAGTGGACAATGTTTTATGTACGATTCCCAAGTTTTATGAGTTTTCAAAGCTTCCGAGCTAACTCGGACCACTCAAATGACTTTATGTCTCTATTAACAAAATCATGTCATATTTGAACTAGAAGCTCTAGAAAGTGGTAGATTTCTATCGAAGTTCTACAAAAAGCTTTTGGTGGTACGCATCATGTAGTTAATATATCGAAAACAATAGAGAGTTTTGACAAATTCAACTTCCTGCTAAGAATTTGTATCTTGACAATTTTGAACAGGTTTTGAAACAATCGCATGTAATAAAAGAAAAACAAAAAAACAAATATTTACTCATGGCATCCTATCACGTCACGGGTACAGCTTGCCAGGAAACTGATAACCATGGGATTTGACAACTTCTGCAAACTAGGTACGCCATATTTACCCACCATGTATAAATATTATTTGGTTTCAACCCTGATGACCAAAAAAGGTCATGGCCATATCGACATCATAGTTAATGTACTGTTCCCACATTAATTTGGTATATGGGTACATCTTGGCATAGTAGGAAATGTTGCCGGTGGGAGTCTCAACATTGGGCCTATTTTTTGTTTTTTTTAACAGGCAAGGGATGAGTTTGCCTTTTTTCTCCCAACACACTCCATCATTGGAGCAAGCAAGACTGACGATTAAGTTTGCATTTGTGTGCATACCTCGTTCTTACATCAATGCATGTGTGACCAACATATATGCAACCCAAGAAGCTCAGGCCTCATCTAGATTGAGAAGGACATGTTTCAAAAGAAAAGAAAAACAATCTACTGCCATTGATCAAAACAAGTACTAGTACAAGAGTATTAGTTCTACAAAATACTTTAATAATAGCAACATCATCACATTTGAGAGATTCGGTAGCTTTTGAAAGATTCAGCAGTACAGGCCATATTCTGCACTCGATCTGAACAATTCCCAGTACATAGGAATTATTACAAAATATATTAGTAGTTGCAGAACTCCATACAAAATAATCGGTAGAACTATAAAACTACTCTTAGTAGAACCTTAATCTAGCTAGGAACGATTACATGTCCCATAATATACTCCAAGCATGCATGAGAGAAAGAAAGAGGTCAGAATCACCACAAGATCTATATGCCAACGATTCAGCGTGTCCAAGTCGTGGCCGGGTAGCGCTTGCTTTACCGCCTAACATGCTTCTCTCCTTTTACCGTCGTCTCTGGATCCTCGTAATAGGCTTTCACCTATTCACCCTTAGCAAGATAGATGTAAAATTCACGGACCTTTCCAGCCATTTCCACCACTCCAATTGCGAAAGGAATCTGCCACTAAAATAAATAAAGTAATTAATATTAGAACAGAGGGACTAGAAAATTACATATACATTAATATTAGGATCATCAGGAGAATATTAAGATGTGATATCTCACAATGGGTTGATGGCATCGTCGATCCAACATTGGAACTCCACGAGGAACTCTGACCAACGATTGAGGAGCTTGACAATAAGTCCTCGCTACCGACAGGTAATAGTTGAGCCCATCCAGCGTGGCTTCGGCCGACGATTGGCCAATCTTTGGCTTACTATCAAACTCGAGCGGATAGAACCCATCACAATCGACCAATGATGATATCCTCACCTCGTAGTCCTCCAATTCCCACACCGCGGCTGACGGACAGGACAATCTCCGTGTTGTGCCTGTTAATCTGGCCGATGAACATCATGCTCGTCTTCTAGATGCCGATGACATTTGTTTTCCGTGAGCACCCTGCAGGCACAGTCTTAGACGGGTCCCATTGTTTGACGTTGTAGAGGACTGTGGGCACCTCGATCAAGTGGTTGGATTTGAGGTGCAGATACAACGTTAATTTGTTGCCGACCTAGTTGCATCCTGGCTCTGTGCAGATAAACGGGCTGTGGATCCAGGAGATCATGTGGCCATAGAGTTCATTGAAGGAGTCCTCTTCCGGGTAGTTGTAGGTCGGGCAGCTGTAAACTTCTCCGCTGACGACTTGGCGGTGTAGCTCCTTGGAGCATGCTGCCAGCCGGACGACACTTTTAGCGTCGAGACGCTCAGCGATTTGGTTGACGATGTTGTCGCCGACCTTGTTAAAGCCGCTGCACCTCCGGCTCTCCCTCAAACCTCTCCAAATTTTCTACAGACGATCCGCCATCGCGTCAAGGAGGATTGGGGGCGAGGACGGATCTATATATAACTATTTGGGTTTTTTTGGAGGAGAGGGGTGGTGGTATGGAAGGAGAGATGCACTTGGCGAGATGGCAAGGAAAATGTGTGATCAGCATGGTCGAGAGGATCCCAAATGCGGCAAGGTGGCGTCGGCGAGTGTGGATAAACTAAACATAGATTGGGGAGATGTGATGGCTCTTTGAAAGGGTTTTTTCTTTTCTTTTAATAAATTACCCATGTCACCTTCTGGCGCAGTATAGTCTCATCACGTCGGTTTGACTGGACACATTATTTATTTACAGGTACTACTATAGTAATGTTTGCATAAGCAGGAGCGCGAAGTAGGAGTAGTAGGTAGGAGTAGTAGGTGCGAGTAGTACACTGCCTCCATCCCGAGGAATAATAAGGCATCCTCGTTTTTGGTGTTTTTTCTTTGACCAAGATTTACTCTATCCCGAGGAATAATATATAGTATAAAGAATGTTCGTAGAAAATTAGCATTATTAGAATGTTTTACTCTACCTCCAATAGTATGAGTAAAAATTTTATATAAATTAATCAAGTGTATTAGTTACTCTATTTATTCGGTCAAATTTTATACAATGTAATCAAGTATGTATCTTCTCGGCAACCCCACGGACACCTGCTAGTTGATCTCTCCCTCATCCGGAGTGTGGCGCTCAGCACATGTGCTATGGTTAGGGTTGCGACCGGGATCCCGCGAAAGTCCTGCCTCAAGTTCATTTTGAAGTTTCTATAGGAGTACTTCAAAATGAACTATAAGGGGAACTTCTACGGGATGTCGTTTTCAACTCTAACATTGGTACGATGGCTATGTGTCTGTCTATCGTGTGTTTATCAGCTACGTTGTGTTGGTGTGCATATGAAGGAACCACTTTGGGTGTTGGGTTGGGGCGGCGGAAAAAGTAGTCGCGGATCAAACTTTTTGGGTTTCGATTTTTTCACTTGCTTCGTCCCAAACATCGCATGGAAGGTTATTACAAGGTTCAACACTCACGACACTAGAGAAGGGATATTGTACTTGGTATGTATATATAAATATATACACGTAGGTAGCCAGAGAGAAGGCATCCCAAGAGGGTTGTAGTGAAGGTTATTACAAACTACTGTAGAAGAGATTATGGGGTTAGAGAAGGCAGTCTGAGAGGACTGCAGCAAAGAGGTGTTGAAAGCAGTTCGATGTTAGAGCAAAGTTATAAAAAATATAGAAATAGAGCCATCGTAGTACCATGGCACACGTGCGCAGTGCCACACTATGGACGAGGGAGATATCAGCTAGAGGATGGGTGTGATGCAGCAAAGGAGAGAGTAGTATACAATTTATTTTCCTTGCATAAAGGAGGAGTAGCACACTGTAAGGCTGTAGGAGTGAGCACCATGCTGATTTTCTTTGTTAAGCAAGTACAAGTGGACCTCATAAAAAATGAAAATTGCATCCAAGTCAATGCATTTAGCACAAAGACCCTGAAACTGAGCAATGAAGTGTGTGTTTTGAGGTTTGTGCATACCAGCGTGCATCATGCTAAAGTAGAATCTTTCTAGATGCTAAGAATGGAAAATAAAATCCAATGGTTAGCAATGTTTGGATATGCCTGTCTTGATCAAACATTCATTGTTCCGTACACCATGTAGTGGTATATATGGTATTGTGAGAGATAAGAGACAAGATAAAGATAAGATAAGAAGTACTGTGAATGGCCGATCTAATTTTAGGTCTCGTAGGAGTGAGGTGCTCGAGAGTTAACACGGTCGGTGGAAGTACAGGTTACATCAAGGACCTCGTAAAAAATAAAAGAATTACATCCAAGTCCATGCATTTAGCACAAGGACCCTGAAACTGAGCAATGAAGTGTGTGTTTTGAGGTTTGCGCATACTAGCGTTCATCCTGCTAAAGACTTTCAATAGAATCTTTCTATAGGCTAAGGATGGAAAATAAGATCCAATGGTTGTTAGCAATGTTTGGATTTGCCAGTCTTGATCAAACGGTCAATAGTTTGTACACTCTATAGTGAAGTGATGATATTGTAAGAGATAAGAGAAGATAAAGATAAGATAATAAGTATTACGAATGGCCGATCTAATGGTAGGTCTCGTAGGAGAGAGGTGCTTGAGAGTTAACACGGTCGGTGGAAGTACAAGTTACATCAACGACCTCATGAAAATGATAATTATTGCATCCAAGTCCATGCATTTATTACCACAAAGACCCTGAAACTGAGAGCAATGAAGTGTGTGTTTTTAGGTTTGTGCATATACTAGAGTTCATCGTGCTAAAAACCATCAGTAGAATCTTTCTAGATGCTAAGAATGGAAAAGAAGATCCAGCGGTTGGCAATGTTAGGATTTTCTACTCTTGATCCAACGGTCAATGTTCAAAGTTAATTCATACACTATGAAGTGGTTTATTGTATTGTAAGAGATAAGACACGATAAAGAGAAGATAAGAAGTACTGCGAATGGCCCATCAAATGGTAGGTCTCATAGGAGAGAGGTGCTTGAGAGTTAACACGGTCGGTGGAAGTACAAGTAGCATTAAGGACCTCATAAAAATGAAAATTACGTCCAAGTCCACACATATATTGGAACAAGGACCTTGAAAACTGAGCAATGGAGTTTGTGTTTTGAGGTTTTCGCATACTAGTGTTCATCGTGCTAAAGTACTCCCTCCGACCCAAATTAGTTGACTTAGTTTTATCTATATTCAGACGTATCTAATTCTAAAACAAGTCTAGATACAGTCGAATCTAGCCAAATCTAAGTCAACTAATTTGGGTCGGAGGGAGTAGAATCTTTCTAGATGCTAACAACGGAAAAGAAGATCTAGTGTTTGGTAATGTTTGGATTTGCTAGACTTGATCCCATGGTCAATGTTCAAAGTTAATCCATACACTATGAAGTGATGTATTTTATTGTAAGAGATAAGACACGATAAAGAGAAGATAAGAAGTATTGCGAATGGCCTACCAAATGGTAGGTCTCGTAGGAGAGACGTGCTTGAGAGTTAACATGGTTAGTGGAAGTACAAGTTACATCAAGGACCTCATAAAAATGAAAATTGCATCCAAGTTCAAGCATTTATTAGCACAAGGACCATGATAACTGAGCAATGGAGTCTGTGTTTTTAGGTTTATGCATAGTAGCGTTCATTGTGCTAAAGTAGAATATTTCTAGATGCTAAGAATGGAAAAGAAGATCAAGAGGTTAGCAATGTTTGGATTTGCTAGTCTTGATCCAACGGTCAATGTTCAAAGTTAATCTGTACACTATGAAGTGGTTTATTGGATTGTAAGAGATAAGCCACGATAAAGAGAAGATAAGAAGTACTACGAATGGCTATCAAATGGTAGGTCTCGTAGTAGAGAGGTGCTTGAGATTTAACACGGTTGGTGGAAGTACAAGTTACATCAAGGACCTCATAAAAATAAAAATCGCACCCAACTCCATGCATTTATTAGCACAGGGACCTTGAAAACTGAGCAATGGAGTTTGTGTTTTTAGGTTTGCGCACAGTAGCATTCATCGTGCTAAAGTAGAATCTTTCTAGATGCTAGGAATGGAAAAGAAGATCAAGAGGTTGGCAATGTTTTGATTTGCTAGTCTTGATCCAACGGTCAATGTTCAAATTTAATCCATACACTACGCAATGGTTTATTGTATTGTAAGAGATAAGACACGATAAACAGAAGATAAGAAGTACTGCGCATGGATATCAAATTCTAGGTCTCCTAGGAGAGAGTTGCTTGAAAGTTAACACGGTCGGTGGAAGTACAAGTTACATCAAGGACCTCATAAAAATTAAAATTGTACCCAAGTCCATGCATTTATTGGCATAGGGACCCTGAAAACTGAGCAATGGAGTTTGTATTTTTAGGTTTGTGCATATTAGCGTTCATCATGCTAAAGACTATCAATAGATCGAATCTTTCACGATGCTAAGAATGGAAAAAAGATATAACGGTTAGCAATGTTTGGATTTGCTAGTCTTGATCCATCGGTTAATATGTTCAAAGTTAATCCCTACACTATGTAGTGGTATGGTATTGTAAGAGATATCAGACAAGATAAAATATAAGAGAACAATTACTAAAAATTGCCGATCTTATGGTAGGTCTCGTAAGAGTGAGGTGCTTGAGAGTTAACACGGTGGGTAGAATTACAATTTACATCAAGGACCTCATAAAAAATGAAAATTGCATCCAAGTCCATGCATTTATCACAAGGACCCTGAAACCGAGTAACGAAATACTATGTGTTTTGAGGTTTGCGCATACTAGTGTTCATCATGCTAAAGACTATCAATAGAATCTTTATAGATGCTAATAATGGAAAAGTATATCCAACGGTTAGCAATGTTTGGATTTGCCACTCTTGAGATCCAACGGTCAATGTTCAAAATAAGTTAATCCCTACACTGTGTGGTGGTGGTATATATGGTATTGTAAGAGATAAGAGACAAGATAAAAATAAGAAGTACTGCGAATGGCCGATCTAATGGTAGGTCTCATAAGAGCGAGGTGCTCGAGTGGTTGGTGGAAGTACGAGTTACATCAAGGACCTCATAAAAAATGAAAATTCCATCCAATTCCGTGCATTTGGCACAAGACCGAGTAATAATGAAGTACTATGTGTTTTGAGGTTTGCGCATACTAGTGTTCATCGTGCTAAGGACTATCAGTAGAACCAGATGCTAAGAATGGAAAAGAAGATCAAGATGTTGGCAATGTTTTGATTTGCTAGTCTTGATCAAACGATTCAAAGTTAATGGGTTAGCAAAGTTTAACCTAATTCCATGAAACAGTGAGCAAAGTTTGACCTAATTTCATTAAATAGTTAGGATGAAAAATCATAGCAAGAAGATGAACCTGTAGTCAAAACTCTCGGTGGTTTCTGATATATATTAATTGACCCTTCCTTGATGGGTACCTCCAAGAGCTTTTTCCTAAAACTTTCAAAGCGGCCTACAATTGACCTGTAGATGACCTCGGTCGTTCGGGTTGAAATAAACCCGATAGTGTCCATACACATGGTAGGACAATATTATGAAGCTATTTTTCCAAAACTTATCTAATCCCATGGTGAACAAGACATGATAGGACATCATGAGTAAAAAATTTGTTTTTTGTTTTTCGTATATTCAATGTTCAAAACTGGTTCAAAATTTCCTTCCCTCCCGATGTTTGGATGATATTTTGGATAACCTTCCCTCCTGATGTTTGGGAAGCAAGTGAAAATCTCGAAAACCAGAAAAGTTTGAACTTTTGTGCCGCCGAGGACCAAAGTGGTTTCCTTCCTATGTACTCCTCCTCGTCCCTACTCCACACCAACGCGTGGATGCCGAACATGCCATAGATTCAGAGCCGATGTACCAAGGCACACATGCGCAGCGCCACGTTGTGGACGAGGGGAGAGAGATCAGCCGGACCGATGTGCGAGGGGAAAGAGGGGGAGAGATGGAGCATAGGAAAGGAGAGAGAAAACACATGATTTGTTTTGCGTGCATAGGTCCTGAAGTTTACTACTAGTAGAGTGTACACTGTAAGGCCACATGAGTACCTCGTGTCAAAACCCCATCATAACTTTGCTCTGACATGATACTGCCTTCAACTTCTCTTCACTGATGCCCTCTTCCCCTGCCAATGTTTTATTCTCTCAGCATGTACAGTGCGTGGACAGAGGTGCCCATATGTCTAAGCAAAAAAATATACTACTCCCGCATTGTGTAAAAAAGCACACCTTAATAAGGCTCAAATACTAAATCGTATGACATATCATCACTATATAAAATTATAATTGGTAAAGCACAAAAAATTATAAATTTGATCAACATCTACAGTATAAAGTATGGGTGTATATTTGGTCCTTGTAGTTTGTATGATCATGTGTAGAAGGTAAATATTATGATCTACCTAACACCTGAATTTTTTGGTAACATGGTCTAGAGAAACGAGGGATAAGATTCTAGTACGATCGAGAAGTTGGTTTGGAGAGGTTTATGCATAGCGCATTTATTGTGTTCAATACTATCAATAGAATCTTCTAGATACTAGAATGGAAAAGAAGATCCAATGGCTAGAAATGTTGGGATTCGTGAGTCTTGATCCAATGGTCAACATTCAAAGTTATTTGTACACTATATAGTGGTTTGTAATGAAGACTATCAATAGAATCTTCAAGATGCTAGAATGGAAAAGAAGATCCAGCGACTGGAAATGTTGGGATTCGTGAGTCTTCATCTAATGGTCAATATTCAAAGTTGTTTGTACACTATATAGTGGCAAGATCATGTAGAAGTCAATGATTATTAGCTACTAGTAAGTTGCACGTGAGACTCAGATAGTAGACGTATGACATATCATCACTATATACAATTATAATTGGTAAAGCACAAAAAAATATAAATTTTATCAACATCTATAAAGTATGGGTGTACATTTGGTCCTTGTACTTTGTATCATCATGTATAAGTCAAAGATTATTAGCTACCTAACACATGATTTTTTTTGATAACATGGTCTAGAGAAACAAGGGAGAAGCTTCTAGTATGACGGAGAAGTGTGTTTTGAGGTTTGTGCATAGAATTCATTATGCCTAAGACTATCAATAGAATCTTCTAGATGCTAGAATGGAAAAGAAGATCCAATGGCTATAAATGCTGGGATTCGCGAGTCTTGATCCAATGGTCAACATTCAAAGTTATCCGTACACTATATAGTGGTAAGATAAGATAAGTTCATGTAGAAGTCAATGAGTATTAGCTAAGAGGGAGAAGATTCTAGTATGATGGAGAAGTGTGTTTTGAGGTTTGTGCATATCATTCATTATGCTGAAGACTATCAATAGAATCTTCTAGATGCTAGAATGGAAAAGAAGATCCAACAGCTGGATATGTTGGGATTCACGAGTCTTGATCCCACGGTCAATATTCAAAGTTATTCATACACAATATAGTCGTAAGATAAGATATCTCTATCTCTACTACTATAGTGGAGCAGTTTTGAATTGGATCCATAGGACCAATCCTGACCATTGGGCTGTTGGATCCAATGGTTCAGATAAGCTGGATTCGTGTTGAATAGTGCCCAGAGCAAACTCCACCATGCATGTTCTAGAACCATCATGTCACCACCCCCAAAATTTCATAGCATAGTAGACTGTATTCTCTCTACTTATACTACTATAGTGGAGTAGTTTTGAATTGGATCCATATCACTAATCATGACCGTTGGGCTATTAGATCCAATGGTTCAGAGCAACTTGATTCGTGTTGAATAGTACTCCCTCCGCCAAAATATAAGGCGCCTAAGGATTAGTCAAAAGTCAAAAAAAATTAAGTTTGACCATGATTATACATAAAAATATAAAAATTTAGAGTACTAAATTAATATCAATAGATTCACCATAAAGTATATTTTCTCAATATGTCCATTCAATATTGTAGATGTAGATTTGTTTTCTAAATATTTGGTCAAAGTTAGTAAGGTTTGACTTTTGACCATCCTTAGGTGCCTTATGTTTTGGGACGAAGCGAGGGAGTACAGAACTAGATTCTAGAATGGAAAAGAAGATCCAACAGTTAGCAATGTTTGGATTTTCTAGTGTTGATCCAACGGTCAATGTTCAAATAAGTTAATCCCTACACTATTTAGTGGTGGTATGTATGGTATTGTAAGAGATAAGAGACAAGATAAAGGAAAGATAAGAAGTACTGCGATGGATGATCTAATGGTAGGTTTCGTAGGAGCGAGGTGGTTGAGAGTTAACACGGTCAGTGCAAGTACAAGTTACATCAAGAACCTCGTAAAAAATGAAAATTGCATCCAAGTTCATGCATTTTAGCACAAGGACCCTAACACTGAGCAATGAAGTATTGTGTGTTTTAAGGTTAGTGCATACTAGCGTTCATCATGCTAAAGACTATCAATAGATCGAATCTTTCTCGATGCTAAGAATTGAAAAAAGATATAATGGTTAGCAATGTTTGGATTTGCTAGTCTTGATCCAATTGTTAATATGTTCAAAGTTAATCCCTACACTATGTAGTGGTATGGTACTGTAAGAGATATGAGACAAGATAAAAGATAAGATAAGAAGTACCGAGAATGGCCGATATTATGGTAGGTCTCATAAGAGCGAGGTGCTTGAGAGTTAACATGGTGGGTAGAATAACAATTTACATCAAGGACCTCATGAAAAATGAAAATTGCATCCAAGTCCATGCATTTATCACAAGGACCCTGAAACCGAGTAATGAAGTACTGTGTGTTTTGAGGTTTGCGGATACTAGTGTTCATCATGCTAGCGGCTATCAATAGAATCTTTATAGATGCTAAGAATGGAAAAGAAGATCCAACGGTTAGCAATGTTTGGATTTGCCAGTCTTGAGATCCAACGGGTCAATGTTCAAAATAAGTTAATCCCTACCCTATGTAGTGGTGGTATATATGGTATTGTAAGAGATAAGAGACAAGATACAGATAAGAAGTACTGTGAATGGCCGATCTAATGGTAGGTCTCATAAGAGCAAGGTGCTCGAGTGGTCGGTGGAAGTACAAGTTACATCAAGGACCTCATAAAAAATGAAAATTCCATCCAATTCCGTGCATTTGGCACAAGACCGAGTAATAATGAAGTACTATGTGTTTTGAGGTTTGTGCATATCATTCATTATGTTGAATACTATCAATAGAATCTTCTAGATGCTAGAATGGAAAAGAAGATCAAACAGCTGGATATGTTGGGATTCATGAGTCTTGATCCCATGGTTAATATTCAAAGTTATTCGTACACAATATAGTCGTAAGATAAGATATCTCTATCTCTACTACTATAGTGGAGCAGTTTTGAATTGGATCCATAGCACCAATCCTGACCATTGGGCTGTTGGATCCAATGGTTCAGATAAGCTGGATTCGTGTTGAATAGTACCCAGAGCAAACTCCACCATGCATGTTCTAGAACCATCATGTCACTACCCCCAAAATTTCATAGCATAGTAGACTGTATTCTCTCTACTTATACTACTATAGTGGAGTAGTTTTGAATTGGATCCATATCACTAATCATGACCGTTGGGCTATTAGATCCAATGGTTCAGAGCAACTTGATTCGTGTTGAATAGTACTCCCTCCGCCAAAATATAAGGCGCCTAAGGATTAGTCAAAAGTCAAAAAAAATTAAGTTTGACCATGATTATACATAAAAATATAAAAATTTAGAGTACTAAATTAATATCAATAGATTCACCATAAAGTATATTTTCTCAATATGTCCATTCAATATTGTAGATGTAGATTTGTTTTCTAAATATTTGGTCAAAGTTAGTAAGGTTTGACTTTTGACCATCCTTAGGTGCCTTATGTTTTGGGACGAAGCGGGGGAGTACATAACTAGATTCTAGAATGGAAAAGAAGATCCAACAGTTAGCAATGTTTGGATTTTCCAGTGTTGATCCAATGGTCAATGTTCAAATAAGTTAATCCCTACACTATTTAGTGGTGGTATGCATGGTATTGTAAGAGATAAGAGACAATATAAAGGTAAGATAAGAAGTACTTCGATGGACGATCTAATGGTAGGTTTCATAGGAGCGAGGTGGTTGAGAGTTAACACGGTCGGTGCAAGTACAAGTTACATCAAGAACCTCGTAAAAAATGAAAATTGCATCCAAGTTCATGCATTTTAGCACAAGGACCCTGACACTGAGCAATGAAGTATTGTGTGTTTTAAGGTTAGCGGATACTAGCATTCATCATGCTAAAGACTATCAATAGATCGAATCTTTCTCGATGCTAAGAATGGAAAAAAGATATAATGATTAGCAATGTTTGGATTTGCTAGTCGTGATCCAATGGTTAATATGTTCAAAGTTAATCCCTACACTATGTAGTAGTATGGTACTGTAAGAGATATGAGACAAGATAAAAGATAAGATAAGAAGTACTAAGAATGGCCGATCTTATGGTAGGTCTCATAAGAGCGAGGTGCTTGAGAGTTAACATGGTGGGTAGAATAACAATTTACATCAAGGACCTCATGAAAAATGAAAATTGCATCCAAGTCCATGCATTTATCACAAGGACCCTGAAACCGAGTAATGAAGTACTATGTGTTTTGAGGTTTGCGGATGCTAGTGTTCATCATGCTAACGGCTATCAATAGAATCTTTATAGATGCTAAGAATGGAAAAGAAGATCAGCAATGTTTGGATTTGCCAGTCTTGAGATCCAACGGGTCAATGTTCAAAATAAGTTAATCCCTACACTATGTAGTGGTGGTATATATGGTATTGTAAGAGATAAGAGACAAGATAAAGTTAATAAGTATTGCGAATGGCCGATCTAATGGTAGGTCTCGTAAGAGCGAGGTGCTCGAGTGGTAGGTGGAAGTACAAGTTACATCAAGGACCTCATAAAAATGAAAATTCCATCCAAGTCCATGCATTTTGCACAAGACCGAGTAATAATGAAGTACTGTGTGTTTTGAGGTTTGCACATACTAGTGTTCATCGTGCTAAAGACTATCAGTAGAATCTTTCTAGAGGTTGGCAATGTTTTGATTTGCTAGTCTTGATCCAACGGTCAATGTTCAAAGTTAATTGGTTAGCAAAGTTTGACCTAATTTCATGAAACGGTGAGCAAAGTTTGACCTAATTTCCTTAAATAGTTAGGATGCAAAATCTTAGCAAGAACATGAACCTGTCGTCAAAACTCTCAGTGGTTTCTGATATATATTAATTGACCCTCCCCCCCGATGGGTACTTCCAAGAGCTTTTTCGTAAAATTTCCAAAGCGACCTACAATTTACCTGTAGATGACCTTGGTCGTTCGGGTTGAAATAAACTCGATAGTGTCCATACACATGGTAGGACAATATTGTGAAGCTATTTTTCCAAAACTTATCTAATCCCATGATTACAGTTTTCATGGCACGTGGTGCACAAGACATGATAAGACATCATGAGTAAAACTTTTGTTTTTTGTTTTTCGTTTATTCAATGTGATCAATGTTCAAAACTGGTCCAAAATTGCCTTCCTTCCCGATGTTTGGCCGATCTTTTGGACAACCTTCCCCCCTGATGTTTGTGAAGCAAGTGAAAATTTCGAAAATTGGAAAAGTTTGAATTTTTGTGCCGCCAAGGACCAAAGTGGTTTCCTTCCTATGTACTCCTCCTCGCCCCTACTCCACACCAACGCGCGGCTGCCGAACACGCCAGAGACAAAGATCCACCGTACCAAGGAACATGTGCGCAGCGCCACGCTGTGGACGAGGGGAGAGAGATCAGCGGGACCAGTGCGCGAGGGGAAAGGGGAGGAGCGATGGAGCATAGGGAAGGAGAGAGAAAACACACGATTTGTTTTGCGTGCATAGGTCCTGAAATTTACTACTAGTAGAGTGTACACTGTAAGGCTGCAGGAGTACCTCCTGTCAAAAACCTATCATAACTCTGCTCTGACATGGAACTGCCTTCAACTTTGCTTCGCTGCTGCCCTCTTCCCCGTCCAACGTTTTATTCTCTCGGCATGTACAACGTGTGGACAGAGGTGACCATATGTCTAAGCAAAGAAATATACTACTCCCGCATTGTGCAAAAAGCACACCTTAATAAGGCTCAGATAGTAAATCGTATGACATATCATCACTATATAAAATTATAATTGGTAAAGCACAAAAAATTATAAATTTGATCAACATCTACAGTATAAAGTATGGGTGTATATTTGGTCCTTGTACTTTGTATCATCATGTGTAGAAGTCAAAGATTATTAGCTAACTAACACTTGAAATTTTTGGTAACATGGTCTAGAGAAACGAGGGAGAAGATTCTAGTATGATCAAGAAGTGTGTTTGGAGTGGTTTATGCATAGTGCATTCATTGTGTTCAAGACTATCAATAGAATCTTCTAGATTCTAGAATTGAAAAGAAGATCCAACAGCTAGAAATGCTGGGATTCGTGAGTCTTGATCCAAGGGTTAATATTCAACGTTATTCGTACAATAATCTCATCATCACTCGGAATATTGAGAATGTTCTTTCCTGATAGTTGGAAACTCACACCGACAGTACTAATTACTACAAGAAGATGCATCCACCTACCTCCAAAGAGACATTTAATTAAATAAAAATATATCGCGCTTACTTGTAGCTCAAGTTTGAACTAATTTTCCGTTAAATTGTCAAGATGCAAAATCTTAATTAGAAAGGAGTTAACCAGGAATTTGATCAACATCTATAAATTGGTAAAGCACAAAAAAATATAAATTTGATCAACATCTATAAAGTATGGGTGTATATATTTGGTCCGTGTACTTTGTATCGTAATGTAGAAGTAAATGATTATTAGCTACCTAACACATGAAATTTTTCATAACATGGTCTACAGAAACAAGGGAAAAGATTTTAGTATGATTGAGAAGTGTGTTTTGAGGTTGTGCATAGCATTCATTATGCCGAAGACTATCAATAGAATCTTCTAGATGATAGGATGGAAAAGAAGATCCAACGGCTCGAAAAGCTTGAATTCGCGAGTCTTGATCTAACGGTCAACATTCAAAGTTATTCATACACTATATAGTGGTTTGTAATGAAGACTATCAATAGAATCTTCAAGGTGCTAGAATGGAAAAGAAGATCCAACGGCCGGAAATGTTGGGTCGCGAGTCTTGATTCAACGGTCAATATTCGAAGATGTTTGTACACTATACAGTGATAAGATCATGTAGAAGTCAACGATTATTATCTACTAGTAAGTTGCACGTGAGACTCGGATAGTAGACGTATGACATATCATCATGATGATATATACAATTATAATTGGTAAAGCACATAAAAATATAAATTTGATCAACATCTATAAAGTATGGGTGTACATTTGGTCCTTCTACTTTGTATCATCATGTAGAAATCAAAGATTATTTAGCTACCTAACACATGAAATTTTTGATAACATGGTCTAGAGAAACAAGGGAGAAGCTTCTAGTATGATGGAGAAGTGTGTTTTGAGGTTTGTGCATAACATTGATTATGTCAAAGACTATCAATAGATTCTTCTAGAAACTATAATGGAAAAGAAGATCCAATGGCTAGAAATGCTGGGATTCACGAGTCTTGATCCAATGGTCAATATTCAAAGTTATTCATACACTATATAGTGGTAAGACAAGATATGCACGCAAAACAAGTTGTGTTTTCTCTCTCCTTCACACTGCCTCATCACCATCCACACACACCCCGACCGGCTGACCTCTCCATCGTCCACCACATGGTGCAGCCCACGTACGTCAACCTGCCTTGTCATTACATTTCACACCCCTCGAAGATAAAGCACCAAGCACACCCCAACAGGCTCGTTCGAAAGTGTGAGGAGCGTTATTTTGTGTGTGTGCAGAAAGTACACACTAGTACGAAGGGTATATGGCTAAGTTGCTTTCTTGAGAAGGACCAGACTTCTTTTCCTTGCTTAACTTTAGAGCCCTTTATGCTAAATTTATGGACCTCTATGTATAAAAAATTAGGTCTTTGATGAAAATTGTACTTTCTCCCGCCGTCCATATCAAATTTTAACTACTAGTAAGTGTGATAGATAGATTCCTCTTAAAATGTCCCAACAAACTTTTGAAGCTCTAACCAGGAATTCAGTACATCGAAAACCACCGAAAGCTTTTTTGTAAAACTTTCAAAGAAATCTATAATTTACTTGTAGTTCAAATTTGACCTAATTTCGATAAATTGGCATAGAGTCTCATTCAAGTCGGCGGAGTTAGCTAGGAATTTTTTAAATTCGCAAAACATGGGAAAATTGAGAATGTTCTTTCCTGATAGTTGGAAACTCACACCTAGAACATCGTTTACTAAAAGAAGATGCACCCATCTACCTTCAACAAGACAACTAATCCAAGATCTATCTATCACACGCTTACTTCTATCTCAAGTTTGACCTAATATAATTTCGTTAAGTTGTCAAGACGTAGAATCTTAGCAAGAAGTTGAACTTATTGTCAAAATTTTGGTACCTTTATTATATATATACACGCAAAACAAATTGTGTTTTCTCTCTCCTTTCCTGCCTCATCACCATTCACACACACCCTGCTAGCCCGCTGATCTCTCGTCTACAACGTGGCGCTGCCCACGTGCGTCGACCTGCATTGATGTTCCATTTCACATCTTGCGAAGAGGAAGCACCAATCACACCCCCAGCATGCTGGTTCGAAAGTCTGAGGAGCATTTTGTGTGTTTGTGTGTAGCAAATACAGTAGTACGAATGGTATGGCTCAGTTTCTCGCTCGAGAAGGACCCTAGTGCTTTTCCTTGCTTAACTTTAGGGCCCTTTCTGCTAAGTTTATGGACCTCTATGTAATTTTATCTTTCTTGAGGTCTTCGATGTAAACCGTACTCCCACCGACCGTGTCAAATTTTAGCTACAAGTAAGCATGATAGATAGATTGCTCTTAAAAATTTTAAAATACATTTTAGGCTAACCAGGAATTAGTAGTACATCGAAAGCTTTTTCTTTAAACCTCCCAGCTTATAGACAAATTCTGCCACCATAGGTGATGTCCTAATACTAGTATGAAAATAGAAGCTGACGTGACGAGAAAGTACTACGCTAGGAAGTGACCTGTTTAATTTAGTGCATAGGGGCACGTTTTACACGCATTCACGCTTAGTCGGCGTCCTCGATGCAGCCGTTTCTTACAGCAGAAGAAAAGAAAAAACCTCTTTCAAAGAGCCATCCTATCTTCCCCATCTCCGTTTAGTTTATCCCCACTTGCCGATGCCGTCTGGCCTCATCTCAGGTGCGTGCTTCACACATTTTACTCCCCATCTTGCACGCTGCATTAGTCCCTCCAGGCCACCAGCCCCCTCCTCCAAAAACCACCAACAACTCTACATAGATCCACCCTCGCCCCCAATCCGTCTGGACGGGATGGTGGATTCGAGGTGCAACCCGTGGCACTGTGGCTGGAGCAAGGTCGGAGACAACGTCTTCAACAAAATCACTATGCGTCTGGACACTATCAGCGCCGTTAGGGTGGCCACATGCTCCAAGGAGCTGTACCACCAGGTCACCGGCGGAAAAGGTAGCACGTGCCCCAACGACCGCTATTGTTCATTGGTCTCCTACAATGACGTCTACGAGCACAACATCCAGTGCTGCTATGCCCCGTGCGCAGCCTGCATGGAGCGAGGATGCGAGTTCGTCAACCGGCCATTGACTTTGCACGAGCTCTTTGACCACTTGAAACTTTCCAACAAGATGTATTATTTTCCCCAAGTGACCTACTCCAACAAGTATTGGTACCCGACTAACCGGGTGCACGCACCAGAGATCATCGGCATCGGGAAAGAGGGCACGGAGTTTGCCACCCTAATTGGAGGGTACACCACGGACATCTTCCTATCCGTCAGGTACGTTAGGTCAGCGGCATGCGAATCGCCGCGGTGCAAGGTGATGTTATGGTCGCTGCCCTCATGGAATAAGCTCCATTCGGTCGAAATGGCAGCGACATCTGAGCAGACGAGTAGGCCTTCGTCGGCTGAAGTCGCGCTGAAAGGGCTCATGAGGTACCTGTCGAAACCGAGGCATTAGCTGCGAGCTTCTCAAGATGTTGTTGGAATTCCCCTGGATTACAAGAATATCAACCAAGAGTGAGTTAACACATATAAATCTTCTTGTGATGATCCTAATATAAATATATGTAATGTCATACTAATTAATTACTTTATGTTGGTGAAAGACCCAATTGGTATGGGTTGTCTAGCAAAATATGTCTTCATGTTCAATGCTCGTTGATGCAGTCCAATGGAACTGCGTGGTGCCTGGCTGCGAGTTTGCTGCAATTCCGTTTGTGCTCCACTCCCACAAACGGAATTCGTCCTTTTACGGGTCAGGGGACTGCTGAGCACAACTCACTAAAATTTGAGAATGAAGCCCATGGAGCCAACACTACAGAGTATAACCCACGTAGAGGAGCCTGCGTAGAATAGCTAAATTCTTTTTAATTAGGCGTTTTGGGCATTGCCTTCACCTCTCAAAAAAACTCTGCCTACCCATGTTTTTAAGAAAATACTCCATTATGTGGTATTTTATAAATTGAGATGCTAGGAGCGCTGACCTTTTATATTTTAAAAGAGATAAACATAGACACCCAAAATATTTTTAAGAAGACTAATACATAAAGTGTAGTACTAATAAAAGTTTAATTATATTTATTCCATAAATATTTTTGTTGTAGTGGCAACACACTCAGTTTACATTTATTTGATTTGAAGGTCTTTTGTTCAAATCGTATCTTGGATTTACAATTTTTTCTTCTAGCAATATCGCATTACGAAGAGGCTGACATCACGGACCCACCAGCATGCAGCGTCCCTGGAGTTTGTTTTGAGGGTGGGTTCGAAACAAAAGTTTAAATACTTGTACAGAGAGGCTCGCATCAGGGACCCACCAGACAGAAAATACAAGGCTGCATCGGGGACCCACAAGCCAGAACATGCCAGAGAGGCTGACATAAGTGCCCCAGCAGTAAGACCATACATGGTTGCCACGGTCAAAACAGCGGACATGGCCGAAAAAAAAGTCCATCATACACACGTTGCACTTACAGAGAAGATGACATGTCGGACTCAGCAGGCCCAAGCATAGCCCATAAAATTATCCTATCAGCCCCAAGCATATCCCAATAAGCCACGACGAATAGGGCATCCGCCCCGAGTTTAGCCCAGAATCTTTTTAATTCGGCCTTTATGAGCATTTTTTATACTCTGAGGCTGACATATGGGACCCGAAAAAATAGTCCACCATACTCACGTTTCTTTCAAATAGAGGGTATCAGTTGGGACCCAGCATAGACACGTTTCCTGCACAGAGGTGGTTGACATCTGGGACCTAGCAAGTTTCCAAGGTCAAAACAGCGGACATGGCCAAAAAAAAGTCCATCATACGCACGTTTCATTTACAGAGAGGCTGATATGTGGGACCCAACAGCACGACCATATAGAGATGCTGCATCGAGCAACGTAGCCAGTTCGAAACAGGGAGGCGTGAGCGAGAAAAAAGTTTAGCATGTACACGTTTCTTTTAGTGAGAGTCTCAAATGGGAGACCCAGCAACGTGAGCAAACGGCAGATTTATCGAGCAACGCTATCTAGTTCAGAATAGGCTAGCGCTAGAGAAGAAAAAATTCCATCGTACCCACGATTCTTCTAATGTGAGGCTGACATGTCGGGCCCACCAGCCTGTATAAACGGCTGAAGTAGCGAGCGACGCTATCAAGTTTGGAACACGAAGGCGCAACAGAGGGTAAAAAATCCATCATACACACGTTTCTTCTAATGAGAGGATGACATGTGGGGCCCAGCGTCGTGATTAAACGATAGATGCATCGAACAACACTATCAAGTTTGGAATAGGGTAGCGCGAGCAAAGGAAAAAAATTCATCATACACATGTTTCTTCTAATGAGAGGATGACATGTGGGGCTCAGGAGGTTGGTTAAACGGTAGATGCGTCGAGCAGCGCTATCAACTCAAACCGGGATAGCGCGAGCCAAGGAAAAAATCCATCATAAACACGTTTCTTCTAATCAGAGGATGACATGTGGGGCTCAGGAGGTTGGTTAAACGGTAGATGCGTCGAGCAGTGCTATTAACTCGAAACGGGGTAGCGCCAGTGAAGGAAAAATTCCATCATACACACGTTTCTTATAATGAGAGGATGACATGTGGGTCCCAAGAGGTTGATTAGACGGTAGATGTATCAAGCAGCACTATCAACTTCAGAATAGGGTAGCGCAAGCGAGGGAAAAAAATCCATCATACACATGATCCTTCTAATGAGAGGATGCCGTATGGGACCTAGCAGCCTGACTAAACGGCAGATGCCTCAAGCTACGTTATCGAGTTCAAATCAGGGAGGCGCGGCCGAAAAGTATGGTCCGCTAGAGACACTAATGTCCGGGACCCACATGCCTCAAAAGACTTCGGCGAGTTAACATCACGCGAGGAAACAAAAATCTTGCTGCTGCCACACGCCAGCTGAGCTTCCTCCGTGTTTTTAGAAAATCCGTCGTAGTAGAGGGCCGCAAAACCGGAAAAAAAGTTTTCCATCGGCCACAGCCAAGCCGAGAATTTCGTCGCGGAAGACGCGCCTTCTACGATGACCGTCTGGCCAATTCGTTGCGGAAGGAAACTTTTCTTGTAGTGAGTGGTCCCATGAGCCACACCATGAACCATACCCACCAACAAACACTACCTTTCTGGTCATGACAGGTCAGGTTCCCACAACCTAATAGTCAAAACATAGCCCATTTGACAAGTGGATGTACATAGAAGCTCGTAGAAAAGAATGCCACCAAATCTCTTTAATCCTGGGTGCTTTCTGCGGGCACAAACAATTGAGGGGCAAGCCATTCATAGGGCTCCATAAATATGGCCTTCTTTGATAGTGAGGTATGACCATTGATAGGTCCTCATTGTTATGACTCCTGAACTTGGCACTCAACAATAAAATTATCAATCTCATTCACCAAGGTGGTTCTTTAAGTTATGTTGTTTTCATTACACAAAACGAATTTTCCTCTCAACAACTCATAACTTGATATGAATCCACCCACGATATCTACAATAGGGCCAAGCATAAAACACCTATGTCGTTTGCTAATCAATAGTCAGGAATACATGTGGATGTCCTATCTGGATTGCCTAGCATAGCATACTACTTTATGCAATTCTACTCACACAACTTTGGAAAAACAACTAAGTGCAGAGTAAAAAGACATTTATGTAATGAACTTTCCTCTTATTGAAGTTGTCGAAAACACTCACACTTCATAAGACCATGGTTACTCTTCGGTCAATCTACACGGTTCACAAACATTCCAACGAATAAACAAGCCAAATAGACACACAAATCAAGGCAATACAATGAAAACAAGCAAAGCATGCTAAAAGGTTTGGGTTAAGTTGCATATGTTTTATTACACCAAGACTTGGTTCACAAAATACTTTACTAGTCCTAGGTTTGAAATGTTACCTTCGTATGATTGCTTTGGACCACATAGTTCTTATAGTAGTGCTAGGTGATAAGCACCTAATATGTTTGGAAAAGAGTTTAGTTTAGTCATATTGAACAATTAAAATAATTCTGAACATTTTGCAAAAAGGTTTCATTAAAAAACATTTTCTAAATTTACTAATGTCCAAAATAGCATTTTAAAGAGGTAAGGCTCCATATTTTAATACCATTTTTGTAAACCTAAAAAATAATTTCACTCTCTGGTCCAATTGGACATAGGACTAAAATATGAGCATTTTTCAAAAACATTCATTTAAAAACCATTTTAGAATTAAAGTTATGTCGTAAATAGCTAAATGTCATTTCTAAAATATTGTTCAATTTAAAAAGTTCAATGTTGAAAACTAATAGTTGGGTACTATAGTATTAGTCACAAGGATTCCAGAAATGTATCATTTGTAAATTTTGAACTTACACAATAATTACTATTATTTAAATACCCTATATTAGAGTTTAAATATTTAAAATAATTTTCTTCATTAAAATTAAAAATTTAAATCACCATAATATTCTACATATTTTTCTGAATCTAGGGATATATCATATGCATTTTTTATAAACATAACATTTACTATGCATTTTCAAATTAAAACATTTTTTAGCCTTTTTAAATGCAGGCAATACACAGTGTCTCTACTTGCCGATGTGGTGCTGACATGGCAGACACGCAATGCTGATGAGGCAGACACGTAGTGCTGATAAGGCAGACACACGACACGCTCTAAATAGCTTGTACCCCTTCGCTACTTGATCTAATCCGCGACATTCGTTTCATATCGTGTGGCTAGGAATGAAAGGGATTGGTCTCACCGGCCGGGGGTCGCCGGAGATAGAAGAGATGGTGGCGGCGTGTTTAGACGTGGTCACGTTGGAGGTTGCAGCGGTCCTGGGAGGTCAAGAAGGGAATGCCGAGGACTGGGACGATGCAGGGAAGAAGACGGTTGGTTGCGGCAGAGGCCCTTGCTTCCTCAAACATGACAGAGGCGCGGGCAAAGTCGTGGCGATTGGTGGCGACATCGACGGGGTCCTCAGGGATACGGAAAAGGAGGTGTGCCAGAGAGAGGGGAAGAAGATGAGGCCGATAGAAGGCGACGATATGCCTCGGTGACACTATGAACCTCTAAAGACACCGGCGGTGGACGCAACTCCGACGAGAAATTGTGCCATCTGGAGGTGTCCCGAAGTGGTTGAAAAAGAGGGAATTGGAGGGGGCACTGGGGTCTTTGAAGGGGATGGTCGAATGCTTCCGAGGGCGTGCGAGAGAGGCGAGTGGGGGAGAGGACATGACCGTGTACAACGGGAGGTTGAGGGCGAGGGGTGGGAGTTGGGCCGGAAAGAGGAGAGGCGGGCCTCTACGTGCTGGACGGGCAGTAGATAGAGGGAGCGGTCACGTGGAGTAATAGGAGCAAGCTACGATGGCTGGTTGATCTTTTCTTGTTTTACCTTTTTATTTTTCTGTTTCAGTTATTTTAGTTTCAAAAACTAATTCCCAATCAAATTTTCTATAAAACTTCTTAAAAATACAAATTGAAGTATTTTATTCACCTGTACCCGTCCAATACAAAAATAAAATTTTGCAAATAATAATATTATAAATTAGGTATTAAATTTGTTATTGGGGTATTTTCCCCCATAGAGTTTATACTTTGAATAGAAATCAATAAAAATAAAACAGGTGAATTTTATAGAATCCAAGACAAATGTTTTGGAACATTTAGGAAACAATTTCAAAACAAAGTATTAAATTCTATAATCATGAGTTCATAAATTTAGGTTTAGTAGGCTTCACCTTAGAAAATCATATGGCAAACAACGGCCCTAAAAATAGTTTTACCAAAAAAAAATTATTTGTTTCTTTTTAGACACAAAAGTTTTTTTACATATGAAAATAGAATTTAATATTTCATTAACCAAATATACTTTTAATGAAACACCTTTTGTTAACCCATTGACATTATGGCTTTATGGGAAATCATTGAAACTCCAAATATAATTTTGTATTTGGATCAAAACAAAAAATATCAAATATGCGAACAAACATTAAAACTAGTATTTTTTTTATTTTTTTCATAAATCAATTTTTTTTCTTTTTGTTGGGGTTTATTTTATGCAAGAATGGTTTTGTGGATGAAACTATTTGGAAATAGGTTTTATGTTTTATCAAAACCATTTTAAGAGCTTCTATATTTCCATAAAACAAAATAACTTCAATATGTTTTGAAGTATTGTTTTTCCCTCTAGTCTCTTGTCCCATAATCTTTTGCTTTGGAAAGAGAATTTGCTTTATTTTCGTAAATTTTGAAAAGTTCCTTTTCTTTTGAAAATTCAAATAAGGACAAAGAACGGTTTTGGCAAACTATGTAAAATAATATTGTTTTTTTCTTTTTGTTGGGGTTTATTTTATGCAAGAATGGTTTTGTAGACTACCAGCCTTAATAGAAATCTCGTCCTGAGATTCAGAAAATCTAGAAGAAAGGGTTTGTAAAAACATTAGGGTGCTACCACCCTTTAAATAAAAACCAACTAGGTTGCTTTTAGAGTTTTCTCTTGGTGATTCTTATTCTGACATCATTCTAGGTAATTCCATTCTAGGAGAGTTTTGGCATGGGTATACATATGTAAGAGAATGCCATGTGCTAGTTTCCGCACAAAATGTTTTACTGAATTACTTTTCTTTATTTTTCAAACATAGTGTCAAATTTACCAGCATGAAAATTCCTAACAAGAAGTTAAAATCTATAAAAATTTGGAGGTTCTAGATATAGTGACTACTTGGGTAAATAAAAATGGTTTTAGAAAAAGTTAAAAGCAAGCTATCACACACTTGTATATCTGATTTTGTTAAATTGACATAAAGTCCTTTAAGAGGATGAAAATTGAAAAAATAATATTATGTTCATAAAAGTTGGAAAATCCTAGAGCCCACATTTCTTATGATGCCAAGATGCACCATCATCTACTAGCTAGATATGGGAACAACATCAGCGGGTCTACATTAATCATGAATAAAATTTTCACAAATATGTTACTCTACTAGAAATGAGTTATCTACTCTAGGATTTAACATAGTTAGAACAATGCGACATTGTCCTTGGTTTGGTGTGATTACTTGTAGATCCTCAAAACTATGATGTGGATATGCGCATGCGCTTGGTCATCTGACTTGAAACACAATAATGTTTTCTTATGGTAAGGCAAATAATTAAACGAGTTTTTCAAATGTTCTCAAAATTAGTTAGCATTTTTTGTGGAAATTAGTTTCCTTGATTTTTTTAAAAAGGGGATCAAATTTGGTGGCATGGATATTCCTAGTAATAATAAGTTGAATGGTAGGCCAAATTTTGAAGCATGTTTTTTCTCTTGAATTTTTCCAAAAGGGGACATGAGAGCCCACTTTTTGTGTTTTTCTTCTATGTTAAATGCCACTAGTAATAGTAAGTTGTATGTGCCTTGCACAAGAGACCTAGATAATAGAAGTATATGACATGTCATCATTATATAAAATTCTAATAGGTAAAGCTCAAAAAATAATTATAATTTTGATCCATAACATAGCCATACAGTATTGGGTGTATATTTGGTTCTTGTACTTTATATCATGTAGAAATCAACCTTTACTTTTAGCATGCTCTAGAGAAATGATACTTGATTTTTTTGTAACATGCTCTAGAGAAATGATAGAGAAAATTCTAGAATGATGGAGAAGTATGGTTTAAGGTTTGTGCTTGCGTTCATTGTGCATAAGACTATCAATATAATCTTCTAAATGCTATAATGGTAAAGAAGATCCAATGATTATCAATGTTGGGATTTGCATGTCTTAATCCAACGATCAATGTTTAAAGGTTTTTGCACACTATATACCGGTAATACTAGTATGTATATACATGTAAGGCAAGTCATAACATTTTAACGCCATATGCAATTTGCTTGATATAAAAAACATTCATAAGGCTTGCATGTTTTTTCAATACATAAGACGGGATGATTCTAGAACATAGTGCAAGCACCACTTAACAATTATCAAGACTGGATAACATTCTCTCCTATCTTATATTTTCTTATCTTACAACTATATATTTTACAAATAACTCTAAACATTCACCGTTGGATCAAGATCGACTAATTCCAATATTGCTAACTGTTGGATCTGCTTTTTTTATTTTAACATATAGAATATTCTATTGATAGTGTTTAGCACAATGAGTGCTATGCAAAAATCTCAAATCAAATTTCTCCATCATTCTCGAATCTTCCATCATTTCTATGGAGCATGTTACCCAAATTTTTGCGTATTAGGTAGCTAGTAAAGGTTGATATATACATGATATAAAGTACAAGAACCAAGTATACATACAATAATTTATGGATATGTTCTGGCTCAAAATTATAATTATTTTTTAAGATTTACCTATTAAAATTTTATATTGTATGTCATACTTCTATTATCTATGAGTCTCACATACAAGGCATGTTCAACTTATTAGTAGTAGTATAAGATAAGAATTACCAGACGAGTTCGCGTGCTGCCAGCTGCTCGCCACCTATGTTTCGAGAGTATCCGAAGACTATGATAAGGAGAAAGTACGCCCGCTACAAGTACGGATATGATATTTCACTCCCGAGTGTTAATGGCCCAGACCACCACCGATTGCCTAAAAACTAATACGTTATCGAGCGGTCGCTCTGCATGTTGTTGTCCTTCTATAGGAGTATGGGGAGAAATTTTTGGTCAAATAAAAAACAGCGTAAACGAGGTCCCCTTATTTACTCATTGTAACTGAGGGAAGTAATGGTAGTAGTACTAGTAATTCTTCTTCATCATAATCGGTTAAAGTTCTTCTTCATGCTACTCTCTGACGAAATTTCTTTAGTCCATTAAGAACACGAAAGGCATGTTCCCGTCACAAATACTTGAATAATTCAGGTGGATTGGCTACGCAATCATCGGAGGTCTATTTCGGCTCGGGGCCAGGTCTGCAGGGAACGTTTCGCCGTTCGATGTGCCTCTGTAGGGCACTAGGTCTCCCTCAGTAAACATATGTTTGCCGTTCCAGGCGATGGTGCGATTTTGGGCCCCTCAAGGCTACCAATCCTGCACTGGACATGCCATGGAGGCGTTAACAGGGCAACCAAAGGAAAGTGACCCTCTACAGCAAAGCATCGGTGTGCCTCCACTTCAACTGTGATGGAGCTATGTCAACACCCGGATTTTTAATCCCAGATGCCTATTATGCCATACATCAAAATCCTAGGATTACCATTTTTGCGAGACATAACATATTAGATATCACAGTACATTATCCATTACAAACCATAATAAGGTCTTACACAAATAAAGGATCTCATGATCCAGTCTTAATACAACAAGCAGCGGAGATAAGTAATAAGCGTAGCGGTGGGGTCCATCTTCAGTGTCATAGGCAATGCTGACGATGGGAGATATACCTAGTTATCATAGCCGTCCTGTTGTCCTTCCTCTTGGTAGTCCTCTTCATAGTCTAGCCATGAGAATAGCCAGGGACAAAAGCCATGAGTACTCTTTAAGTACTCGCAAACTATCACTAACAAGTAAGGTAGTTCTAGTAGAAATACTAACTCTAAGTTTATTTGTAAAGTTAAGTTTGAAACCTAAGCTGAGTTCAGAAACAAAGAAAGATAAACTAAAGTTTGAAAACACCTAAGTGGGAACTTAGTTGTCATAGTCACAACTCTGTTGTGGTCAAGTCATGTCACAATTCATTTCATATGTCATTTTGAAAACATCTGATAACGGAATAGTATGGCCACTCCAACTGTCCATAACCGCGGACGCGGCTATTCGAATAGTTTGACACTCTGCAGAGGTGTTACACTTTCACCACAAAATTCGATACATCTGTCAGGGATAACCTTTAATCATCATACTTAGTATGCAAATAATCAAACATAACCTTTCCTTTACACACTCTAGTATAAGCACCTCTCCTATGAGTATGGCCTCCCAGCCATGACCATCTGTCATCCTGGATAGTGCATAGGTGGACAACATTGAGAGGTAGCCTCTACTCAGACCTCTCTCGTAAGGGAACTCATACTAATGCATATAAACTTCCAACTAAGCCTTACCCAATTTAGGTATTGTGGTTGTACGGTAAAATTGGAATGGTATCGCATCCGAACCCAACCATCAGTTTTTATAAAAGGGCTAAGGCTCATGCCTTAACATTTTCATCATCATAAACCATTTGTGTTTCTCAATACATGTCAAAACATCTCAATAGAATGACTCATCATTCCAAGGTTTTCACAAGTCATTTTCACCATGTATTCCCATCTAAAGTGATCAAGTTTTTGGTTTAGCTCTAAACTACGAAGTTAAGAGTGTTCACTAATGTGGGGTGCTAAGATCAATCTCATGCCATAGAATGACATCTAAGTCTGACTAGATAGGTCAAGTTTTATACTCTTGATGCTACCTTTAAACAAAGTAACGGACTCTAGTAGAGTAAAGAAGGTAAAGCCTGTAAATAAAACTTGGGGTAGGTAATAGTCAAAAATGTATAACCAAGCATGCCTATTGCCTCTTTCTTAGGTTATCTAGCTTGCAAGGGTTAGCTTGCATTGTTAATGATGGCTTGCCTTGTGTAGTGAAGTGGCTGAAATTCTCTTCCTCCTACTCTTGGTACAATTCCTCCTCTTCGTAAGCTTGGTCGGCACTACCGTCTATAAATACATACGGGATATACAATCACCAAACAATACTTAACTAGTATATTTATTACACTAAGGCACACATTTGATGATCTAGCATCATCACAAACATCACAAGTTTTAATGAACTAGTTTTATTTATTTTATTTGAGAAAAGTAATTTCTACTCATTGAAATTAACTACGATTTAATTTTCTCCAATTAAAATATGGGATCATGTGTACACATGTCATCACCACATATTCTATCATATGGGAATGTGATTTAAAGGTTGGGTCACATTTTAATGATTTAAAGTGACGAGAAATTCCTATATAGCATTATTTTGGTACTAGTCCAAAGTCACTGCATGCAAACCTTTATATTATTATATATTCAGATAGGTATGGCTAAATGTGATTTTTGAGAGTTGGAATCAACTCAAAAGCTATTATAGTTTATTTTAGAAAAATGTTTAAATATGAAAAAGCTTATGTATTGTTATTTTTACTAGGAGCGATCTCTAACTCTAAATGATTTAAATCCAACGGGTTTGGATAGATATTTAAAGTGCCTTTCCAAAAAAATTGGAATCACTTAATTTGGATTTGTAGAACTCTCTGAATTGATTTTCAAACTAAGAGACATAATCTAGTTTAAGTGTAAATAGAAAAATCCCAAATTGAATCACGAGGCTACCACGGGAAACTAATTGGGCCGGCCCAGATTCACTCGGTGGCGCTGAGGACTGCTGACGCGGGGTCCACATGTCAGCGGTACATTTCACGTGAAGTGGTACAGGGCGATATAGACCGCACGATTAGAACTGGATCAATGGCTCACGGTCGTCGTCGACGACGAACACGGCGCCGGCTAGACGGAAATCTAGCTACGCGACGGGGGTGCAGTGGGGGCGTACCAGGGCTCCAGCGAGTTTGGCGAGGGGGGAAAAAGAATGCAGAGATGACGGCGAGCTCAAGCGAAGTCGCGGCAGAGGCTGGGGTGGACGAAATCGATTAGTCAAAATTAGGTCAAATTAATTTGAACCACAAGTGAGTAGTTGCTTTATTTTCAAATCTTACAAAAATCTTTTGAAGGTACCCACCAAACAGTCAATATATCTAGAATGACCAGGTGTTTTGAAATATTTAACTTCTTACTAGAATTTTCATCCTGACAAAGTTGACACTTCTTTGAAGTCAAAATAAAGAAAAATGCAAAAAAATAAAAAAGACTTGTGCATGGCATCCTTTTGCGTGTATTACCTGCAATGAAAAGGATAAACATGAGTTTTTTCAACTTTTTAAAAACCTGCTTCACTAAATTGGCCTCTCCCTCGTCCACGGTGTTGCGCTGCGCACGTGTGCCATGGTACAACACACCGTTCTACTTTATGCAATCGTTTTTCACGAAATTCGACCGATCTATTAATAATCATAAGCATCAGTATGAATACTCGCAAAAGTAATAATAATTACAAAAAGGTCCTTAGACCACCTAGCAACCACAACAAACACTAGCGCAATAATTGAAGCATCTCGCTCCTTTGGGACCTACGGTACCCCAGTTCCAAAAAAGAATCGCACTACCCCAATTTCAAACAAAGTGTACCATGCTTTTTTACAATTCCCAAGTTTTAGGATTTTTCAAGCGGCATAGAAAGGTTTTTCATTTTATTTTTGTTTACTTCTATTGCTTTTTGATGAGTTTGCTGCATCGTACTGTTAGTTGTTGTATATTTTAATTGCTTGGTAGTGTATATGCTGGTATAAGGTCGTCAATAGATGACAAGGTGTCACTTTCTTATACCTAAGAGTTTTTTATACTATTGAACATTCTCTCACGCACTTGTAGATTATTAAATTATACCTAGTTTGAAAAATCAATGAAAAATCATCTATGTGGGTGAAACTAGCTAAAAAAGTTTGAAAAATATAACAACCTAGAAATTATTCATAAAACATGGACCACTTTATGTACTAGTAGTAAATGGCACATGCTCTACAATCTGATCTACAATATTCATACTTCCTTCTGAAAACACTTTTACTTATTTACAATGCAAACATGCATCAACCTACCAAAATATGGGCACACTATCATTATCTTGATATAGATAGAGTATGTCCAAGACCTTGGTCACATTTGGCTAGAAACCAAATAATGTTCAGACAGATTACATGGTAAGCCATACCATGAAGTGAGTTTTTCAAATATTTTTATTGGGAGAATAAAGAACAAAGAATGCCCCCACCCAATTTTCGTACAATTTGGACAATGCTTTCTTATAGTTCCCATCTTTAAGAGTTTTTCTAGCATCCAAACTAAATATTCGCGCATTTTGATGACTTTATGTCCATAAAACAAAATTTGGTTAAACTTGAATACATGTGAGCGCGATAAACTATTACTCTTGAAAAATTCTAAATTTTCTTATGAAGGTACCTAGGAAGTCAATATATCATGAACTAACAATAGTTTTGAAAAATTCCATTATTAATTAGTATTTGAATACCAATAAATTTGACCGTGTATGAAAAACATTGAAACAAAATAAATCGTAAAACAAAAACATGAGACGTCATTATGCTGAACGTACCTTTACTAGTATTAATTTCCATGAAAAAGATAAACATGAATGTTCACAGCTACATTATAGCCTACCATGTATGAATATTCTTGGGTTTAATCCCGAACATCGATACCCTAGCTACTTTATGGCACGGCTCTCACATCGGATAAATAGCTGTGTCTTAGGGTAGTAAACAATGTTGCCATTCGGAGTTTCCAACAATTAGAGAAAAACTATTTTTTAGTTTTCCAAATGATTACGGGGATGTTGTGTAAAGAAAATCTGAAAAATGTGGCTCCGAACGCCACATGCCTTGTTTCAGATATAGCGGACCATGCATGTTTTACTTGTGATTTCCAGATTTTATGAGTTTTGAAGCTTCACATATAAATTCGCCCACTTAAATTACTCTATGTCGATTTGTCGAAATTAGGTCAAGTTAATTTGAACTACAAGTGAGCAGCTAATTTCTCTTAAAATCTTAGAATAATCTTTTGAAGGTACCCACCAGATAACCAATATATCGAGAACGACCAAGAGTTTTAAAAGATTCAACTTCGTTCTAAAATTTGCGTGCTGACAAAGTTCACTCTGCTTTGAAGAAAAATAAGAAAATAAAGAAAAAATAAAAAAATAAAAGACTCGTGTGTGTCGTACTTTTGCATGTATTACCTGCAATGAAAAATTATAAACATGAGTTTTTACAACGTTTGTAAAACATGCCTCACAAAATTGTCCTACCATGTAAGTATGAACAGGTTTTAGGTCCAGCGACCAAGCTCATGTACATATATGCATAGTTAATGGTAATTTTTTTATATTTGTTACAATAAAGTAGATGTATGCATCTTGTCATGATAAAAAATGTTGCCAATAGGAGTTTCCAACTATATTAGGAAAATAAACAATTTCAATTTTCTAAGTGATGGAATTTTTTCTATAAAGCAAGCACTAGTGATCCATAGGAAGAACAATGCTCGAAATAGGCATACTTACTAGAGAACAAAAGGGACGAAGCGCGAGAGTAGTGAAGAGGAGGAGTTGAAGGTGGTGCAATGTTGGAGTATAGCTATGATGGGATTCTAACACTCTACTAGTAGTAAATGCATCCATCCCCCATCGATCTCTTCTCTAAAGTCCCATGCACATAGAGGTCGGCTTCTCTCTCCCTTGTCCACAGCGTGGTGCTGCGCACGTGTGCCTTGGCACGACACACCGATCTGCTTCTAGCAACCGTGTTGTTTTCCTCAAAATTCAACCGATCTATTAATAATCATAAGCATACGTATGAAAAGGCTCAAAAACAATAATAATTACAAAACGGTCCTTAGACCACCTAGCGGTGAGTATAAACACTAGCATGATAACTTAAGCATTTCTCTTTCAGGATCTACGGTACCCTGTGTCCAAAAAAAATAATGCCACCATCCCAATTTTTAGACAAAGTGTACCCTGCTTTCTTATAATTCCCAAGTTTTAGGTTTTGTGAAGTGGCATAGAAAGGATTTTCATTTCATTTCTGTGTACATTTCTTGCTTTTTGATGAGGTCACTGCACTGTAATGCACTGTAATGCTAACAATTGTATATTTTAATTGCTAGGTAATGTATATGTTGGTATAAGGTCGACAATAGATGACGACGTGTCCCTTTCTTATACCTAAGAATTGGTTATACTATTGAACTACCTCTCACACACTTGTAGATTATTATATTAAATTGGACCTAGTTCGAAAAATCGACAGAAAATTGTCTGAGTGGGTGAAATTAGCTAGAAAAGGTTTAAAAATATAATGACCTAGAAATTATCCATAAAATATGGACCACTTTATATACTAGTAGTAAATGGCACATGATATTCACTCTGAGCCACATTATTTATACTTCCTTCTGAAAACAAAATTGGCTTGTTTACCATGCAGACATGCACCAACCTACTAAAATATGGGCACACTGTTATTATCTTGATCTATATAGAGTATGTCCATGAACTTGTTCACATTTGTCTAGAAACCCAAGAAAGTCCATACCGAGTACATGGTAGTTCATATCGTGAAGTGAGCTTTTTCAAATATTTTAGTGGTAGAATAAAGAACAAAGAATGCCTCCACCCAATTTTCGTACAGACTGGACAATGCTTTCTTACTGTTCCCAAATTTATTTTTTAAGCATGCAAGATAAAACCTCACGCACTTAAATTACGTCATGTCGATAAAATGATATTAGATCAAAATTGAATACATATGAGCATGATAGACAATTACTCTTGAAGATTTCCAAATTTTCTTCTAAAGATACATAGACAATCAATATATCATGGACCAACAATAGTTTTGAAAAATTCCATCATTGATTAGTATTTGCGTACTGACTAATTTGACCGCATATGGAAAACATTCAAACAAAATAAAGCGTAAAACAAAAACATGAGACCTCATTACACTTGACGTACTTTTTCTAGTATTAATTTCCATGAATAATGATAAACATGACTTTTCACAACTTAAAAAACAAATTCACATTATATCCTACTCTGTATGAAAAATTTTGGGTTCCGGCATGAATGACCAATCAGGTTATGGCCATATATATCGATACACTAGGTACTTTATGAAATGGTTCTCACATTGGGTAGATGAGTGCGCCTTGACTTAGTAAACAATGTTGGTCGTCGGAGTTTCTAAAAATTAGGGAAACCATTTGTCTGTTTTCTAAGTGACGGCGGAGATGTTCTGTAAAAAAATCCAAAAATGTGGCTTGGGATGCCATAAGTCTTGTTTTCAGACATAGCAGACCATGCATGTTTTACTTGCGATTCCCAGGTTTTATTATTTTTAAACCTTCATAGCTATATTCGCCCACTTAAATTACTCTATATCGATTTGTCGCAACTGGGTCAAATTAATTTGAACCACAAGTCAACCGTTGATTTCCCTTCAAATCTTACAAAACTCTTTTGAAGGTAGCCATCCAATAGTCAATATATCGAGAACGACCGCGAGTTTTGAAATATTCAACTTCTTGCTAGATTTTCATGGTGACAAAGGTGACCCTGCTTTGAAGAAAAAATTAGAAGAAAAAATAGAAAAAAAGAATAAGACTTGTGCACGATGTCCTTTTGCGTGTATTATGAACAATGAAAAAGATAAACATGATTTTTTTAACTTTTGAAAATACTACTTCACAAAATTGGTCTGCCATGTAAGTATGAACAGGTTTCAGGTCATGGTGATAGTACGACTTAATTGTTTGTTGTTTTATGCAGATGGAAAAAGAAGGCGCGGGGAGATTGAGTTTATGGTGATAGTGATTGTGCCAGATGGATGAGTGATAAATGTAACAATTATAATCTTATAAGTATATGTATAGGCGAGCAACCCATAATTAGCCAGAACTCCTCCTGGTAGATTTCATCCCAACTTTAATAATCCTACTAGTCTGTTACCAAAACCATTGTCAGACACTAGATTATTAAGACCCTTTAGGTCGCTTAGCGATTAAGCTCCTTAGATCAGACTAATGCAATAAGCACGGTGGTTCCTCATTATCCTCGAGTCTACTAGTTTTCTATTGATATCCCTGTATCACTCGGGAGGTCGTCGGTCTGCTAGCGAACAAGATACTATCTATGTAGAACAAAGTATCATGTGGTCTAGACCCTTAATTGGACCACAAGCATTAAGCATCCCACAAATAGTCAAGCACACATAGTATAATAATTAAAATCAATTACAAACTAATGGAAAATGTATGAAGGCACATCACATCTCATCAATCCCTTGCATCTCCCATGCCCAAAGAACTTACTCACACATGAGAGAAGAAAGCATCATCAATATAATTAAATAAACGGAGTTCTTGATATTACCCTAGAGCTCCACAATAAGAATAGAAAAGTAATCCAACACAATTCAAGATAGGAAGAAACAATCTCAAACCCTAGTCTTGCAATGTGAAGATCTCTCTCTTTCTCAAGTACAAGTAATGGCTATGGGTGTGTGTTGACTAGGAGGTCGAAGATCATGGAGCAAGATGACGAACGTATCCTCCTTCTTCTCCGGATCTCTTCTTTCTCCCTTCTGGATGGTGCGGCGGCTGCTGTCTTGTGTTTTCATCTATGGTCCCTTCACGAAAGTTTCCCCTTTTCAAAAGATAGAGGCGGCGACTGCTATACGGCGGGAACTATACGGCCGGAAAAATTGTTCCCGTCGTATAGTTGCTCGTTAAAGCCTCTGTACGCTTCCCTCGATTGCTTTCAAAGAGAGACTTTCTTGTTTTCTCTTGACTATTGTGTTTCTCTAGTTAAAACCCTATGTTGACGTTCAGAACCTGAAACACACATTAAAACCATGTTTTCTTTGCTACCGAAGAATTATCTATAGGTAAAGCTAGAAAACGATCAAATCCGGGAGAAAACCATCAATAAACACCATCAAAAATATGTCAAATCTCAGAGCTATCAACTCCCCCAAGCTTAGATATTGCTTGCCCTCAAGTGTCAAGGAAATAAAGAAGTATAGCGGAGATTCGAGACTGAAATAAAAGAACTTACAAGCTTAGATTGGTGTCAAATTCTTTTCTTCATGATCCCTGTAATCTTAAACATGATCATACAAGTGTACACAAGATTGCACTGAGTCCACTTCCTAACCATGTATATCTTGCTAGCAAATAAATCATATCCCCGGGCAAGTGTCAAAAGTTAGCTAGGAAAATGAGACAAATTCTTTTGGTATCTCTCTTCGTTGAGAGATGAAAACTTTTTGCCCTTGTTTCTTTAATCAATTAAGAGTTCTCAAGTTGGCACCGAAATATTCAATTTAAGAACAACTCATCTATTCCCATGTCAAAATTTCAAGACTCTCAAATAACCTTTTTTCTTCCTTTGGCTTTCAAAAACTTCAGCTCTTTCATAGATAAATCATGCCACTGCTCTTAACATGTTAATTGGGACTGTGTTGTGCACTCATTACCATGCCAATGAATAAGTTGAGCAATAATGGGTCAGAGGAGTACTACAAATTCACTTGGAACATGAAACCACGAGGAGCCTAAAATTTTACCTGTCATAGCATTGCTGCTACAGACGTTTACATAACTCAGTAGCCGAAATCAAGTGGTTTCCCACATTTAGATCGTTCACTGGCCATTGGAGTTAATAGTTCCCCATGGAGCACGATAGTGTTGTAATGACATGTGTAAAGCAATATCTTATGGTAATTATTAAAAAAAGTAGTGGCATAACCTCTACTACTTCGAAGCATCCATTTTATCAAATAATTTCATTCAAGGGTACTATCGAGTCTATTTATATTAAGCTCAAGCGAGATGTAGTAGTTCTAAAATTAAACTCTCTGGGTTAAACATGGACTCAAGTCATCCTTTGGATGCTTTTTCTTGTTGTAAAATGTAGGAAATATTTTTACCAAGTTCATTGCTCATTGTTTCAAAGCTAAAAATGAGACACTAGTAAATGAATAAAATTTATAGGATAACAAGCTAACTAGGGACTGACTCTAGTGCAAGCGAGTAAAATTATAGGATCAATTTAAGGTTTCCGAAAAGATGATGCAAGGAATGTGATACCTCCTCTTGTTTGCTTCATTCTCATATTTAGTCGAACCCCTATGTTTTTCCATATTGCCAAGTCACCTAAAATTGAGCAATCTCCGAAAGAAACAAAGAAATGAACTTGCAATAAAAGTTACAACTAATTTTTTGTATTTTTGTTTCAGGAATGCAAACTGATAGTAAACATGCAATTTTGATGAAATAAAATAAATCAAAAGAATAAATAAAAATATGAATGCAAGGTTTGGAGGTTTTCAAACCTCCCCCAAGCTTAGGTTATTCCCAGGCTCAGTTGTTGCCGTCATTTGTCGGCTGGTGCGGATACTGCTAGTAGTAGTCGGGGAAGTGGGTCATGAAGTGACTAAAGTTGTGAGTCAAGGCACTCACATCTTCATTCACTTTGTGAAGAGTGTTGTCAATCTCCCCAATGTGCTGGTTGAGTTGATGGAATTCCTGATAGGGGACATAGTTGTACCCTTGATGCGGCTGGTTGGGCCACGGGTCCTAGGCTCCCCCTTGTTGCTGCTGCTGTCCCTGCCAAGCAGGGTTCTGTCCTTGCTCATCTTCATGCTCCTGATCATCCTCATCATGCTGCTGTACTTCTTCATATTCCTCTTGATCAGGCCGGAGTTCAGCCATGATCTCCATCACTTGGCCCTTTGTGAGGATCCAAGTGTCCTTCTCCATGATCGAGAAGGCTTGGGGATAGGGCAACAGAACCTGCTCACCCTGTGCAATATCAAGATAATTAATCTGATAGGCTCGGAGCCTTCGGTTAGCTTGGTAAACACCAAGGAAGCCATAAGCAGTTAAATACTTCATGTCCACAAGATTGGAATCGTCAATAGATTGCATAACAGGTAATATAATATTTAATGCATGGGCAAGGTGGGTTACCAATCCACCAATGTGAATATCACATTTAGTCTTATTGCTTTGGTGGAGAAAGTGCTGGATGAGTAGATATGCAGGATTGGGGCTTTGCTGTGAAGTGGGAAAGAGAATCTTGGTGATCATTGACATGTCCGCATTGGCCATGGAACCGGTGTCACCTCTTCCTAGTAGTGTGTTGGCGAGGAACAAGGCGTAATAGCGGATTGTTGGGTTCTGAATGGTGGACATCTTCTTCTGGTAAATGTTGGTGCTACCATTAACATAAATAGCCTCCCAAGTTTCTCTGCTTCTGATGCTATAGAGGTTAGTACCAGTTGGCTTCCCAACGTGGGGGAAGCCGAAAGCATCACAAAATTGTTCAAAAGTTATTTCATAGGGTTGCTGGTTCATGGTGAAGCTTACCGAGCACGCATTACCTTTCTCCCCGTGGTCATCGTAGAAGGAGGCGAGGAACTCATGGGTAAGCTCGGTGTAATCTCGTGGCTTGCAAATCCAAGCACTATCAGCCTAGCCTTGATACACATGAGGTCGAAGTCCACCTTCAAACCTGCTGCGGTGAGAAAGCTGTGGTCGGCCAAATGTGTGGGAAGCACCCTCCTTGATGAGACCACGACCAACTTGGGGTTGTGCTACGCTCGGTACCCCGATATCGAGCCCTCACCACGTTGGTGCTTTCTCGTGCGAAAGATGTTACCGATTTTGTTCATCGTGATGCACTAAAAAAATCACCATAAAACCTTAGGCATATAGTTTCTACATGATATATGAACGATCCTACATGGAAAATCCAATCTTAACATGAGGAATCAATAGGAAAAACAAAATAATCTTGAGTTCATCCACCAGATCAATGTGAGAGTTTCAACCATGTAAATCTGAAAATAAAGCATGGATAGGGAGAGCAACATACCGACCTGTTGATTCCCCCAATCAAACAAATGAAATCCACGAAGAATCAAAAGTTCTAGGTGGGTTTTGAGAGGTTTGGAGAGAAAATATGAGATAAATAATAAGGAGGAAGAAGAGACCTAGCCGTCCTGGTGCGATTTTGTGGTCGCACTGAACTATATGGCCTGAACTATATGGGCGGGATATGTTGTTCCACCCGTAGAGTTGTGGCGGCGCCACCAACTACGGTTTCTTTTTGAGGAATATAGCTATACGGACATAACTATACGGCCGGATCATAATGATACGGCCGTATAGTTGGTTGTTAAACCATCTGTGTCCTAAAGATAAAATCTCAAAAACAGGCATCAATATCTATACGACCGAAACTATACAGCTGGAATTTTTATTCTCGCCGTATAGTTGGTCGTTAAATTCTCTGTGCCCATACAAGAAAATTGTTGATGGCAAAGATATCTATAGGATCGGAACTATACAGCCGTAATTTTATTCCCGCCGTATAGTTGGTCGTTAAACCATCAGTAGTCATCAAACATTTTATATTTCTCCGAGAATACCTTCTTATCCTGAAACTCAAAAAAATACCTAATTTTTTACAGAAAATGATAGTAGAAATGGTTGACCAACATCATCATGTAACGAGCATACTTTTAACATTTGTAGATAACAACTCAAAATTTTATTTTCATACTTATTCTACATTCGTTCAATCAATGTTTCAACTACTTTTTGACAGCTACATCTTTACGGGCGCGCTTCCGCAAGAATGTCTATGAAAAAGTTTGTAGAAATGTGATGAACTTTTTATTCTTTAGTTTATTTTATTGACGTGATGGATTGACTCCCATTAAGCATTTTATTAAGAGTTGTTGAATAACTCAACCCTTTCTCTGTTCTCAAATTCTTACCTTGGGTTTCCCCTTATCAAAGGAACTTACCACATGAAGTCATTTTTCCGGTGGAATATATCTTTCTCCTGCTTCTAGCTTGTTTGGAAAATACCGGATGATTTCAGTATCATAAACATTGAAGATTATCTTTTCCTCAGCACAGCCAACTGATGCCCCTGCAGTACTAAGGAAAGGTCTTAAAAGTATTATGGATAATTTTTCATCTGATGGCATCTCAAGAATAATAAAATCATTGGGAATAAGATGCTCATCTATTCTGAGTAGAACATCCTTAATTATACCAATGGGTTGTTTAGTGGACTTGTCAGCCATCGGTAAAGTGATAGTAGTAGGGAATACTCCCATAATCCTAACGTTTTATAGAGGGAGTATGGCATTACACTAACTCCTACACCTAAATCACACAAGGCATTGTGAATATTAGTCTTGCCTATTGAGCATGAAATAGTTGGTATTCCGGGATCTCCTGATTTAGACAGTAGTTTCCCATTAGCAGGATAACTAGTCACCATGGCACCAGTTTTAGTTATTTCTTTCTTTATACTAAGAATATCACGGAGGAATTTATAATAGGTAGGAACTTTAATTGCATTCACAAACGGAATTTCTAGACGAAGGTAACCAAGTGCTTTTGTAAAAGAATCATAGATTACCTGATCTGGTGCTTTATTTTTTCGATCTGGATAAGGAAGCTTTTTCTCACCTTTCTTATTCTTGTGTTTTACCTTTTGTGGGGGGCTAGGCTCTTTTGTTGCTTTCTGTTGTTGTTGCTTACCGCTTTTCTTCTTTTATACTATAACAACTTCTTCTTTGTTGCTCACTTCTTTTTCTTCTCTTTGATCAACAGTCTCTGTATCAGAGTCATAACGGTCATCATGCGCATCATCTTGGTCCTCCTAGGTTTGATCTTGAGTTTCTTGAGATGTTTTATCTTGAGGATCCACCAGTGTATCATCTTCTTGGCTTGCTTCGAGCAAGGATTTTTCCTTCCACTCTTTTTCAGCCTCATATTCTAGTGGCCCTAACGGTCATGTAACAACTGCAACTCTTCTTGTAACAACATTAGTAGAAACACGAATATCTTTATCATCTCGAAGAAAAATTTGATAACTAGATGCTATTTGTTCACACTAGGTTTCAATCATGCTAACATACTTCTGAAATAATTTTCTTTCTTCGCCGATCTCTTCATAATTTTCCATGAGTTCCGCCAAAATCTTTTTATGTTTTTGAGAGTGCTTATGCAGGTTTATTATGGGATTTTGTATGTCGATGCTTAGTTCTTGAAAAACTTTCCTAGTTTCATCTTCTGCAGCTAAAACTTGTAACAAGTATACTTGGTTTTCTTAACAAGTTCAGAAGGTATACCTTTTTCTTTCATTGTTTTGCGTACTTCAGGCATAAGATCAGGAGTTATCCGAAGTACCCTTTTTCCAGCTTAGTGCCGAAATCAGGATTATATAAAGAATCATTCTTAGCCCTAGTAGACATCAATTCTAAACATTCTTTTATAGTTAAAGTGTTTATCGATCCTCCCGCTGACAAAATCAAGAAACTCTTTACATTGAGTATTAAGATCATGGTAAAATAAATGGCAAATAGTTGACTCAGAATAGCCATGATTAGGAACACTATTCATCATTCCAAAGAATCTATCCTAGGCTTGTGGGTAGTTTTCTCCCACGTTGTGACTAAAGTTGCCTATATTCTTTCTTAGTTCAGTTACCTTTTTAAAAGTATTAAACATGTTTATGAAGTTGATAATGCAGTTTTCCCAACATTTAATGTAATGGCGAGGGAGAGAATATAACCAGTCTAGAGCTTTACCTTTTAGAGACCAACCAAATAATTTTAGACGACAGAAGTCTCTTGGCAAACCTCTTGGTCCAAGCGATCTTATCACATCGTCGAACTCTCTAATATGTCTTCTTGGGTCTTTATCTTCCCTTCCACTGAAAGCTTTTTCCTGCAAATTTTTAATAATTCCACCATCAAATCGATATTCTCTAACTCCAGGGTTAGAGAATTCTATTGGTTGCTTAAGAAATTCAGAACTTGGAGCACTTTAGTCTATGAGAGTTTTCTCAGGTTTCTTGGGAGTTGTCATGTAAATAGAAATGATTTCCATTATATCACTCAAGTTTCAACTTCGACTTTATTTGATCTAAAAAGTTTTAATAATTTCCTCGCGTCTCTGAGAAGGCATGCGATCAATATAATCTGGTAAATACGTCCTACCAGAGCGTTTCCTTTGTCTCCTAGGGAGAATATTTTTGTAGTAGTAACACCTGAAATGTCAAGAGACAAACACTTAGGGCTTAGCTCCTCGGCAACGGCGCCAGAAAATAGCTTGATATCTCCAAGTGCACAGATCGTTTGTAGCTAGTTACCAAGTATAGATATCGATCCCACAAGGAGCCCAAAGGTAAGTGTTTATGGTGAAGTCTCTATCACACCCGAAGTTGTCACAAGTCTTCGAGTGAATTGACTGCAAGTGTTGAAATAAGAATCGGGTTTTGATTAAACGAAGTGTAAAAACTAAAATGTAAAATTCATAAATATAAAGCATAAAATAAAGGAAGACTTAATTGTTTGTTGTTTTCTGTAGATGGCAAAAGAAGGCGCGGGGAGATTCAGTTCATGGTGATAGTGACTGTGCCAGATGGACGAGTGATAAATGTAACAATTGTAATCTTATAAGTATATGTGTAGGCGAGCAACCCATAATTAGCCGGAACACCTCTTGGTAGATTTCATCCCAACTTCAATAATCCTACTAGTATGTTGCCAAAACCATGGTTAGACACTAGACGACTAAGACCCTTTAGGTCGCTTAGTGATTAAGCTCCTTGGATCTGACTAATGCAATAAGCACGGTGGTTCCTCATTATCCTCGAGTGTACTAGTTTTCCATTGATATTCCCGTGTCACTCGGGGGTTATCATTCTGCTAGCGAAGAAGATCCTATCCATGTAGAACAAAGTATCATGTTGTTTGGGCCCTTAATTCGACAACAAGCATTAGGCATCCCACAGATAGTCAAGCACACATAGTATAGTAATTAAAATCAATCACAAAATAATGGAAAATATATGAAGGAACATCACATCTCACCAATCCCTTACATCTCCCACGCCCAAGGAACTTACTCACACATGAAGAAATCATCATCAATATAATTAAATAAAGGGAGTTCTTCTTGATATTACCGTGGAGATCCACAGTAAGAATAGAAAAGTAATCCAACACAATTCAAGATGGGAAGAAACAATCTCAAACCCTAGTCTTTCAATGTGAAGATCTCTCTCTCTCTCAAGTACAAGTAATGGCTATGGGGTGTGTTGGCTAGGGGGTCGAAGATCATGGAGCGAGATGAAGAACGTCTCCTCCTTCTTCTCCGGATCTCTTCTTTATCCCTTCTGAATGATGCGGCGGCTGTTGTGTTGTGTTTCTCTCTATGGTCCCTTCATGAAAGTTTCCCCTTTTGACAAGACAAAGGCGGAGGCAGCTATACGACATGAACTATACGGCCAAAATAATTGTTCCCACCATATAGTTGCTCGTTAAATCCTCTGTACGCTTCCCTCAATTTCTTCCAAAGAGAGACTTGCTTGTTTTCGCTTGAATATTGTGTTTCTCTAGTTAAATCCCTCTATTGACGTACATAACCTGAAGCACATATTAAAACCCAAGTTTTCTTTGCTACCGAAGTATTAGCGTTAGGTAAAGCTAGAAAACGATCAAATCCGGAAGAAAACCATCAATAAAAACCATCAAAAATGTGTCGAATTTCACAGCTATCATGAGACCGCCCACAAGCGGGCCATAACGGAAGGGCACGGTACCGGCCAACCATCCACCCCAAAATTATGGTTATAGCTTTGAGTGTGAGAAACGTGACCAGCTAGCTCTAAGTCTAGCGTACACATGTGATTTTGTATGTCAGCGACATTTTTACAAGAGTACATTAGAGCTACCACATCTAAAAGAAATAGAAATACATTGCAACGTCATTACGGTAAGAATCAAATTATATAGATAGAGTAATAATATTTTAAGATTATATCCTCATACATCACTCAATAATTCATCAAGCAAAAGAAGGAACACAGATCCGAGTAGGGATAAAGAGTTGACTCTGCATATGATACCACAGAAATAAGCATATTCCCGCCCATGGATCTCAGAGATCTCTATATCTGGAATCTTTACGCAAGAGGGTCGTTGCCTCCATCATTGGCCTCATCGTCATAGTAGCTACCATATGGATGTACCTGACAACCTAATCAATATTTATGGTGTGATACCCTATGTCACTCAGTAAGTCTTTATGCATCTAAAGGAAATAACCTGGGGGTGATGCAATTGCAGCGAATGATAAATAGCTAAACAGTTCTATAGATATGTGCTACAACATCCGCTCAACCAGATATAGACGGATGCTCATTAATTAGAACCAATAGTTATATAAGGCACATGTAAACATCGCTCATCCTCTGTCTCGCTTACCGAACGAGAAAGCAGAAGAACATACCATCCTTTGGCAATTTATTAACCATTCCATGAGTGTTGCCCTATTTACTATTCCTGGTTTTGTGAAATTAAACATGGTACTTTAGTTATACTTGTCTATAGTCAAGCAACTGTGCACCAAGTCGTCCATAAGCGTGGACACAACTTCCAGAAAGATTTACCCTGCAGGAGTGCGCAAAGACCAACACACACATGATCAACCCCGGAAAGAACCAAATAAAAAGCAACGAGGCATCACGGCAAAGCATTCACAAGATTCAAAAATAATTCTAGGGGGCCACCGCACTAAGCTACCTGCAACGAAGCTGGCCGGTTCTAAGACAGACACAGGGTTTGTGCCAATGACTATAAACGACTGGGAACCCGAAAGGGTGATTGGGCTTGTCGATACCACAAAAACATTCCATGTTCCAAAATAGTACAGGCAAGCATGACATTAGTACATCATAGTAATAACACCCCAAACTAGTTTGTGGTCCCAAGAAATTAGATATGAATCAAGCTCGGGCGAAGGGGATTCATGGCCCCTCATATGGATAATACGATAGTCAAGGAACAAGAATCAAGTACTCAGGTCCTATGGGACACAAGTGAGCATGGAAGTACCAAATAACAGCTATTGTCCACCAGTGTTACTTTCTTTAGGTATCCCATTACTACACAATTTATGTTGTTTATATGCCTTGTTATTCATTATACTCGCACAAACCCTACACATGTAATTCAATGACTCGCATGGCTCAAACATCTCCTGTAGTAAGGTCTGATAGGATGGAGGTACAAGATTCAGTGGGATTTAAAAGGTAAAGGCTATGCGGTACTTATGATTTCAATTTAATGTGAATCGTGACACAATGATGCAAGAATAGAGATAGAAGCATACGTGCTATATATAATGCAAGCACGGGGAATTGCTTGCGTGGAAGCTCAGTAGTAGTATAACCGGGATCTGGGTAATACTCTTAATTCTCCTGATAACTCCCTTGCTCCACGTCTATCTGGAATAAAAACTTAAAATGCAAAGAGCCTTAATAAATAAGGTGCCACAATCATATGAACATATGCGACAAGCAAAACAAAGTATGCCATGATGTAATAATGCACAATTACATGATATAACATAGCATGGCATGGATAAGGTGTAAGAACAATAATAAAGAATTTTAATTAATTATTTAGTCATGTTTTGCTCCCACAAACCTTGCTGCCGATTTAATATAGATATGATGCATGCTTCAATTGATATCATGGAATGCATATTTAGAACGAGCTCATCGCGCTGATCGCTTTAGATATATCATTTGTCGAATTCGGAGTTACGAAATTAAGGTTATTAATTTATTAAGAAATAGACATTTAATGGTAATTATTAATTCGAAAATTTTAAAATGCCCAGAAATTAAATTAAATAGTATATTCATATTCCTAGCCTTTTTTATAAGAAAACATATAACATTTTTATTATTTATAAATGTGGTTTTAAAGTTATTATTAAATGCAAACAATTCAAATATGGTCAAAAGTCAAAGGTTTGACTAGATAGAGTCACTGCTGAAAATATTTGAAATAAGATCAGAATTAACATTCAAAAATAAACTATATTTCATATAGAAAGTTTCTTCAAATTGAAATTCATTTTGAAGTTATGAATATATTTGTATTTAAATAGATTCTAGAATTTAAATTGAATTTGTGAAACAAACAGGGCTTTTGTTACTCAGAGCTGGCTGACACACTCTCACTGTTAGGTGGGGTCAGGGGTTTCTTGGGTCCACGCATGCTCAAGCCAGCGGGTGGCCGACACGTGGTGGATTCGGGGGAGTGTAGGTGGAGTCCTAGAAAACATGGGTACCTTTTCATAAAATGTTCTGGCCGTGTCTGAAATGGGTGTATGACATGTGGGACCTCACGGGGCCACCGGGCTCAACATAAAAACAGGCAGGACCAAAGCTCTTGCGCGGCAGGTCCGCCAGAAAAACTCAAAAGAGAAAGAAGTCTCGTTAATCTCTTCATGCTCGTTCCAAGTTCGAAGTACCTTTTGGCCAAAGAAAAACCCGCTCCCTAACACGATTGCCTCTTTATATAGATAGATTCGATGGGGTTATTACTTATAAGTCTATTTTGTACAAGAGCCCCTCCTATCTGATAGAAAAAGGTCCCAGGATCCCGAGCCGATCTTCTTGAAAATCGGCACTTCTCCAAATCCAGAAGACAGACGGGATTCTAGGATTATCCTTTTTACTTGTAAACCAGACCGCATCATTCCTTTTTTCTTTCTTTGGTAAGGAAGGGACGGCTATTCCCATAGGTTGATCTTGATAAAATGTGTAGTGGTAAGCAACTAATAATCTCGAATTGAGAAACATGCTCTTATCGAATTTCATTCCGATTTTCCAGTATTCGGAGTTGCTTGGGAGGGGGTTATCTGGGACAGGTCACGCGATTACTGAAGAACATTGTTCTTCTTGTTCCTGACGAACTATCGGTCGCGGCGTCAGACAAAAATAGAGCGGCCGTGGGGCTCGATCTGGCAACCCCAGCACTAATTGGATGGTTGGTACCACTGGAGTGGCGATAGGATAGATGTTGATTATGTTGCGGGGCGGGGTAAGGGGCAATGGCGCAACACAGCTAGGCACAGACGTGCGGCGAACGACATCGACACGTCTATGTCATGCGGTGCTGCCAAGTGGCGCAACGAGTCACGGGGCTAGGTCTAGGTGGTGTAGAGCAGCGAGGCGAGGACGGCAGGGTATGCGAGCGGCAGCGAGATGCTCCGCAGTGGTAGCTTGCAAGAACGACAATAGCGAGGGGCGGCGCGTGGAGCATGCTCGACGTAAGCCCCCGACGCTACAGGAAGCATACGGACAAGCCAAGATGTCTAGGGGGTTAGGGGCTCACCGTAGGCCCGATGGTGGTGTCAACTTTGCTCAGAGTGTCGTCTATCTGGAAGGGAGCTCGTGGATGCACCGCTAGGGTTTTTCCTCGGCCTCCTCTGGTTCTGCAGGTTCTGGCCTCCTCCTTACTCTACGTCGGGTACAAGAAGGGTTCACTGGTGCTGGTGACCTTCCTCGACAACCACAGCACCTCTCCTCCTCTCCTCTTCACAGGGAACATGATCTAGCTGAGCTAGATGGCTATGGTGGGGGTAGGCTTATTAGGGGAGATGGGGAGGGAGAGAGGGTTGATGGGCAAGAGCCCTAGTGAGATTTACTGCGAGCTAGGCGTTGGAGGTGGTGTTGATAAGGATAGGGAGGGGCCGCAACTCAGGTTAGGGCAAAGTAACATAGTTACTTTGCTTCTCTACTCCTCTCCCTCTCCTAGTTAGGTTAGGAGGGAGGGGTGGCCAAGGTTAGCTAGAGGGGGCCTAGGGTTACCTTGATAAGCAAGAAGTGGGGAGGGGTCAGATAGTGAGTGGGATTGAGTTAGATGGGCACATGGCCATGTGACATGGTAGCCTCGGGTAGATAGGGTTAGGGAGTGGTGGTAGATGATTAGGTGGGGTGGTGTGTGTGGTGTACACGCATGGGTAGATTAGTTTAGGGTGTGGTGGTGTTTAGGAAGGAGGGTAGTGTAGGCTTCTTTCTTTACTTTCTATTTAGTTTATTTATTTCAAACACCCTTTTGAATAATCCTCACTAGGCCGACAAGTTCAAATAAATACCAATAAGAATCCAAGGTATAGGAATAGATGATCTATTAGGTTTTATTTGGAATTGGACCAATCTTATAGAATTCAAATCAATCAAGCTTTACTCCAAATTCAAATGAATACCGAATAGAAGGAAGATGGCAAAGCTTTGCATTGCCCATGCACATGTAATAAATGACCATGATAGTTGTGAAAACAACTAAATACACCAAGGACATTTATTCATACATACATTCAAAATTGAAGAAAGGCCATACCAAAAAGAATGGTGAGCTTGCTTCCCATATGGAATAAATGGAACAAGGCATGCTTGAAGATAATTGGGCTAAACTAATGTGTGTGTCCCACTAGAGAAATATAGAGTCACAAATATACCCAAACATGATCATGTATGCAAATAAAACCCATATGGAAGCTTGACAAGTGCAAAGGTGGCCATGTGGCTCCAGATATTTAATATTGTGAAAACAACATGTATCATATATGGGAGCATGTATAAATAGAAGTTGATCCACCCCAACACATATGAGCTAGATTTAACTACCAATATAAATTCAATAGCGCATATATAATTAGGATGGTGGAATTATAGATAAAGTCAAAAAAGGTGGAGGAGTTTGAAAAGATATACCCCTAACTCAACTTGGGCATCAAGCAATATATCAAAAACCATCTACAATATATCGAGAGGCAAATACAATTAATAAGATCAATGCATAAGTGAGAAGAACAAAATGAAATAGGGTTTTATATGATGCTCAAATTCAATAGGGACATGAGCATGATATAATGATGATGCAATAATGACATATAGGAAGTAGCATTATATAGATAAACCAAATAGCATTACAATTGCTATACAATTGGGATGCTACAATGTGTGCATCTTGGCATGGTAAACAATGTTGCCAATCAGAGTTTCCAACTATATTAGGAAAAGAAACAACTCAAATTTTTTAAGTGACATAATTTTTTTTTCTGTAAAACATGTACTAGTACGACGTAGGAAGATCAGTATTCGAAATGATCATACTTACTAGAGAATAAAAGGGAGGCAACGCGAGAGCAGCGAAGAGGAGGGGTTGAAGGCAGTGCAATGTCAGAGAAAATCTATGATGGGCTGCTGACACGAGGTACAAGTTACAATCGACTAGTAGTAAATACATGGGAGTACGTACTATATAATACGCATGAAAGATAAATTATGTTTTCTCTCTCATTTGTTGCCTCTCACCATCTATTCCTTATCGATCTTTTCTATGTAGCTCCGTGCGCACAGAGGCCGGCTTGTTTTTCCCTCATTCATAGCGTGGCGCTGCCCACATATATCTTGGCATGACACACCAATCTACTTGCAGCAACTTCGTTCTTTTTTTGCGAAATTTAACTGATCTATTAATAATCACTAGTAAACAACACGTTGCAGCATATAAATGGAAGAGTACAACTTAAGAAAGATAATAATTAACAGAAATCCAGTTTGCCTCCGAATGCATATGCTCCTTACACAATAAAAAATACATCTTAAATTGTAAAAAAACTGATAGAAAATACGCTTGTACATCTCCACATTTTATGTACGCACGTAAAGTTTTAAAAAAATCATTTTAAATATTGGAAAATAGAAAAATGTCTTGTAAAAATGTCTTTTTACATAGGGCGTGTGATGAGTTGCTTCTTTAGAAAACGATTTTGTCCACACGAAGGATGATGTGAGATGTATGCGTGAACTTTCTTTTGGGATTTTTAACATTTCAGAATCCATATAAATTGCATTTTAGATAAATTGAGCATATGGGTCTCAAAATCCAAAACATTGCTTGTAGTAATTAATAAAAAAAAGACACAAGGTGCTCCGAATAATGATAAACTGATAACACCGAAGTTATTTTTTAGAGCATTACAGTCATTTTTTTAATATGAAGCATCAACAGAGATGTTGAAAAATAGAAAGTGTTTCTTTTATCGTGTTCTAACATTTGATTGAATTTAAATTATTACTTTAAGTGAAATCTAAGTAAGAGGTAAGGGGTCAGTCATATAATCTACATGTTCTTATAAAGTAGATCCCACTAACTATTCTATCTCAACATGCAAGCTATCCACATCATCTACTTTAATAGCCACTTAAAAGTCCATGTCATCCCACTAAGAATCATTTATAATAGTGTATTTTACATGCAAACCAATCCACGTCATCTATTTTTATCCACATCACTAATTTATGTTCGTCAAATATATGATAATTTTACATCAATTTAATTTATGATTTCAACTGATTTGAACAAATTCAATCGTTCTCTATAAATTCTTTTAGAAAACTTTAAGTTCTATATGTATTATACATTTTATCTAAACAATGTAGTTTTTGAAGAGATTTTCGCTGTAACGCGCGGGGCATTTTTCTAGTTCAAAAAAATATCAACCGCAAAAAACTCAGAAAAATGTAAAACTTAAGCATATTAAATCATTTTAATATCCATCTCGGATGCATACAGCCATCTCGTTTATTCAAGCTATCGTTTTAGAGTATATTTTTTAATCATTTAATGCCTACTATCTTAGGTTTCAAAATATAAGATATTTTAGCTTTTGTGAAGTAATGTATCTAGACAACTTTTAGTATGTAGGATTACTCCGAATCTACACAGTAAAAGATGTCTAGATATATTTGTTTCATAAAAATTATTAGAATATTTGGCATATACGGTTGTTATGGTAGTTCAGATAGAGTTAGGATCTGTTTACGTATAATCCTAACTTGACTCGTATTTTAAGATAATCCCCTATACATCTACATATACTCGCCAATCAATAATATATCCATCATATTTCGCCAAACTCATACTCTTTCATGGTATCAGCCTAACCGATGCAAACCCTCGCCGCACGCTTCCACCGCGCCGCCCCCGGGGGATCGATCTCCATGATCTCCGCCAGGGGCCACGTAATCCGTCGCACGGTTCGTCCGCCGATCTGTGATCGGCTGCCCTGGTGACTCTTTTCCGATCTACGAGATCGGTTTTTCTCTCCGCCGGTCACTTGGCCTGTCTTTTTTTTGGTTTACCGATCATAGATCGGATTTAGTCGCCCATCGCCGTCGTCATCACCATGCCTCTACTCCGACCATCGCCGTCGACGTTCTACACCGCACCCGTGCGCCTGCCTCCTCGGCTTCCTGCCTTAGCAGGCTGTCGCGGCCTCACAGCAGGCTGCCGGGCATCTCGGCCGGCTGGTATGCCTTCATCGATAGGTTGTTGTGGCTGTCCCCTTGGATCGTCTTCGCCTTCACCGCCCGGGAGTTCACAGACAATGCCGCCATCGACTCTGATCTACGCGTCGTCAATGCCATGGCGCATACAGCGCACTGTCGGTCTGATCAACCGATCTAGCGCTCGTCTACGCCAAGCACATACCCGAGCATGCGCCTACCATGATCGAGCTATGGGCTGGCACTGTGTCGCCCCTTCGGGCCACCGTCTTTGGTTCATGCTACCAGCTTCCAAATGCGCCTTAATTAGCGTGTACGTCACTGGTGGTCTTCCAGCCGCTGCATCGACTTCCGTCCTACAGCTATGCCGCCCCAACGGGTCATAGCATCGCTGCACACAGTTTACATCACTGACCCTACGCACCGACACCACAGGTAATCCGCACCACCTCCAGAGAGCAAGTCATCTACGTCCGCGCATGGTCTTCGTCACGTCGGATTCTTCTTCGCCTACATCGAGTACCGCTACCGCGCCAATCTAGGCATCTAACATGACCACTCCATGCCGCTGTTAGTTTCGCCACCTTCTATGTCTTCGTCCTTGCCGTTGCGTGCTCCGTATTGGCAATACCGGTGCGTGCCTTCGTCCTCGACGTGTCCCCGAGCCTGGCAATCTTGGATTGGCGCCTCGTCTTCGTCGGCCTCGACAAAGTCTTCTTCGGTATTGAGACCTTCCTCTACGACTGCCTCGACCGCATCATCGACAAGCTCTTCTTTGCGTACTCGGATCTGGCAAAACCTGAGTATGCGTTCTTCCCCGACGTGCGCCTAGTTCTGGCAAACCTATGGCCGCACCTCATCCTCGACGGTTCGAACTGCACCGACTTCGGCATCGACACTCCTCACCACATTGGAATCGCATGCATATAGCAAGAATGAAATACTTTGAAAACATAGTTTCAGAATGATGGGGCTATGCTTGCATTGTTCTTCAGTGGGTGGGTATTGATCTTTGAAGTGTTTAAGAGCCGTTTCCTTCTCGTGTCCTACCGAGAAGAACCAAACACCGGAAAGAAGAAAAATAAGAATCAACACATGGCATTTATGCAATGCAAACAAGATGATGACATGACATTTTAATTCTTACAATGTAGCTCCAGGATAGGATCACGAAATTAAATGGAGTTGAAATGCTCAATTTATAGCATTCCAATAAACCCATATTTAAAGAAAATATTCGAATTGTTATCTGACTAATACATTTGTTTAACTGATTCAAACATGCATGGTTTAGACATAAACAGATAAAAATTATTTTTCTTGACATTTTGATATCTCATTTGTATTTTTCAGAGTTAGTATGAATTAGTTATGATTTTCAAGTTCACTTTAATACTGAAAACGGAAAACGAGAAAAGACTCTTAAATACTCTGAAACTGATCTCACAAGCTTCCTTTTAGGTAGCGCTTGGCTCAGATCTTCAGCATTTGTGTGTTAAAAGTACTCTGAAACACAAGTACAACAACTAATTCAAACACCGGGTTCTAGACTGTAGGTCCATTCCTAAAAGACTGAATGTTTGTGGTGAACTACAACTAGCATCTGGGCAAACCGGTCTTCTTGGATGCTTTTGAGATTTCAATTGAAATGGCTCAGGTTGGCAGAATATTTGTACAACAGTGTTGGAGAATGACCCCTAGTAGGGTCAATCTAAGGTAGAAAGATAAGATTGACCAAGACGAAGGTTGACATATTGTGGGTTGGCTTACTAAGGCCGAGATACCCCAAGCTAGGTTAACCCGACAAGACTTGGTCGACATACTTTGTATGTCGGCATAACATGTGCATTGTCTCTTCTGTGCAGGTACCTCCATGCCAATTCATCTGAGTTAGGGGCGACATAGGGGTTGGCGTACACTAGAAGGGTGTAAGCCGGCCTCAGGGTCAGTGCCTCTATCTCTCCCGGAATTCCTGGAGGAGATAACCATTCTAAGTCAAGTGTGCCCCGAGGGTTTCCCGGAGGAGACAATGCCAGACCACCAACGGTCTGAGAGGATGGGCCAGTCCCATCGAGGGTATCTAAGGGAGACCCCAATAGTAGATCCGGCTCAAGCACAGGCTGAGCTAGAGCAGACCCGGCAGTGTGTTCTTGAGGGGGCAAAGTAGATGGCTAGAGCTTGGTAGGAGTTGAACATCACCCTCCGCGAGTATAGCAAGGCTCATGAGTTTACAATGAGTCCAACTCATTTAGATGGTGTGAGGAACAGGGCAAGAACCTCATTATAGAAATAGGTAAGGAGTGTAGATCCAAATCTGTAGCGTCGGATACCCTTTCCCGATAGGTGTGGGGAAGTACAGTAGCCCGGCTAAGAACCTCAGAACCGTAGAAGCAGCAGCAGCCGAGATACCAGCTTTATCCGGCGAGGCCCGGCGCGGGTAGCAGGATAGGGTAAATGAGTTAGTGCGCATCACAAATAAACAGAATGAGAATATCCTCAGAACAAACCCGGCTAGGGCTGGCCTCTCCCATGTCGTTCACTCCATTCGGGCCACTCCTGCAAAATCTGTCGGGGCATCATCATCACCCGGTGCAGCTCCAAGGAGAGAATGAAGTGTGAACCCTCGTAAAGGAACAAGGAAGTAGTGTCCTATGAACCAAACGTTGCCTAGAAAGGCAAGGCAGTGCAATCAAATATTGGTCAAGGAAGTGTTGGACATGGAAATGGTGTCCAAGGAAATCCCGGCCAGGGTAATGTGACTCAGGGGAATGATGGGCACGATAATGCCGTCCAGAATAACACGAACCATCAAGGCCATCACTCGGCTGGTGGGGGGCTGCAACTCTAGCAGCAGCCTTAGCATCAAGTACAGAACCCACCTTGGTAGCAGCAAAGGGCGGGACCAGTTGTGCAACACCAAAATGCTAACCCAGTGTAGAACTGGTACAATCATGGTTATTCATCCATGGCCAATGCCGGGTTTCTGAGGCTAGATCATCTAATCATAGGGAATCCATTGGGATCTCGTTTGGGAAATAGGAACTTGCAGCCGGATGATGCAAGGTTGAAGTTGGATAGGATCTATATGTCCGAAATAACGGAAGGACATGGTCCTCCAGGTCCAACATGTTTTGGACCTCAGATTCCGAGGGAACCGCCAGTGCCGAACTTTGAGTTGGAAAGGGGACCCAAGACATATGACGGCAGTACCAAGCCACGGGATTGGCTAATAGAATATCCCACTATCACATTGCACAAAGGACTGACAAGGAGTTTCTGACCAGGTGGTGTACTTTGCATAACTCATGTGAGGGGATAATCGAGTCACAGGGCATTTTGCATGGTTTGCATAGGCTTGCTGGCACGTAAGTGTGTTGTGGCAAAGATTGCAGAGAGATATGCCAACTACGTTGGTCGAGACAATCAAGATAGCAAATTCATATGCTTTAGGTGATCCGACTCAACACTTACTTATGTCGCAAGAGCCGAATGAGGAGTACTACTCCCTTGATGGGGCCGGGTCATCCAGAAGGAATGATATCCATGGGAAAAGTAGATATGAGCGGCCGGATTACCGGTACGGATCACCATAAAGTAGTCTTGTAGTCCGGAGCCTCGGGGGCGGAACTGTTGTGACCCTTCTTGTCCATGGACTAGGGGAAGAGGCCCAACGCTGCCCTATATAAGGATCCCTCCTCCTACCTTCCAAGGGGACTATCCCCGAGATCTAAAACCCTAGACTTTCATCCTCCATTGTAACCTCGCAAGGCACGCGAGAAATACAACAAAGCAGGAGTAGGGGTTTACCTCCTCACGAGGGTACCGAACCTGGGTAAAAAAAACCAATTTCATCTCTCTGTCTTGTGCTTGCTCCACCACTGCCACCGTCGCCATCGCCGAGTTCCTCCGGAATCATGTGTTCAGCCACCTCTCAAACCAAAGGATCGTTGGACCATAGTTCCTTCGCGGGACAAATCTTTGGCATTTCGCGCTCTAAGTAGAGGGCTGAGGCGCGTTTCTCAGTACCTTCAGGCGGTCAGCACCATGGCGAGAGGTCCCCGTGTGGAGGTCAGCCCGGAGGTTTCCTCACCTAGAGGGCCAGCCAGAATGGTCGCCCGCATCTTGGGAGGCCTCCAGGCTTCTGTCCCCCGACCACCCCTCACGCAGTTCACCCGAGGGCTGGCTGTGGCAAGTCATAGCGCTACCGCCGCCCCTCTCCGGTGGTCACGGCAGCTGGTCTCCCTCGACGCTTCCGATCACCCCGGCTCTACCCGACTGGTGGGCTTCATGCCCAAGGTCTGCACCCCTACCATCGGCAGGGTTGCGGTGTCCAAGACCCACATCGATTGCGGGGCAGGCCTGAATGTACTCTTGGAAGAGGCGTTCGGGCAGCTGCGGGTGCCGCACACACCTACTCCCCACCCCGTCATTCGTGGAGGTCACGGTGGGCACCACCGTGCCTCTTGGCCGGATTCAGCTCCATGTCACCTTTGGGACGAGCGATAACTACCGCACGGAGCTCATCGACTTCTATGTCGCCCGGATCTCCCTGCCGTACAATGCCATCCTAGGCTACCAAGCTCTATCTATGTCCATGGTGGTCACACACAACACCTACAACCTAGTCAAAATGCCGGGCGGCGCCATCACCACCATTATGGTGCGCTGCGATGAGATTGAAGCCGTGTGCTCCCTTAGGAAGGCCTAAAACGGGGTGGCACCGGCACGATAGGAGTCCGCGACTGGCTTCCCACGGCTTTCCCCGGCCCAGGGAGAATGAGGCACTGAGCCGCCGGAACCTCCTAACGAGGGCTCTGTGTGCACCGCCGGGATCGCTAGCAAGAAAACGCCAGTGTTATCTCAAGAGAGGGCCAAGACCAAGAAGTTCCCCCTTGACACGGCGGTAACAGGGGCTACAATCACCATCGGCGCCGCCCTCTCAACCGTGAGGGAGGAGGCCCTCGTCACCTTCCTTCGGGCCACGCGGTCATGTTTGCCTAGACCACGTCAGACATGACAGGGGTGCCTCGAGAGGTAATCGAGCATCACCTAGTGGTGTGCCCCACGGTGTGCCTAGTAAAACAAAAGCCATGGAAGCAGTCAGTGGAGAAGCAGTGGTTCATCCTCGTCGAGATGGAAAAGCTCATCAAGGCGCACCTCGTCAAGGAGGTCCTGCACGCCGACTGGCACGCGAACCCCGTGGTGGTCCCCAAGGCTATGAGCGGTGGGAGGCTCTACGTCGACTTCACCGACCTAAACAAGGCATGCCCCAAGGACCCCTTCCCGCTACTACGGATATACCAAATCATCAAATCCACAGTGGGTTGTGACCTACTGTGTTTTCTAGATGCCTTCTCGGGGTACCATCAGATCAAGATAGCCAAGGAGGACGAGGAGAAGACTGCCTTCATCACGTCGTGCAGAGTGTACTGCTACACCTACATGCCGTTTGGCCTCAAGAACACTGGCACCACCTTCCAAATGCTCATGCGCATCGCGCTGGGCAGGCAGATGGGGAGGAACGCGGAGGCCTGCGTCAACGACATCATGGTCAAGACCCACGAGAGAGACACCTTGGTGGCAGATCTGACGGAAACCTTCGCTAACTTCTGTTTGGTGAACGTCAAGCTCAACCCTGCCAAGTGTGTGTTCGAGGTCCTGTCAGGCAAGCTCCTCGGTCTCCTGGTGTCGCACCGGAGGATCAAGGACAACTTGATAAAGTCCGGGCCATCGACGAAATGCGCATGATACTTTCGATCCGTATTATGGATGTAGTATAGCTCTTTTTCCCTAATAGACCTAGGTTTATCGAATCCTCGGAAAGCAGAAGCGTAGTGAAGTTAGTTTAACGGATCTTCGGGAGTTTTAGAATTCCTTTTATGTTTTTACTGGACCAACAGTTTACGTCTTTTGTAGATGCGGATGATGGAGATAGAGGGCACCTGCTTTCCTCGCCATCGGCACGCTCCCTCGCTAGCCACGGGAACCAAATCCCGTCCAACCCAGCGCACTTCCGGCCCTCCGCTCCACGCCCCATGGACGTTGGGCCAGGGCCCATCGCTGCGGCGAGGACTCCGACAACCACACGGTGAGATTATGAGCTGCACCAGCCTCCCATCCCCGGCGAAGTGCTCCCGTTCCCACTGCGACTGCTGGCGTTTCTTGTCCCTGTAAACCGTCACCGTCCGCCAGGCCCAGAGTCACCCCTGCGGCACCATCTTCCATCTCCATCGGGTACGCAGATGTGAACTCCCACGCCGCAGGCCAATGGAGTTATGGAAACCTACAGTGGTTGTCTGCTCTAATGAATTGCTGTTGCCCCTGATGTGAACTGTTGTTGATGCCATTCGCGAGAGTCGCCGCCTTGTCTAGATATTGTCGATGCCGGAGAAAGCTGCACGCGCAACTAGCCGGTGTAATGCTGAGCTAATTGCTGCTACAATTAATTGTTGCTGTTTTATGTTAAGTTGCAGCAGCTACGGCTTAGTTGCATCCATTACCCCCAACGACTCTACCAACATCAACGGATCAACATCCAAGACAAATCCATCACAAGGAAGATGTTGGAATACCATCGTGAGTAGTGAACTGGTACTCTGATTCGTCCGAAATAAGTGACTTACATTTGTTTAGATTCGTATGTATCTAGACACGAGTGACTTACATTTGAACACGAGTGACTTGCATTTGTCTAGATTCACATGTATCTAAACATATTCTACTCTATAGATACATTCAAATCTAAACAAATCCACCGTCACTTATTTCTGGACATAGGGAGTACCCGATTTATGGTTCCCGTTGTGTACCATCTTCGATTCAATATTTCACAAATACATGAGCTACCTTGTTTTATTTGGACGGTGTTTAAATGTCAGGGATGTAGTGAGCTAGTACTACCATGCTTTACAGCCATAGTATCTATTCAGTAGTTGTATCCATTCTGAATAGGAGTATGAATATATCTTCCATCGGATACTCCGCTTTCATGTCTGTTTACCTGCAATGTCTTTCAAGCTGCAAAACCAGGCTATAGATTTATCGTTCAGCATAGAATGGGAACATACCCTTACCACATCAAAATAATCCACTCTGGTTTTGAGGCATGATTATTTGATATTTTGTTATTTCTGGCTATCTTGGCCACTTTCATTTTCTTATTTTGTTATTTCTAGCTCTGCGTGGTTTCACATTCGTGTTGATCGAGGTGGAGTTGTAACTTGCGGTGACGGCTGCAATGAAGATAACAAATTGTTTTTTCACACCTACTTAAGTTGTTTTTTTCCATATTATTATTGGTTTCACAAATGAGTTAAGTTGTATTTTTGCATACAATAATTGTTCTCTCATACATTTGCTAATATGTTTTGTAGACACTAAATTGTTGCTTAACACATGTGCTAAGTTGTATACATGTTATTGCTAAGTTATATACCCGTAGTGCTAAGTTTCATATCCAATCAGTAAACTTGCCTACTCAACGCTAAAGTGACAACGACTTATTTCAAGAAGTGACAACAACCATGGCATGCATCAGATATAACTCAATGGAGTATGAATGTAATTAAAATAAAACCATCAACAACAAGTTGCTTTTTATCCCATGGTGCATCTATTTAACAACTGGATTGTAGCTTGAACAAGAAAAGTTGCATGTTGATAAGTTGAATTTGTTGATTGTGGCTTTATACATGTGCTAATTTGCATATCCATTATTGCTGAGTTGTATACCGTATCTATGAATTTGCATGCCCATCATTACTAAGTTTTATACTGCATTTGTGCTAAGTTACATACCCCATCTATAAAGTTGTCTACCTCTAAACCAGAGTAGCAACAACATATTTCATGAAGGGGTGAGCACCCTCGGTCTCGAAGCAACATCCCTTCAACTTCTTGGATCTCGCGATGCGCCTCGTGTCGTGGCTTGCGGCACCGGCCCCATCCGGGTTAATTGAGTTGTACCTCGTGGTGGTGGCCACCAAGAAGACACCAAATTATTTCTTCACACATGTTTGAAGTTGTATTTTTGCATGTGGTACCATTGTTTCCACATATGACCTAAGTTGTTTTTTGCACACAAAAAATTGTTCGCTCACACATTTGCTAAGTCGTGTTTGTAAACAGTAAATTGTTACTTCACATGTGTGCTAAGTTGCATACCAATATTTCTAAGTCGTATAGTCCTAGTGTTAAGTTGCTCGTACCACATCTTGTTTAGTTGGATGCCTATAGCAGAGCGGCAACAAATTGTTTTAAGAAATGACTGCAACTATAGTCTGCACCAAATGGGACTGGGTGGGGGCATGGTTGCAACTTAAACACCTACACCAACAAGTTGCTTATTTTATCCCAAGTTGCATCCGTTTATCAATTGGGTTCTCGATGGAATAAGAAAGTTGTATGTTGGAATGATAAGTTGCATTTCCCGACATTAAAATATTGCTTCACACATGTGCTAAGTTTTTTCTGATGCCATGGAGCTCGGATGGGCCATGACCTATTCTGTAGTGTCGATCTCCTCGTTCTACCGCTGGTGGTTGCATGCTCGAGTTATTGTTATATTTTTGTCGGGGGCGTTAGGGCGGAGGACACTACTATCGGTGGAGTCGAGCCCCGCAGTGGGGGTGGTGCCGATGTTATGATTACGCATATGAGGATAGCTACTCCAGTTGAAACCTAGTGACAAGATGAACAACAACTTATTTCATTGTGTACCATCATCATGAACTTGCCTATCAACTGTGTCTGAGATGTGTACCAGTAATATGGTAGCATCACTATTGTGAAGTTTCACACCAGTGCCACGAAGTTATTTACCGTTGTAGGTAAGTTGCACACTGTTTATAATGAAGTTGTATTTTTATTAATAATAAGTTGTCTACCTCAGAAACTAAGTCGCCAATGATATTACTACAAAATATGATAGAAACTAGTATAATAAAATTGCGGGTCTCAATACTATGAAGTTGTTGGATGTTTTTGCTCATGGGTATCTTGAAAACTAAGTTGAATATAAACTATACGAAAAATAGTGTAAGCAACTCTTTGTATGGAGTTGCTCGTAACACTAAGTTGCTTTTGAAAAAAAGTTTGTCAAAACATATACGAATGAGATCTAGTTTCGAAGATATCATCACGAGAAACCCAATTGTGAAAACGGATCTCAATTCTGACCCACAGTTCGAGCATTATGCCTTTTTTGATTTTTTTTATGCAGAATAAAGTGCACGAGAGTGAGTGTCTGCTGTTTTGGGGTGAGGGTTTGTTGTGTCCTTGTATCTTTAGGGTGATGGCTCGATTGGACTAACCGGCCACCGATGGCTGGCTAGACTTGTCCAAATGAAAAGTGTTTTAGCTTTCAAAACTAATTTAAAAAAATTGTTAGAACTTAAAAATATTAACCCTAACCATTACAACTAATAACAATTTTTCCCTTTTTATATTAAAATGCAATTATTAATATCTTTTAATCTATATGTCCAAGTTTGACAAGTTATATATGTTTTCTGATAAAAATGTCAGGAATTCAAATATGCCAACCAAAATAATTTTTGAGCAATTTCCAATTTTGAAATTATTTAAATATCAATAAATGCCTTTTTCTAAATAAATGTATAACTTTAATTCGGTAAATTCAAATTCGACAAATAATATGTCTAAATCGATCAGCGCGACGAGCCCGTTATGATTATGCATTCTATGATATGAATTCAAGAATGCATAATATAAATACTTAAGAACCTCAATAGTTTATGCAAGTAAAACTTGACCAAATAATTAATACTAAAAGTGCTTATTTGCTGTTTCCACACCTCACCCTTACCATGCTATGTTATACCATGTAATTGTGTATCATTCCATCATGGCATACCTTGTTTTCTTGTTGCATATGATTTATATGATTGTGCAATTATTTATTTCGGCTCTTGTGTGTTTGGCTTTTATCTGGATATACAATGAGCAAGGAGAATACCAGAAGGCTCAGAAGTATTACCGGATCCTTCTTATTCCACAACTGAACTACCAAGCAAGCAATTCTCCATGCTTGCATACATATAGTACCTATGCTTCCATCTTACTCTTGCATCATTGAGTAGCGATTGCATTAAATTGAATCCCAAGTACTGCATAATGTTTACTTTAAACCCCACCGAAGCTTGTATCCTCTATCCCATGAGCCATTACTACAGGAGTTGTTTGAGCCATGTGAGTCGTAGAATTGCATGTGTAGGGTTTGTGCGTGTCTTTGGATAACGAGGTACCTAAACAACTTAATCTGAGTAGTAATGGGAGAACTAATGAAAGAGGCACCGGTGGGCATTATCTGCTATTTGGTTCTTTACGATCACTTGTGTCCCATAGGACCCCGAGTACTTGATTACTGTTCCTTGACTATTCACACTATCCTTATACGGGAGACCCTATGGATTCCCCTTTGCCTGATCTTGATTCACACTTTATTTCTTGGGTCTACAAACTAGTCTGGGGCTTTATTACTATCTTGTACTTATGTTATGCTTTACTGCTTTATTTACGATTGCGTGTGGAGCCCCTGTACTGTTTAGGAACCCCGTGCCACGTTTCCGCTGTATCAACAAGCCTAGTCACACTTTCGGGTTCCGAGTCGTTTACAACCGTCGCCACACACCATGGGTCCGTCGCGGAGCCGACCGACTTTGTAGCGGGTAGCTTATTGGGGGTGGCCCACTGAAATAATTTATGAATTCTGTGAATGCATTGTCGTGAGGACTCATTGCTTTTTATTTGGTTCTTCCCGAGGTCGATCGTATGTGTGTTGCTATTTGTGCACCCTTACAGGGTAAATCTTTCTGAAAGCCGTGTCCGTGGTTATGGACGACTTGGTGCACAGTTTCTCGATCATAGACAAGCATAACTAAAGTAACGCCTTTAATTTGACTAAGACATGACTAGTAAATAGTGCAACACTCATAGAATGGTTAATAAAATTGCCAACGAATGGGATGTTTTTCCGCCTTTCTCGTCGGTAAGCGAGAAGGAGGGTGAGCGATGTTTATTTATGTTGCTTATATAATTGTTGTTAATAATTAACGATCATCCGCCCATCTCTAGTTGGGCGGATGTGTAGCATGTGTCTATAGTACTTTGTAGATATAATCTTTCACGGCAATTGTGTCACTCCCAGGTCGTTCTCTTTAGATGCATTAAGACTTGCTGAGTAGCCCTAGGGTCTCACATGATAAATATTTGGTTAAGATGGCGAGGTATTCTCCCAGGAAGGCTATTGGGTTGAAGAGACCGATGATGGTGGACTATTAGGTGTAGAGATTTCGGGGATGGAGATCCGTGAGATCTGTGGGCGGGATGTGCTTATTTTCAGGGCATTTTAGGCCAATTTGCTTCTTATCCATACTCGGATCATGTTTTCCACTTCCGCTTGCTACTATGTTGATTGATGTATGAGGATGTATCCTAAACTATTATCTCCATCTAGGATATTTGGATCCTTCCGTACGGCGTTGAATATTTCTGTTTCTATTGTTTCTAGTTGGTGTGACTCTGATGTATATTGTAAGTCGCGGACATGCATACTCATTTGCATATGTCGTGGTCGCGTTACCTATCGCTTATGCTGCTCGCTCTAGTCCCGATGTTCTTGAAAGTGGATAGGATGGTCGGCCGGTACCGTGCCCTCCTCCGCTTCGACGGGCCTACATGTGGGTGGCCTTGGGACTCCGCGGTAGAATCCCTTATCCACTTTTGGGTTCATCCAGGATCGTTCTTAGAGCAGAATGTCTAAGGTATTGTAGTGCGGAACCTACGGTTACCTCTCTCAGGGACTATATAGGGAAAGTACGAGCCCTACGGTCATCTCCTCGACGGACTCACGGGGCAGAACTTAATGTACAGAGCCAACGGCCTCCTCCTTGAGGGACCTACAGGACATGTACAAGCCCCACGATCTCCGCAGAAGGGGACTAGTGCGGCGACCCTTGATACTCCCCTCAAGGGGTGCGCGGAACCTACGGTCGTCTCCACAAGAGGCCTACAAGATAGATCCCAACGTGTAGAACCCACAACAGCCCTCTCGAGGGCCCCACGGGAGAACCACACGCCACCCCCTAGAGAGTAGAAAAAGTGACAACAGGCAGTTAAGGCCCCCGATTGCAGGAAGGGTTCCCTTACAGGTCCTAGCAGAGAGATGACAAAGTTTTAAGACGCTCCACAAGCATTACATGAACAAGAATTAGACTACCCCAGCGGTGCCCTCGGTGCTCGCCTGGTGGAGACCTTCTTCCTCTTCCGGCGCGGTGGAGTCATCTGAGTCATCGGCTCCGACCTCTCCCTTGTTTTCCACCTCATGTGGAAACGCCTCGACTAGACGATTGACGAGCGGGGCGACCCTCGCCTCAAGAGCTAGCACAGCGGCCGACTGTCACACGACCAGGGAGTAGTCGAGGTCGGGCCACAGCTACAAGAGGTTGGTGAAGAGGGACTTACCATCGCGGTCAGCATCGCCCCCAACTCCGATGAAATGAAGTCGTCCAGGGCATGCACCATTGTGCTCAAGGAGCACAGGATCCTGCGCGCAAGCTCCCGGAGCGCCTCAACCTCGCGGCCAGCTACTAGGCCTTTCTGAAGGGTAGATTCTCATATTTTCTTGGGTATGGGAAAATAGATTGGCATTATAGTTGCTCCAGATTTTTTCCTGATAAAAGCTCTTTCCTCTCATTCATGATCATGTATGTGCCACTATTTTAACATTTTAAGTTTTATGGTGCATATAAGACCACCTCTTTGTAGGGGTTCGCGTATGAAAACAATAAATTTTTACCCTACGCCCCTGAACTCCTGATGTTGCCAGGACCTATCTATTAGTAATACAGTAACGGGAGGGGATTTTCGCGAACTTACCCTTGAAGACCGAAAAGCGTTGTCAACACTCAGGAGAGCATGGTTGATGTAGATGAGCCGAAGCCGACCTCAAGGTCGTGATGAAGTCCTTGCGCTCCTGTGTCTCAACGACTTGAGTGCCTCAAGTGTGTCAACTTACACACGTCCGGTGCCTAGCGATGACTCCCTCTTCCTTGATCCAGCAGCAGTTGCGGAAGTAGAGCTCCTGGATTCGAATCCTGTAGCACGACGACGCTCAGCGGTGAAGATGTCTCTCGTTCTCGCAGTCCAAACTTGGGACTATGGTCACGGGAGAGAGAGATAATATCAATTGGAGGTCTCCCCAAAAGCTAGGAAACCTTTTATTGAATATTGTGTGTATTTATCTGGTCAAATACCCCCACTATATATAGAGGAGGGGAGGTATTACCTCCCTCAAAGTCCTAGGGTGGGACTAAAGGTGGAGGAGGTGGGGGGAGACGCCGGTGGCTACCCCCCATGGGCCCCACATGAGGGGCTGGCCCAATAGGGTTGCCAGCCACCCCGTTGGCCCCTCCTAGGGGTTCGGCCCCCTCTTGGGCCCTTTCCCCTCCGGGATTTGGCCCAGTAAGCCTTTTGACTTTTTAAATTGATTTCTCTTTTATTAAATAATTATGAATAAATGATTAAATCAATATTTAAGATTTATTCACATATTATTCAATATCCGTGGTTATGGAACACCTTCCATCTCCACTCCAGACATCCTCCGGACTTACCAAAACCCTTCCGGTTTTCTCTCTACTCTTCTTTGGTTATTCTGCCGATCCTATAAACACTCTCTAAGAATCATCAAGCCCTTAAGCGTGATATCCCACGATTCAGGAATACTCCAGACATGGTCAGGACACTCCCGGACCAATGATCGACAGAGGGACCTGGATGGCCATGTGACCCTGTCCATTCCACGAAGATCTTTCGTCGTTTGAACCGGGACAGTCATGTCTTATTACTTTTGTCTCTCGATACTTGCATTTCCCGATATCAAATCAATGACATCACCATGTAGTGTTCAATATCGTTACCGAACAATGCTAGTTGACTCGTTCCAATAAGTGATATCCCTGTGATCAAATCACACGCTGCGCAGCTATTGGATATAACTTCTTCGAGTGGGCCCTCTAGTATCTTTCCGTCACGTGCACGGACAAATCCCACTCTTGACATATATTGCCTCTACAGTTCCTCCGAGGACCTAAACGCACCTTTATAGTCACTGTGTTACCAAGTGATTCTTGGTGCTATCTAAGCACTCTCGGGAGACAGTGATTGATATAGTCTCAGGATCTAAGGAATAGTCTATGAGGATCCAATGTAATCATCGTAACTTGAAATTCATGACATGATCGGGTCAAGATGTTTCAGTTGGGTATTGGTTCATCTCATTCTCATAATGAGTTGACTCCATTTCCAACTGGCATAAATGCCACATGATCAGGAAACCTTGATCATCTGTTGACCAATGAACCAGTGACTAGAGTTTCACTAGGAACCCCTGGTTGTTTATATGTCACACGTGTATTGACGTTTCCTTTCAATACAATTATAGCATGATATAAAAATTAATCATAAACTTTATAAAATATGATAATAATCCTTATTATTATTTGTCTCTAGGGCATATTTCCAGCAGTCTCCCACTTGCATTAGAGTACAAATAAACTAGCTGCATTTGTTCTTTAATTATTGGCACCATATTTCCCGGTACCCTGAACATGCTTTCTCATGGAAGAGGTTGAGTCTTGGGCATGTACTTTAAAGTTCCAAATCCTTTGCAACTTACTAATGTCACCTTGATAGACATTAATACTTTATCATCACATGATAACATCTTTGTGTATGCATCATCGCTATGGCAGCCGAACGAGGCCAGATTCCAGGAGCCTACAGTGACTTTAGATCAACCTCGAGGGCTTTCTCATGGGCATTGTGCCCTGGGACACATCATTATACGTTAAAAGCGAACTAGCCCCGCCATAACATTATACAACACTTTAGATGGTACCCTTATATATTATTATAAATGTAATTATCAAAACATGAGTGCACCATGTGCAACTTTCGATTTTTTATTCACCTCGCTTCCTACTTGACTTTAGTCAGTATTACAGGAGTTTCCAACATATTGTCTTATAACATAACCCTTTATGCTTTAAGATATGTCATCCTTCATGGATTTGGAAAAACATGTCTACAGTTCTCTATTAGACACTGCGGACAAACTTAGCTCACGTTCCGTGATTCAAACTTAATCACTTTTCAAATGTTCCTTATTGGATCATTTATTATGTTAAGTTATCATCTTGGTTTTCGAAGATAGAACCTATGTCTCAACATAGTGGATGATGATAATCCTTTTCTTTCTTTCAACCATTGATGTTAAACTTAATACTATTCCTATCTTAAGTTATTAAGGACCAGCTCCTTAATTAACTTCTATTCTGAAAACCCTTTTTTAGAATCCTAAAAGGAATACTACATAATATCGCAATATTCTTATTATCAACTTATACTCCCTATAAATCATTATTTATTGGTACTTGCGCTTTTATTCTCAATGTGTCATATACACACTTAAGAATCGCTCCTTTAAGCTCCTATTCAAAATATGTTCCCAACATATTTGGGTATGAGTTACTACTCTTACTCAAACTATGTTCCTACATATTTGAATTTGAGACTTATATTGCTCCCACTCAAAATATCTTCTCGACACATTTGATTTTGAGACTTATATTGCTCCCACAAAAAATATGTCATTCACATATTGTTTTAGGAAGACTTTCATAACTCCCACTCAATTTTATGAAAATTGCATATCCGCTCACTATTTTGAACAACTTTAAAATACTTTGATCAAATATGAAACTTGGAGATTTGCTATGAGATACTAGTACTTTACTGTTGGGTTCACAGCATAGAAAACAAAAAAATCCTACGATGGGAACTATTATACGCCAAAATCTATCTATTAGATACAAGCAACGGGTGGATATACATCCATAGAGAACATACCCTCGTGGATGATGTAGTCATACACTTGCCGATCTCAAGATCGTGATGAAGTCCAGCAAGTCCAACAGGTCCGGCTCCAGCATGTCCATCAGATCCAGCTCCGGCACGTCCAACACCATGAAGTATAGCACCGCAAAGCAGCGGTGCATCCGTGATCGCACACACGTCTGGTACCACGAAAACTTCCGTCCCTCGCTCCAGCAAAGCAGCAGAAGCAGCAACTCCTTTCCAGATAAAGCCACCGGGAACATGTATCTCGCTAATCCGAGACCATGGAGAATAACTAGAGGGGAGAGAGATCCTTCACGAGGAGGTTTGTGAGAGTGGAGGAGGAGGTGCTCCTTATATAGGGGAGGGGGCAACCCAAGGGGGCATGGCGCCGGCCATCGTGGGTTCCCCCACCTCTCCCTCATTCATGTGGGTGGAGCTCCCACTCACATAAACACACACCTCCACTCATGTCCACTCACATGCATTAAATTTCCACCAAATTTAATGCAAGCTCTGATTAAATAAAACTATTTTATTTATTTTATTCAGAATTTTATTAATTACTTTAATTAACAAACATTCACATAAAACCCCTGCAACATTTCAATATCACATGGAGAACCAGATTCTACAATTTCACCGAGAACAATTCAGGTTTTCATCAAAATGATTCCAGCGCTTTCTTAATTATTTATCCAAAACATATTTGCTACAAATGGTGTAGGAATCCCTTAAGTGTGTCACCCTATGGTTCGCGAATAATGCAGACATGATCGAGACCCCTCTTCGATCAATAATCAGCAGCAGGACCTAGAGATCCATACTGACTCCCACACATTCAACAATGACTCTTGTGATCGTGTGAACCTTTAACGTCGTAACTAAATCCCTTTGTCTCACAATATATTACATGTCCGAGATTCGATCATTGGTATCCAAATAGCTAGTTTGATCTCGTTACCGACATGCACTCTTTTCTTGTTCCTGTGATATAACATTCTAGTGATCACATCACTTGCTTGCAAGCTATTTCAATGTGATATCACGGAGAGGGCCACAAGTATATCTATCCGTCATCGGGATGGAAAAATCCCACTCTTGATCCATGGGCCTCTACATAACACCTTCGTAGCACTGAACCCACCTTATAGTCACCCTATTACGGTGTTACATTTAATATTATCAAGATAGTCTTCCGGTGTTAGTGATTAACATGATCTCATGGTCTAAGGATTAGGATTACTTCGTATGATGTTATAGCAATATAAACATAATCACTTTGATCGTAATTCTATACTTCGGATGAATGTTCATCACATCATTCCACCAATGTTGTGACGTCATTATTAACAACATCCAATGTCAATGATCAGGAAACCTTGATCATCTTGTTAATCAACGAGCTAGTTTATATGAGAGTCATTACTAGGAACTTCGTATTTTGTTTATTAAACACACATCTATTAACGTTTCCAATTCATAAAATTATAGCGTGGAAAATAAACATTTATCATAAACATGGAATAAGATAATAACCATTTTATTATTGCCTCTCGGGCATATTCCCTTTAGTCTCCCACTTTGCACTAGTGCCAATAATCTAGTTTGTAAACTTGTATATACAACACTTAGGCGTTGAATATACGCATTTGCTAGTGGTTAACATAATCTCTGGAACTGGTACTTTCAGGTCCCTGTGTATTTGCATGTCTTTACGTCTCTATGCATCACTCATTCTCTAATGAGATGGCTTTGTGTAAATTTGGTCCTTTGGTGAGACCTTTAGATCTTTTTGGCTTAAAATATGTCGATAGTATTTTCATACAATATATATTCATAGTATTATCCCACTGTGAACCACACCTAGTTTGATAACAAACTACTTGACAGAAATGCCCTCATTTGCTCTACTATGGCAGTCATATACTTAGCCTTTTGTTGTAGTATCCGTCACAATGTCTTAACTTTAGAACTCATCCAAATCCATCATGGAATTTCCTTTCCATAATATTGTGCCACCCATTGTTTAGATTGAGATAAATTCAATTTGTATCTTGTGACAAACTAGTATCAATGTAACATGTTACAATGAACTATTATTCACTATTTGTCACTTATACATGAGATATTCTTAGTTCTTGCAAAGCTCATGAGAATATCTTTACTATCGTCCAATGATCATCTTATGAATCATTCTGGTATATGCACATAGCATTTAGAGCATTGGACATATCTGGATATGTACATATCATGGTATCATTGATCAAAATCTTCATGTGATTTTACTCACCAAGTGTTGAAAACACGTGAATCTTGATACAATCCTTTCCATGCAGCAATAACCTTTCTTGTCGTTTCCATATTGAACCCTTTGCAATATCTCGTATATGTACGTCTAGCACAACCATATTAGTGCCTCAATCTATCCATATAGACATTGATGCCAAATATTCAGGTTTTGCCCAAGTCTTTCATCAAAATGAAATTCTTAACCCATGTTAATAAAAGATACATAATTTCCAATCAACAATATGTACTCTGCATAATGTATTGGAAATTTGTCTCAACGCTCCCACTTAATATCTTGCAAATGCAAGCATCTTCATCGTCTCTGATGAAATTAAACTCCTTTAACATTTTCATCACGGTGAAGATTCCAACTCCGCTATGCTTAATTAAACTATTGAAGTTTGCATGCCCTTTTAGCACCCTTTGAATTTACCAAACCCTTCCGACCGTTTCATGTACACATCCTAGGTAACCATTCTATTATAAGAACATTGTTTTGTTTATTCAACTACCATATACAAAATTATATGTAGTGGTTGATGTTGGGTTTGAAGCATAGAAAACAAAATTTTCCTACGATGAGAACTATACGCCAAGATCACTAGATACAAAAAAACGGGTGGATATACATCCATAGAGAACTTACCCTCGAAGACAACAGAGTTTTGTTAAGGAGTTGGAACTCGTGGATGATGTAGTCGTACGCTTGCCGATCTCAAGATCGTGTGGAAGTCCTAGCGCCGCAAATCAGAAGCGCATCCATCCTCGCACACACGTTCAAGCCACCGGACAACCTCCACCTCCTCGCTCCAGTGAATCAGCGGAAGCAGCAACTCCTTCCAGACGCAAGACCACCGGGAACATGTATCTCGCTAATCCGAGACCATGGGGGAATATATCTAGAGGGGGAGAGAGATCCTTCACGAGGAGGTGTGTTTTGTGAGGGAGGAGAGGGGGGGCTCCTCCCCTCCCATGGACGGCGGCCAAGGGGGGTGCCCCCACCTCTTCCTCGTTCATGTGGTGGAAGCTCCACACACATCAATTTAGCCTCCACCCAAAGTTCCACTCACATGCATTAAATTTCCACCAAATTTAATGCAACTCTCAATTAATAAAACTCTTTTATTTATTTTATTCAGAATTTTGTTAATTACTTTGATTAACAATAATTCACATAAAACCCCTTATAACATTTCAATATCACATCCAGAACCAGTTTCTGCAATTTCACCCGAAACAATTTCGGTTTCCATCGAAACAATTCCTGCGCTTTGCAATTCTTTCGTCTGAAACATATGTGCTACAAAATGGTGTCTGGCAACCCTTAAGTGTGTCACCCTATGGTTCGCGGATAATGCAGACATGATTGAGACCCCTCTCAAATCAATAATCAGAAGCGGGACCTGGAGATCCATAGTGACTCCTGCACATTCAACGATGACTTCTGTGATCGTGAGAACCTTCAACGCTAGTAACTTAATCCCTTTGTCTCATGATATAATACATATGTGAGATTCGATCATCAGTATCCAAATACCTAGTTTGATCTCGTTACCGACATGCACTCTTTTCTCGTTCCCGTGATATAACATTCTAGTGATCACATCACTTGCTTGCAAGCTATCTTAATGTGATATCACCGAAAGGGCCCAGAGTATATCTATCCGTCACCGGGATTGAAAAATTCCACTCTTGATCCATGAGCCTCAACATAACACCTTCATAGCACTGAACCCACCTTTATAGTCACCCTGTTACGTTGTGACGTTTGATGTTATCAAGATACTCTTCTGGTGTTAGCAATTAATATGATCTCATGGTCTAAGGTCTAAGATTACTTCGTATGATGTTATAGCAATATAAAAATAATGACTTTGATCATAATGCTATACTTCGGATGAATGTTCATAACATCATTTCACAAATGTTGTGACCTCGTTATTCAACATCCAATGTCCATGATCAGGAAACTTTGATCATCTTGTTAATCAACGAGCTAGTCTATAAGAGTGGCATAATTAGGAACCTTTTATTTTTTTATTAAACACACATGTATTGATGTTTCCTATCAATAAAATTATAGCATGTAAAATAAACATCTATCATATACAAGGAATACATAATAACAACTTTATTATTGCCTCTTAGGGCATATTTCCTTCAGTCTCCCACTTGCACTAGAGACAATAATCTATTTCACATAGTGATAAATCTAACACCTATAGAGTTCTGGTGTTGATCATGTTTTTCCCTAGGGAGAACTTTAGTCAACGGATCTGCTACATTTAGGTCCGTGCGTACTTTACAAATCTTTATGTCTCCATCCTTGACATGCTCGCGGATGGAGTGAAACCGACGCTTAGTATGCTTGGAATTCATGTGAGACCTGGGTTCCTTGGTGTTGGCTATGGCTCCATTGTTGTCACAATAGATCACCATTGGGTCCAATGCACTAGGAACCACACCTAGTTCCGTTATGAACTCCTTCATCCAAACCGCTTCATGCACTGCTTCTGAAGCAGCAACATATTCCGCCTCCGTCGTTGATCCAGCCACCACAGGTTCTTTGGAACTCCTCCAACTTACTGCTGCTTCCGTTCAAGAGAACTACATATCCGGATTGAGACTTAGAGTCATCCGGATCGGTGTCAAAGCTAGCATCAACATAACACTTAGCGACTAGCTCTTCTTCTCCTCCATATACAAGAAACATATCCTTGGTTCTTCTTAAGTACTTAAGGATATCCTTGACCACTATCCAGTGTTCCGAACCTGGATCAGATTGGTACCTACTAGTCAAACTAATAGCATGTGCCACATCCGTTCTTCTACATAGCTTGGCGTACATTATAGAGCCTATGGCTGAGGCGTAGGGGATCTTATCCATTATCTCTCTTTCTTCCGCCATAGCCGGACTTTGAGTCTTACTCAATGTCTTTCCTTGCAACATAGGTAAGAACCCCTTCTTACTTCCGTCCATATTAAACTTCTTTAATATCTTATCAAGGTATGAAATTTGCGATAGTCCAATTAGGCGCCTTGATCTATCTCTATAGATTTTAATGCCTAATATATATGAAGCTTAACCAAGGTCCTTCATCGAAAATTTGCTGTTTAGATAACTTTTAACACTGTTTAAAAGATCTATATCATTTCCAATCAATAATATGTCATCCACATATAATATCAGAAATTCCACATTGCTCCCACTCGCTTTCTTGTAAATACAAGCCTCTCCATAAGTTTGGACAAATCCAAACTCTTTGATCACCTCATCAAAGCAGAGATTCCAACTCCGGCATGCTTGCTTCAGTCCATAGATGGATCACTGAAGCTTGCATACCTTATCAGTATCCTTAGGATCGACAAAACCCTTAGGTTATATCATATACAACTCTTCTTCAATACTACAATTGAGGAACGCAGTTTTGACATCCATCTGCCATATTTCATAATCGAAATATGCAGAAATTGATAACATAATCCTAACCGACTTTAGCATCGCTACGGGAGAGAATGTCTCATTGTAGTCAACTCCTTGAATTTGTAAAAACCCTTTTGCGACAAGTCGAGCTTTATAGATGGTCATATTACCATCAGCATCAGTTTTTCTTTTGAAAATCCATTTATTCTCAATTGACTTTTGATCGTGAGGTAAGTCCACCAAAGTCCAAACCTAGTTTTCATACATGGATTCCATCTCGGATTTCATGGCTTCTAGCCATTAGTTGGAGTCTGGGATCATCGTCGCTTCTTCATATGTCGCAGGGCCATCCATTTCATAAATCATGAAATTCATAACAGGATTGCTATATAGTTCAGGAGCTGCACGTGTCCTGCTTGACCTGCGAGGTTCGGTAGTATCCTATTTCGGAGTTTCATGATGATTATCATTAGCTCTATCTTCATCAGGTGAAGTCAACTCCGAAACAACTTCCCGTGCTGCGCCACTCGCCATTTCATGAAGAGAAGGTTCAATAACCTCTTCGAGTTCTACCTTCCGACTACTCACACCTTTCGCGAGAAACTCCTTCTCAAGAAAGGATCCATTCTTGGCAACAAAAACCTTGCCCTCGGATCTGTGATAGAAGGTATACCCAAGCATTTCCTTAGGGTATCCTATGAAGATGCATTTTTCCGCTTTGGATTCGAGTTTATCCGGCTGAAGTTTCTTCACATAAACATCACATCCCCAAACTTTAAGAAATGATAGCTTAGGTTTGTTTCGAAACCATAATTCATACGGTGTCGTTTCAAAGGATTTAGATGGTGCCCGATTTAAATTGAATGTAGCGGTTTCCAGTGCATAACACCCAAAATGACAGTGGTAAGTCAGTCAGAGACATCATAGATCGAACCATATCCAATAAAGTATGATTACGACGTTCCGACACACCATTACGTTGTGGTGTTCCGGCAGGCGTCAGTTGTGAAACTATTCCACAGTCTTTCATATGTGTGCTAAACTCGTAACTAAGATACTCTCCTCCATGGTCAGACCGCAGAAATTTGATCTTTTTCTTACGATGATTTTCCACTTTATTCTGAAATTCCTTGATCTTTTCAAAGGTTTCAGACTTATGTTTCATCAAATAGATATACTCGTATCTACTCAAATTATCCGTGAAAGTAACAAAATAATGATATCCACCTCGCGCCGACACACTCATTGGTCCACACACATCAGTATGTATGATTTCCACTAAATCTGTCGCCCGTACCATTGAACCGGAAAACGGCGTTCTAGTCATCTTGCCCATAAGGCATGGCTCATATGTATGAAATGATTCAAAATCAAGTGATTCCAGAAGTCCATCATAATGGAGTTTCTTCATGCGTTTAACGCCAATATGACCTAGACGGCAGTGCCACATATATGCAGATATATCATTATCAAGTTTAATCCTTTTAGCATCAACATTATGAATATGTGTAATACTACTATCGAGATCCAACAAAAATAAACCATTCATCACAGGTGCATGACCATAAAAGACATCATTCATATAAATCGAATAACCATTGTTTTCAGATTTAAAGGAATAACCACTTCGCATCAAACACGATCCGGATACAATGTTCATGCTTAGTGCAGGCACCAAATAACAATTATTTAGATTTATCACTAATCCCGATGGCATATGGAGAGGCAGCGTTCCGACGGCGATCACATCAACTCTTGATCCATTGCCGACCTGCATCGTGACCTCATCCCTTGCTAGCTATCGCTTGTTCCGCAGCCCCTGAATCGAGTTACATATATTAGCAACCGATCCCGTATCAAATACCCAGGTGCTACTGCGAGTACTAGTCAAGTACACATCAATAATATGTATATCACATATACCTTTGTTTGCCTTGCTGGCCTTCTTGTCTGCCAAATACTTGGGGCAGTTACGCTTCCAATGCCCAGTCCCCTTGGAATAGTAGCACTCGGTATAAGACTTAGGGCCAGCTCGGGATTTCTTTTCAGGTGCGGCACGAGATTTGCCGCCCTTCTTTCCCTTCTGCTTTCCCTTCTTGTCCTTCTTGAAACTGGTGGTCTTATTGATCATCAACACTTGATGTTCTTTACTAATCTCCACTTCTGCAGTCTTGAGCATTGGCAGAAGCTTGGGAAGAGACTTCTTCATGCCCTGCATGTTATAGTTCATCACGAAGCTCTTGTAGCTAGGTGGCAGAGATTGGAGAACATGATGTATGCCTAAGCCAATGGGAATCGTTATTCCCAAGGACACAAGCTTATCGGCGTACCTAGCATTTTGAGTACGTGCTCACTAACAGAGCTATTCTCCTCCATCATGCAACTAAAGAACTCTTCAGAAGCATTATAACTCTCTACGGCAGCATGGGTATTGAAAATCATTTTTAGTTCTCCCATGGTATCAAAAGTATTGCCATTTTCGAAACGCTTTCGAAGTGCTGGCTCTAGCCCATACAGTATGCCACAATGTGTAGCACCCCGCTAAAACCACTACTAGAAAATCGCTGTGTTTTTGTGCATTGCATCATCATGACCGCATGCTCATGTCATCATGCCACATTGCATTTGAGCATCATCATCATCATGCATGGTTTTGTCTAAAAGTATTTTCGAAAACCTATTTTGTTTTCCTAAATAAGGCCTGTCTTTATTCAAATACAAATCCCGGGCTTCTCCGGATTATTTTGTTTCGTCTACCAACGGATTTCAAATGTCCCGTTTTAAGCAAATAAAATAATTATATTATTTTTTGGAGGCAGCCAACCAGGCCCGAACCGTCCCAGCCAGCCACCCCCAAAAACGTCCAAAACCCTAATCCTATCTAACCCAACCTATCTCTAACCACCCTAACCTATCCACACCACCTGCCGCCCACCACCTGCCACCTCTTTTTTCCCTCCCAGCCGCCACCTACGCACATCCCCACCTCCTTTTCCCGCTCCCGCCTGCTGCTCCCGCCCACGCACACCCCAGCGCCACACCAACCCCCGCTCCATATCGCCACGTCACGCTGGCCACGCCACCTACTCCCGGGACCCACCCACGGAGAGGCCCGCTCTCGACCAAAACCCACCTGCGCGCCCCTCCCCAGGTCCAACTTCCCCATCCCGTTCGCTCCCTTCCACCGCACGCGACCCCGTAGTGCCCAGCCCCACCACGTACCCTCCGCTCGCCCTCTCCCTCGACCACCTCGCCACCTACCCCGCAGCCCCCATCTCCCCCGCGCCTCTGCCCCCGGGCCGCCGCCCCGTCTCTTCCACATTGCAGGCCGCCGCCGCCTGCCGGATCCACCCCACCGCCTCCTTGTGCCTTCCCGCGACGGCCGGCGCTCCCGCATCAACCCGAGCAACCTCGCCTGTGCCGTCAAACCACCTCTGCCACCGCCGCCTAAATCTCCACACGTCCCACGCGCGTGGCCGCCATCGCCTGCTTACCCCTCCCTATCGTCTCCGACCTCTGTCCTCCTCCTCTGGCTCCACCCCGCGGTCCCGCCGTCCTCGTCCTTCCATCCGGTGAGCCTTTGACGCAGGCCCCAGCGAGCGCGCGGTTCTGCGCCTCCCTGAGGTCACCCGTAGGACCCGCCGACCTTGCCGCCGCTGCAAGCTCCTCGCCTAGCACGCCGCTCTCCTACGTGGCCACCTCCGACCGGAGCCGTAGTGCCCCTCCATGGCCCACCCCCGTCGATCTCCATCGCCGCTGGAGCCGAGCCTATGCCTGCCTCGCCAGATCCCCGCGCCAGCACGTCGTCCCTCGGCCGCCTCCCCACAGGCCCTCGAGCCCTGCGTGCTCGGCTCCATCTACGCGTCCGGTCACCGTCCTCCTTGTGTTTGTGCGCCTCTGGATGCTCGGGCACACACTTGATCCGGTGCCTTTTGTTTTTGGTAGACACCGGGAGTTCCCGATGCCTAGTTAACGTGAAGGAACCAAGATCCCGGGGGCCTCGACATGATCTTCCTCGGCGTGCACGCCAGATCAGACCAAAGATCACCAAGATCAACCGCTTCCAAGATCTCCCCAGGGCCCGCACACGAATGTGGACCCGAAGAAGCCTAGTCCTCCTTCACGGATCATGTGGCCAAGACCCCGAAGACCACCAAGCTCTCCTTCCTGGAACGATAACTGCTTCGTCATGGATCCGATGTTCGAAGACCTGAAGCCCGGTTCCGAAGATCGAGCCCGCCAAAGATCGATCCCGTCGAGAGCGAACCCGATCCCTCGGAGCCCCAAGATCTTCGGACCTTGATGTATGATCCCCTTTACCGATCCCTATTTTATAAAATGTTATATAAACTTGATGCATATTAAATTATTCATGATGGCACGCATGCTTTGGTATTTGGGGACACTTTATCAATTCACCTAATATTTAAATATGGAGTCCATATGTAGAGTTTTCTAGTCTTATATTGGCCCCATTTAAATTGGTGTAGCGAACCGATGCCATGTTTCACCCTGTTAATACAACATTTAAATTGCGGGGTTCTAAAAAATTTGAACCGTGTAATTAATTATCGGGACCCTGGTTCCGCTTAATATTGCCTAATTTCACCGCATCTGTGCCATGCCATGCATCATATCATAAGCATGCCGGATCTTCAGCCGTAGTATTCAATATTGCATCCGGTGTTTCTTTTAGTGCTTTGCTTCTTCGCGGATTAGGCCGTTGAGTGGATGCGAGTATCGACAAGTTCTTTGGATAATGTATCTTCGACAATGTTTACCAGGCAAGCGTCCCTTCCCCTTCTACCTATTTTGCATTTATAGTCTTTATTTGCTCTTGTTGATCTATTGCTATCTGTGTCGTGATGCTTTAGTGTTCCGTACCCGTTATATTCCTGCAAGCATTATATTGCCTGGGACACCTCCTATTACCCGTTGCTTGTTAGACAGTTGGCCCTGCGAGTCGTAGTTGCTTGCTCAGGTGTTGCTTCGCGTCGTTGATGTTCCACAGTTGTTGGGAGGTTGGTGGATGTTTAATGGTGGAGCTGATCATGATTCTAATTATAGTTTATTAATTAATGTTGATGGTAGATATAATGCAGAGGCATCGGTGAGTAATAGTAAATATTTGGTTCTTAACCGCTCATTGGTGTCCCCTAGGACCCGAGTTCTTGACACCTGTTCCGAGATCGAGCGCGCTAATGCAGAAGCAAGCAAACATGTAACAGACCGGAATTCAGGTTCCACATGGAAAATTGCACAATAATGTGTTGGTGGGCGGCACCAGCCCTCGAACCTGGGATGCGCGCCTTTGAAGGTGGACGAGACGGGCCCGCTAGTCAGAAAACATGCCACGTCAGCATCCCCTGTTTCTGATGCCCTTAAAAAAAGAAAACACGCCCCGTCATCATCCCCTATTTCTGATGGTGTTGCTACAATCGACAGTACATGGTGGCATATAAATAATATCGTATAAACATAAGGGCACAATCATCAACATTTCTAAAATCAAACCCAGTCCCGTCTCCTACCTGTCCAGGTACATTGCTCGATGAGGTGGATAGCCACGACCGATCTTTTTAATACGTTCGCACTCTTATGCTGAGAAGGGAAATGAAGATTGAGTGGTTAATGCAACGAGTGTCGAATTATTACCCTCTAAGGAAATGGGAGATGGTTATTTTCACGCATGCCCGTAGTCCAAACCTACTGTCAGTCTCTCACACCCCTTCTCTGACAAACCATAGTTCACCTTGCGCAGCTCCTCCGCGCCGCACCAACTAGGGTAACATGGCCCCACCTAAGCAGCCGCCGCCGCTGCAACAGCCGCCGAAACTAGGGTATTTAGCCCCTCTAAGGCAGGCCATGAAGCTCTACTTCAAGGCCGGTCTCCCATTGCCCTGCCAGGCGAACTATTTCCCCGAATGTGCCGAATCGGCCGCAGCAGCGATGGCGGCATCGTCGGCGCCAGATATGGCAAGCAGGGCCTAGTGAGCGATGTGGAGAAATCACGCAGCGGCATTACGGCATTCTCTAGGTAGTGGGAACAAGGTACTTATCAAATCGTTCAGGAGAGCATGCCGCCGAGGGTACACACCCTCGAACAGGGCAGCGCCAAGGTCTAGGAACTCTCGCGTCCATGCTTAGGCGCGGACTACCTTACCGTAGTGGCGAAGGATGGGAGCACGCTGTCTGCGGCAAAGACGCTCCATCCTACGCACCGTCGGAGGCCGTACCGTGGCGGCGACCAAGCATCTACACTCAGCATGTTGGATTGTTCGACAGCCGGAGCCGGCGGCGGGCATTAGCTCAGCCCCAGAATTCAGGTTCGAGTTCACACGGACCTACGATCCCAAGAAGGAGATGCCGAATTTCAGTTTCGAAAAATCGTTGCGGTGGCGCGGATGGTCCAACTGAACCGGGACTGGCGCAGGCAAATCGCTCATGCATGAATGATGCAGATTTCTTGTAGTTTGGCGGGAAGGCAATAGATCAGTTTGGGTTAAATGATCAAAGAACTTATGTCCTCTCAAAGCAATTGGCCAGCCAACTTTTCTGGTGGAGATCTGTAGTTTCTTCAGTGTAGAATAGTTAAGTTCAGAGTGAAGAATGGCTTTTGTAGATGAAATGCTGATGAATTGTTCTATAAACTAGTAGGAAGTTTAGCCCACTTTTGTGCAGGTATAAGACCCTTTTGTATGGAAGTACTACTGTTGTAACCAAATACTATCAAGTATCTATTTCCTTCAATTACTAGTCGTGGTTAAATCCAGTTAACTGGCATCTTTTTATCCCAGACTACAGATTTTGCGTCTGTTGTCTGTGTTGTAAACCATTTTTCCTTTGTCTTGTGTTGCCTGCAAAATGGTCCTGCAGTTCAACGTGTTACAAATGTAGCTACCTTGTACTTGAAGAGGAGATGGACTACATTTTCCCGGTATCCACAGAATTGACATTGCTCATTGCCAGACCACCCTCTTTTCATGAGGTTATCATTGGTTATTCACAGAAATTATAAAGCACGGTGTTCAACTACATCGATTCAAACTATTACACACACACACTACATCAAATTCATTACCCACACATACTACATCGATTCAAACTATTACACACACATACTACTTCAAACTATTACACACACATACTACACCGATTCAAACTAATACACATTTTTAGTCGATGCTAACTTCCTTCTACGCTCTCCATACTACAAATTCATTAGCCACACATACCATGGCAATTCACTAGAGCTCTGTCTTCACTCGAGGGAAATCAGAACCACCAGCTCGTCCAAGCCCGGTTCCCCCACCGAAACTGTGTGCGCCATCACGAAACGGTGGTGGTCCTGTGCCATCGATCCTTCCAGGACAACACTGCAGGCGACGAGGACGCTTTCTGGAAGCCTCTTCAGGGCCCTGAATGCCATGTACCGATTCCAGAACCTCCTCCAGGTGGATGATGACCGGGTGCTTCCAGCAAAGCTATCGCCTAGTCCTGCTTGGAATCTGGACCTCGTACATCTTAGGAACCGCATTAGGATCTTTCAGCCACGCCTTTACCTTGATGACCTATCTGTCGCTCGGCGGCACGATTTCCACCAGCTCACCGCCAAGGCTACAGACGACCTGCTTGAGGGCCTCCGGCTCCCAAACATCCAATGGGAGGCCGTCAAAGCCGAGTTTGGAGAAGAAACAAAGCTGCCCCAAGAAATCGTTACACCCACAGGCGCGATGCCAATGCATGAAGCTCATTTTGTCCCCGCATCACTCGAAAGAACGGGAAGAATGCAGAACACGTTCAGTGTCTGAGCTGTGCTCGAACCGGACGAAAAAATCGAATGGCGGCGCGCATACCTCAATCTTGACCTCATTTCGTCTGATCCCAAAACGAGACCAGAAAGCCGACAGCAACTCTGCCGGCGACACGGCAGGATAGACGCCCAGCATGGTGGCCATGAGAGTGTGGTCATCGAACTGCTGTGCCAGGGCTACCATGCCTGGGGTGCACGGCAGCACACAACTTCCCAAGATGGCCGCCAGCCTGGATCGCCTGACAGGACGCGCTCCGCCGTGCAAGAAGGACTAGCCAAAGGCGAGATATTAGTCCGACGAAGTGAAGCTCCGATACGGTAGATGATGCGACGACGACGGCTGCAAGCTTCGATTAGAGGCGTGGGAGGTTGACCGGACATGGCGGGGACGCAAATTACAACAAGTGTGAGCTCTCATCTGAGACGAGCAGACGGAGCTGAGCAAATGTTATGGGGAGGGGAGCAGGGGCGAAGACTAGAGCAGAGCAAAGAAATAGATCCATTCCAATCAGGGATCTGGTCCACGCAGGGTTAAGCTAGTCCACGACCACAAAAGATAACGGGGAATACTGACATGGCAGGCCAAGAAGAGTTGACCTAACGGCGGTATTTGAGTTCAACCGTTTTTCGTCTGGTTCAAACGACCGTTTGGCCATTAGATTTGTATCCAACCCCATTTGGCCCTTCTAGACAATTGTGATTCTACTACGACCCATCCGCGCAATTGATGACAACTCGGGTACCGCGGTGCACTCACCCGGGATGTTTGGTACCGCAAACGAACATTCCCATTGAATGCACTATGCATAAACCTCTCCAAACACACTTCTCCATCATACAAGAATCTTCTCCCTCGTTTCTCTAGACCATGTTACCAAAAATTTCAAGTTTTAGGTACCTAATAATCGTTGACTTCTACACATGATGAGACAAAGTAGAAGAACCAAATATACACCCATACTTTATAGATGTTGATCAAATTTATATTTTTTCCACTTTACCTATTATAATTTTATATAGTGATGATATGTCAGACGTCTATTATCTAAGCCTCACTGTAACACCCCAAAACTTTAATCAAGATTATCAAGTTCTAATCACCCAAGTTAGGGTCAACAAAAACTTTTATTAAGCAAATGAATACGAATGCATGTGTGTTTGAATTAGAATAGAATTGAGTGTATATGCCATGCTTGATTGTTCTCAATGTATTGAAATGGTTTAAAGGTGAATGCTACATCATCTAGACCATTTACAAAGAAAATCCAAAGAAAAAGAAATCAAATAAGAATAAATAAACCAAATGGTGATTTTGACCATTTCAATCCACTAAGCCAGTTTAGGTGTTCCTAGAAGACAATTCCTAACAGAAGCATTTCTAATTCTTTTCACCCCTTGCTAGACCAAGCAAAGATGTATCAAGGCCCACTTTACAAACTTACAAAAACATTTAACCACTCAATTTAATGGACATTTGAAAATTGAATCAAGTGTATGTGCTAAGATCACACTTTTTCAAAAACACATCAAATGAATTCACCTTGTCAATCCCAAGAAAACCTAGTCTCTCAAGCTTAATACAAGACCACTCAAATTTTTTGAATAAAAAATAAAAAATAATTTTCATGCGGCCATTTCATCAAACACTTGGAAGGCGCAGAATAAACACTAGAATAGCTCCACTATTTCATATAGTGATCATCGACCCATTTGTTCCCTAGTTACTCCCATGTTCCCTCTAAGCCTAACTCAGCCCTAGACCAGCTCCCCCCTTCGCCGCTGGCACAGTGCAGCACCGCCTGATTTGGTCTTCGCCGGCCGATAGTGGGCGGCACGCCAGGAGCCACGCCAGCCTCGCCCAAGACGCGCACCAGACACACGAGCTCCTACTGCCACCCCCTGTCCACCCCACGGTTGAAGCCCAGCCCTAGACCACACTAGCACCGCCGTGCACTGCCTCTCTGCGCCGTGTCCAGAGCGCGTCGGTGCGCCACGCCCGACCAGCTTGCACGCGCCGCGCCTTCCCCAAGTGCACTTCTATTCTTGTAGACAGTTGTTGGGCCTCCAAGTGCAGAGGTTTGTAGAACATCAGCAAGTTTTGCTTTAAGTGGATCACCCAAGGTTTATCGAACTCAGGAAGGAAGTGGTCAAAGGTATTCCCTCACAAGCAACTCTGCAATCAAGATACAAGAAGTCTCTTGTGTCCCCAACGCACCCAATACACTTGTCTTGTATAGGTGCACTAGTTCGGCGAAGAGATAGTGAAATACAAGTGGGATAGATAATTATAAATGGTAATGGTGATAGAAAATAACTTGATGGCATGGAAGAGACTAAACGCAAACTAAAATAAAGAAGGAAGCAAGCAAACATGTAACAGATCTAATAGCAAACGGTGTATCAATGCTTAGAAACAAGGCCTAGGGATCATACTTTCACTAGTGAAGACTCTCATATAAATATCTTCTCTTTATGATACTACTCTTAAATACTCTTCGGTTGGACACTCTAATCGATGGTAGGGCTATAACAACACACCTCAAAGTAAGCCTTTCCCATCTAGAAAACCGACACTGTCACCTTGAGCACTAGATAGGTCCAACAAACACCACAATTTCATAGAAACATCCAACCCAAATATAACTCATAACAAGTATTTGTAATCTCTAGCCTACGTGCCACCATCGTGCGCACGCTGTCACTTTCACACACATGGGGAGAGCAGAGATCTAATAAAGAACTTGAGTAGCAAGGTTGATCTACTAGATTGCAAAGCTCATGATCATATTATGATCATGCATAGAGAGAGAGATGAACGCATAGCTACCGGTAGAACCCTTAGCCTCGAGGAAGAACTACTCCCTCCTCATCATGGGAATTAGCAATGGTGATGGAGATGGTGGTGGAGATCGATGGATATGGATCCGAGGGCACTTCCCCGTCCCTGCAGGATGCCGGAACAGAGACTTTCTGTCCCCCGAATCTCCCCTTCAGTGGCGGCGGTGCTGCAGAACATTTCGTGGCTGGAGGCTTGATGATTTAGGGTTTATGCATCGGGAGGCTTCTTATAGGCGAAGAGGCAAGGTCGGTGGGCGGCCAGGGGGCCCACACCACCTGGTGGCACGGCCAGGGCTAGCCCGGGCCACCATATGGTGTGGCCAGGCCCTAGCCCTCCTCCGTCTCGTATTCTGGCTCCGTGAGTCTTCCGGTAAAATAGGAACTTTGGCTTTTGTCCCCGTCCAATTCCGAGAATATTCATTTTCTAACTTCCCTGGAACCAAAAACAGGAGAAAACAGGCAACTGGCACTGTGGCTCTTGTTAATAGGTTAGTCCAAGAAATGATATGAAAAGTACTCCAAAGTGTGGACAAAACACAAGAAAGTAGATAAAACCAAGGATGGAACATCAAAAATTATAGCTACATTTGCAATGTATCAAGGAGGCGGGCCCGCCAGTCAGAAAACATGCCACCTGTCTGTGCACTATGCACGGTAGCACTTCACGGAATTTTGATCAAAACTTGCATGCAGTGCATGCTGGTTCACGCGCTAGTTTTGAAAGAAAGCCCGTTGATCCAAACTTGAAGTGGCAGTTCCGCTTCTTCTCCCTTGTCTCCTCGTCTCCTCGTAGTGGCACTTCTGCTTCGTCTCCCTCGTCTGTTCTCCTCTTCTTCTTCTCCTCGGAGTGGTCGTTCTTCTTTCTTCCTTGATCAAAACATTCCCGCACGTAAGCCATGGCCAGTAGCCGGATGAAAAGGAACTGGTCCGATCTCCCGTCCAACACACTTCGCAAGATCGCCGACTACTTGTTGGAGAAAGAGGAGTATGTCGACACCTATGCTGCTTGTCAGGAAGTCTGCACCGATTGGTGCCACACTTTAAAGGTGCCCGAATTCCATCTCAACAACTGGATCATGATAGATCACACACTTCCAGACGTTGGCGACTTCACCTTCCGCAACCTCGCCACTGGTCGTTGCTTTAGGACAAATCTAATGGACGTCCATCGCAGGTTCACATTCACATCTGATATTTATTGGTATTTTCTATTGTAAACATCTTAGTGCTAACTGATGCCCTCTTCTTCCAAAAGATTCTACTTCATCGGTGTTTCTCGTGGCGTCATTGTGCTTGCTCAGAGGGTGGAGCTGTACAAGATTCGGCTTCTGAACCCAATCACTCATAAGTCTAACACTGATTTTCAAGCATACATACCATCTGATCTTCTGTAATCTGTTGTCGTGACGAAGTCCCCGACGGTGGTGTTCGTTTGCACTGATTATCCAGATCATATTGCATGGGCCGAGGAGAGCACCCCAATGGGGCAAATCAATGAATCATTTGGAGAAGGATTGTATTCGCCAGCTCCTGCTATGCTTATGGACTACATGACGACATTCCAAGGGGAAGTATATGCATTACTTGAGAATGGAGACATCTAGTCGACCAACATCTAGTTAGAGCAGCACGCGAGCACTGTCACGATGGCCAAAATAATTTCGGCCCAGTCTTTGAACAGGTACGCGGAACTTACAAATTTTACCTTGTGGAGTCAGATGGTGATCTGCTTCTTGTGTTGAACGGGGATTTCGCCAAAGGGCAACCGGTGTTGTACCGGGTGGACACGGAGAACCGCTCTCTCGAGGCCATCGGTGACATTGGAAGGCGTGCCCTCTTTGTTGATTACAATCGGTCTATATCCATTGACACCAGGTTACACCCCACAGTCAAACCCGGTTGCATATACTACATGAATTATATCAGACTGTACGATCATGAGGTTCAAGCCTGGGAAGAGGAACCAACAATGACGTATGGCTTAAGTCTGGAACATACACCAATGCCTCACCCTCTAGACGAGATACTGGCAGCACATTCCAGACGAAGAGAGTTCTATGAATATGTGTTGCAGCACGCGGGAGCCACCGACGATGAAATATATAGGGGAGAATGAATCCTATATTCATCCTAGTTTATTTGCTTGCATTTTCAGGTTTATTTTTCGAAGTAGAAATTTGTACTGTATTTATATTATTTCAATCAGAAGTATGCGTATTACCTTTCAGAAAAAATTGTAATGTATTTAATTTTAGTACTTTCAGAATTCAAAATATTTATTTTTAGTAGCTTCTTTCAGAATTCTCTTTGTTCGACATGGGCATCAACTCAGCGCCGGAATTCAGGTTCCACATGGAAAATTGCACAATAATGTGTTGGTGGGCGGCACCAGCCCTCGAACCTGGGATGCGCGCCTTTGAAGGTGGACGAGACGGGCCCGCTAGTCAGAAAACATGCCACGTCAGCATCCCCTGTTTCTGATGCCCTTAAAAAAAGAAAACACGCCCCGTCATCATCCCCTATTTCTGATGGTGTTGCTACAATCGACAGTACATGGTGGCATATAAATAATATCGTATAAACATAAGGGCACAATCATCAACATTTCTAAAATCAAACCCAGTCCCGTCTCCTACCTGTCCAGGTACATTGCTCGATGAGGTGGATAGCCACGACCGATCTTTTTAATACGTTCGCACTCTTATGCTGAGAAGGGAAATGAAGATTGAGTGGTTAATGCAACGAGTGTCGAATTATTACCCTCTAAGGAAATGGGAGATGGTTATTTTCACGCATGCCCGTAGTCCAAACCTACTGTCAGTCTCTCACACCCCTTCTCTGACAAACCATAGTTCACCTTGCGCAGCTCCTCCGCGCCGCACCAACTAGGGTAACATGGCCCCACCTAAGCAGCCGCCGCCGCTGCAACAGCCGCCGAAACTAGGGTATTTAGCCCCTCTAAGGCAGGCCATGAAGCTCTACTTCAAGGCCGGTCTCCCATTGCCCTGCCAGGCGAACTATTTCCCCGAATGTGCCGAATCGGCCGCAGCAGCGATGGCGGCATCGTCGGCGCCAGATATGGCAAGCAGGGCCTAGTGAGCGATGTGGAGAAATCACGCAGCGGCATTACGGCATTCTCTAGGTAGTGGGAACAAGGTACTTATCAAATCGTTCAGGAGAGCATGCCGCCGAGGGTACACACCCTCGAACAGGGCAGCGCCAAGGTCTAGGAACTCTCGCGTCCATGCTTAGGCGCGGACTACCTTACCGTAGTGGCGAAGGATGGGAGCACGCTGTCTGCGGCAAAGACGCTCCATCCTACGCACCGTCGGAGGCCGTACCGTAGCGGCGACCAAGCATCTACACTTAGCATGTTGGATTGTTCGACAGCCGGAGCCGGCAGCGGGCATTAGCTCAGCCCCAGAATTCAGGTTCGAGTTCACATGGACCTACGATCCCAAGAAGGATATGCCGAATTTCAGTTTCGAAAAATCGTTGCGGTGGCGCGGATGGTCCAACTGAACCGGGACTGGCGCAGGCAAATCGCTCATGCATGAATGATGCAGATTTCTTGTAGTTTGGTGGGAAGGCAATAGATCAGTTTGGGTTAAATGATCAAAGAACTTATGTCCTCTCAAAGCAATTGGCCAGCCAACTTTTCTGGTGGAGATCTGTAGTTTCTTCAGTGTAGAATAGTTAAGTTCAGAGTGAAGAATGGCTTTTGTAGATGAAATGCTGATGAATTGTTCTATAAACTAGTAGGAAGTTTAGCCCACTTTTGTGCAGGTATAAGACCCTTTTGTATGGAAGTACTACTGTTGTAAGCAAATACTATCAAGTATCTATTTCCTTCAATTACTAGTCGTGGTTAAATCCAGTTAACTGGCATCTTTTTATCCCAGACTACAGATTTTGCGTCTGTTGTCTGTGTTGTAAACCATTTTTCCTTTGTCTTGTGTTGCCTGCAAAATGGTCCTGCAGTTCAACGTGTTACAAATGTAGCTACCTTGTACTTGAAGAGGAGATGGACTACATTTTCCTGGTATCCACAGAATTGACATTGCTCAATGCCAGACCACCCTCTTTTCATGAGGTTATCATTGGTTATTCACAGAAATTATAAAGAACGGTGTTCAACTACATCGATTCAAACTATTACACACACACACTACATCAAATTCATTACCCACACATACTACATCGATTCAAACTATTACACACACATACTACTTCAAACTATTACACACACATACTACATCGATTCAAAGTAATACACATTTTTAGTCGATGCTAACTTCCTTCTACGCTCTCCATACTACAAATTCATTAGCCACACATACCATGGCAATTCACTAGAGCTCTGTCTTCACTCGAGGGAAATCAGAACCACCAGCTCGTCCAAGCCCGGTTCCCCCACCGAAACTGTGTGCGCCATCATGAAACGGTGGTGGTCCTGTGCCATCGATCCTTCCAGGACAACACTGCAGGCGACGAGGACGCTTTCTGGAAGCCTCTTCAGGGCCCTGAATGCCATGTACCGATTCCAGAACCTCCTCCAGGTGGATGATGACCGGGTGCTTCCAGCAAAGCTATCGCCTAGTCCTGCTTGGAATCTGGACCTCGTACATCTTAGGAACCGCATTAGGATCTTTCAGCCACGCCTTTACCTTGATGACCTATCTGTCGCTCGGTGGCACGATTTCCACCAGCTCACCGCCAAGGCTACAGACGACCTGCTTGAGGGCCTCCGGCTCCCAAACATCCAATGGGAGGCCGTCAAAGCCGAGTTTGGAGAAGAAACAAAGCTGCCCCAAGCGATCGTTACACCCACAGGCGCGATGCCAACGCATGAAGCTCATTTTGTCCCCGCATCACTCGAAAGAACGGGAAGAATGCAGAACACGTTCAGTGTCTGAGCTGTGCTCGAACCGGACGAAAAAATCGAATGGCGGCGCGCATACCTCAATCTTGACCTCATTTCGTCTGATCCCAAAACGAGACTTGAAAGCCGACAGCAACTCTGCCGGCGACACGGCAGGATAGACGCCCAGCATGGTGGCCATGAGAGTGTGGTCATCGAACTGCTGTGCCAGGGCTACCATGCCTGGGGTGCACGGCAGCACGCAACTTCCCAAGATGGCCGCCAGCCTGGATCGCCTGACGGGACGCGCTCCGCCGTGCAAGAAGGACTAGCCAAAGGCGAGATATTAGTCCGAGGACGCGAAGCTCCGATACGGTAGATGATGCGATGACGACGGCTGCAAGCTTCGATTAGAGGCGTGGGAGGTTGACCGGACATGGCGGGGATGCAAATTACAACAAGTGTGAGCTCTGATCTGAGACGAGCAGACGGAGCTGAGCAAATGTTATGGGGAGGGGAGAAGGGGAGAAGACTAGAGCAGAGCAAAGAAATAGATCTATTCCAATCAGGGATCTGGTCCATGCAGGGTTAAGCTAGTCCACGACCACAAAAGATAACGGGGAATACTGACATGGCAGGCCAAGAAGAGTTGACCTAACGGCGGTATTTGAGTTCAACCGTTTTTCGTCTGGTTCAAACGACCGTTTGGCCGTTAGATTTGTATCCAACCCCATTTGGCCCTTCTAGACAATTGTGATTCTACTACGACCCATCCCCGCGATTGATGACAACTCGGGTACCACGGTGCACTCACCCGGGAAGTTTGGTACCGCAAACGAACATTCCCATTGAATGCACTATGCATAAACCTCTCCAAACACACTTCTCCATCATACAAGAATCTTCTCCCTCATTTCTCTAGACCATGTTACCAAAAATTTCAAGTTTTAGGTACCTAATAATCGTTGACTTCTACACATGATGAGACAAAGTAGAAGAACCAAATATACACCCATACTTTATAGATGTTGATCAAATTTATATTTTTTACACTTTACCTATTATAATTTTATATAGTGATGATATGTCAGACGTCTATTATCTAAGCCTCACTGTAACACCCCAAAACTTTAATCAAGATTATCAAGTTCTAATCACCCAAGTTAGGGTCAACAAAAACTTTTATTAAGCAAATGAATACGAATGCATGTGTGTTTGCATTAGAATAGAATTGAGTGTATATGCCATGCTTGATTGTTCTAAATGTATTGAAATGGTTTAAAGGTGAATGCTACATCATCTAGACCATTTACAAACAAAATCCAAAGAAAAAGAAATCAAATAAGAATAAATAAACCAAATGGTGATTTTGACCATTTCAGTCCACTAAGCCAGTTTAGGTGTTCCTAGAAGACAATTCCTAACAGAAGCATTTCTAATTCTTTTCACCCCTTGCTAGACCAAGCAAAGATGTATCAAGGCCCACTTTACAAACTTACAAAAACATTTAACCACTCAATTTAAAGGACATTTGAAAATTGAATCAAGTGTATGTGCTAAGATCACACTTTTTCAAAAACACATCAAATGAATTCACCTTGGCAATCCAAAGCAAACCTAGTCTCTCAAGCTTAATACAAGACCACTCAATTTTTTTGAATAAAAAATAAAAAATAATTTTCATGCGGCCATTTCATCAAACACTTGGAAGGCGCAGAATAAACACTAGAATAGCTTCACTATTTCATATAGTGATCATCGACCCATTTGTTCCCTAGTTACTCCCATGTTCCCTCTAAGCCTAACTCAGCCCTAGACCAGCTCCCCCCTTCGCCGCTGGCACAGTGGAGCACCGCCTGATCTTGGTCTTCGCCGGCCGACAGTGGGCGGCATGCCAGGAGCCACGCCAGCCTCGCCCAAGACGCGCACCAGACACACGAGCTCCTACTGCCACCCCCTGTCCACCCCACGGTTGAAGCCCAGCCCTGGACCACACTAGCACCGCCGTGCACTGCCTCTCTGCGCCGTGTCCAGAGCGCGTCGGTGCGCCGCGCCCGACCAGCTTGCACGCGCCGCGCCTTCCCCAAGTGCACTTCTATTCTTGTAGACAGTTGTTGGGCCTCCAAGTGCAGAGGTTTGTAGAACATCAGCAAGTTTTGCTTTAAGTGGATCACCCAAGGTTTATCGAACTCAGGAAGGAAGTGGTCAAAGGTATTCCCTCACAAGCAACTCTGCAATCAAGATACAAGAAGTCTCTTGTGTCCCCAACGCACCAAATACACTGGTCTTGTATAGGTGCACTAGTTCGACGAAGAGATAGTGAAATACAAGTGGGATAGATAATTATAAGTGGTAATGGTGATAGAAAATAACTTGATGGCATGGAAGAGACTAAACGCAAACTAAAATAAAGAAGGAAGCAAGCAAACATGTAACAGATCTAATAGCAAACGGTGTATCAATGCTTAGATACAAGGCCTAGGGATCATACTTTCACTAGTGAACACTCTCATATAAATATCTTCTCTTTATGATACTACTCTTAACTACTCTTCGGTTGGACACTCTAATCGATGGTAGGGATATAACAACAGACCTCAAAGTAAGCCTTTCCCATCTAGAAAACCGACACTGTCACCTTGAGCACTAGATAGGTCCAACAAACACCACAATTTCATAAAAACATCCAACTCCAAATATAACTCATAACAAGTATTTGTAATCTCTAGCCTACGTGCCACCTGCGCCGCACGCCGCCGCAACCATCTCTGCCTCTGCGCAGAGCACCACACGCGCCCGACCGTTCCACACCACCCGATGTCGTGCCATTAAGTCTGTGAGAACCACCAAGAGACACCGCACCGTCCACCTACCCCAGCCATGCCCTTAGCTCTCTGTGTCGCCCTCGCTAGAGACGCCAGCCCGCAGCGCTCTATCACCTCGCCGTGTTATAAAAGGAGACCACCCCAGGCTTCAATCCTCACACCATTCGACTTACCTCTCCTCATTGACCTTCCCCACCTCTTCCTGGAGCAAGACGAGTACCACCATGCCGGAATTCCACTAGGGTCCGCCGCTGCTGGAGGAGCAGGGTGCCGTCGATTGCGACCACCTCGAGCCCTGCCGTGACCGCGCCTTGCCTCCCCGTCGTCTACCACGTCGTTTACCCCTGTCGCCGAGTCTAGCTAGAGCCTAGGTGAGCACCACGAGACCCCCACCGCCGCGCTAGGTCTAGTTGCTCGCCGGAGTTGTTCGTCGTTAACAATGACTCTCGGGCATTAGATTAGAATTTGATCGCACAGCTCAGATTCGCCCGTACCGTTTCGCTAGTTAGTTTCGCTGACCAGTGGGTCCGCGCTGTCAGCAGACCGTTGCACTGCGTAGTGCCACTGGGCCGGCCCGTTTAGCTTTCGCGCGCATCCCAGGGAATTCAAATATGATTTCCCTTTTTTAGTTTAAACTAGTTTCTGTCCACTTATTCAAAAACAAATTTAGAGAGTTTCACTTAACCAAATTGCATGATTCAAATTTTTCAAGAAAGGAAATTAAATTATCTATCCAAGACCGTTGGATTTAAATCAATTGGAGTTAGAGATACTCTATAGTAAAAATAACAAGACACAGACTTTTGCAACTTCAAACTTTTTCAAAAATTAACCTTAATAGCTTTTGAGTTGATTCCAACTCTAAAAAATCACATTTGATGATACCTATCTGAATATGTAAAAATATTTAGGTTTGCATGCAGTGACTTTGGACTAGTACCAAAACAATGCTATTAGGGAATTTCTAGTCACTTTAAATCTATTTAATAATAATCTTAAACTTTATAAAATGTGACCAACCCTTTAAATCACATTCCCATGTATTAGAATATGTGGTGAAGACATGTGTCCACATGATCCCATATTTTAATTGGAGAATATTAAATCTTAATTAATTTCAATGAGTAGAAATTACATTTCTCAAATAAAATAAATGAAACTAGTTCTTTAAATCATGTGATGATTGTGATGATGCTAGATCATCAAGTGTGAGCCTTAGTTTGCTATATAGCAATAAATAAGTATTGTTTGGTGATTGTGTACCCCATATTCATTTATAGACGATAGTACCGACCAAGTCTACGAGGAGGAGTTCTACCCCGAAGAAGACGAAGAAAACTTCAATCACTGCACCAATCAAGGCAAGCCATCACTACTAAGCAAGCTAGAACAAAGAAAGTTAACACTTGCCCCCTTGATAAGTTAAGAAAATGCATTAGGCATGCTTTGGTTATATACTTTTGATTATACCAATCCAAAGTTTTACTTGCAAGCTTTACTCTTTACTTTACCAAAGTTCTCTACTTCTGGTTAGTTCTTTGGGAGATTTTGGAAAGTAGTATAGATAGAATAAAGAGTATAAAACTAGGCCTATCTAGTTACACTTAGATGTCATTCTATGGCATGAGATTGAAGATTAGTACCCCTCATTAGTGAACACTATTAACCTTAGTGGCTAGTGCTAAGCATAAAATTTATCACTCTAGATGGGAATACTTGGTGAAAATGATTATGAAAACCATGGAATGATGCTTCATTCTATTGAAATGTTTTGACATGTGTTGAGAAACACAAATGGATTTGATGATGAAAATGTTGAGGCATGAGCCTTAGCCCTTTATAAAAACTGATGGTTGGGTTCGGATGCGATACCATTCCAAGTTTATCGTACAACCACAATACCTGAATTGGGTAGGGCTTAGCCCGAAGTTTATATGCATTACTATGGGTTCCCTCGCGAGAGAGGTTGGAGCTGAGGCTACCTCGTGATGATGTCCACCTATGCAGGGCCCAGGATGGCAGATGGCCATGGCTGGGAGGCCAAGCTCATAGGGGAGGTGCCTATACTAGAGTGTGTAATTGAAAGGTTATGATTGATTATCCGCATACTAAGTATGATGATTCAGGGTTCCCCCTGAAGGATGTATCGAATTTTGTGGTGAAAGTGTACCACCTCTGCAGAGTGTCAAACTATTCAAATAGCCGCGTCCGCGGTCATGGACAGTTGGAGTGGCCATACTGTTCTGTCATCAGATGTTTTCAAAATGACTTGTGAAATGAATTGTGTCATGGTGGTGTCACGGCACATGCCATGGATAGGCTAAAGGTGGGACTAATACACGCTAGGGGAATCCAGGGAGGGATACTGAAGTGATTCTCCACACAGTTGTTTGTATAGCTCAATTACCAAGATTACAGGTGCTCCTTGAGCTGTAATAGCGAGAGGAGGAAGAAGGAGCTCTCTTACTCTCACCCACAGATCACACCTAAAACCCTAGCCCAAAGGGGAACAGCCGAAAAACCAACCCTTCCTACTGAAACCCTAGACCCTCTTTTATAGAGGGAGCTCGGTCTCTGCCTAGGGCACACGTGGAAGCATATTCCTAAGAATATGCTTCCCCCCAAAGTAGTAAGCCGACCGGGGTTCTTTTCCCCCGCGTCACACATGCTTTGGCTACGTGAGCCTCTGCGGCGCCCGCGTCAGCCGACATGGGCGTCGTCACCCTTGTCGGCCACGCCCCAGTGGTCCTGTCCTTGCTCGCTTCGCTCAGGTAGTGCGTACCGGGGTTTCTTTTGACCAGCTAGATTCCTTCCTTCTCCTAGAAGCCAGACGTGACCCGGATCATAGTTGATCTGGCCACACCTGTTCCTGCATATAAGTAAAACATGCACTTCCGACTTACTTCTTAAGTCGGTTGAGACTTAGTTAGGCGAACGCCCCTGGTCCGGGTTACCCCGTGATTCGGCCTGCCTTGAGGTGACCCGGCCAGCATCTGCCTTGGCCTTGCCGATCCTTGACTAACTCGGCCTTTATACCCCGGCGTGACCCTACCCGAGGGTAGCCCCCCAACATTAGTCCCCGAAGCTGCTGTGGTCTTAGCTGCCTTGGACGCTAAGGCCACATCAGGTTCCATTCTGAGCTCCGGCCGTTATTGCCGAGTTACCTCTTTACCTCGGATTATATGGATTTACGTTCCCTTCGCACATTCCAAGTTTTCACTTGCTGGCCGGGTTACCACAATTCCATCCGGGTCTCGTTTCCTTCTCTTGTACGCCAACCCATGTGAAGGGTAATCATTATGTCATCTTATTTTAAGGGCCTGCACAGTAACCGCCGCAGTAATTGTCAGTTATCACTGTGCGTGGGTCACGTCATGCCTGCCTCCTCGTTTATCGCATCACAGTGTCACGTCATGGGACCATCTCCACTCTGTGGCCCTCCGTGTGGCTCCCCACTGATTGGTCCGGGCAGGTGATACACGGCCACGTGTGGCCGATCCGCAGGATGTGATCCCACTCACCACTTGAGGGCGTGGTTAAATAGCGGAGGGGCGCATCCCTTAGGATTTTTCTCCTTCCGTGCCCGTCTGCCCGTTGCTCTTCTTCTTCCTCTTCCTTGCGACCGCGCCGCCGCCAGTGCTCCAAATAGCAGCATCGCCGCCGCACTTTTCCTTCACACTTTTGCGGCGCCGCCATCGCTACACAACTCTCTCGCCACGGGTCCTCGCCAATCCCAGCCTCTGCCCCCCGCTGCCGCCAGTGTCAGCGAGGGCAGCGAAGATCAGATGACAGAAGAAGAGCTCATCGTTGCTGAGCAGGAGATGGAGGAGGACGCTGCGGTGGTGGACCGCGGTGCGTGGGCCGGGTCCTGGGTCTGCGAAGACGACCTGGACTGGCTCTACCGCACCAGGCGCATCCCCGCCGGTGTTGCGGCTCACCTGGACTCCTCCGAACTGGCCCCCTCACCCAATCCGGGTGAATATGTCGTGTTCTTGTCCCACTTTCAACGGGGCTTCGGCTTGCCGGTGAGCGATTTTTTTCCGGGACTGGCTCAGTACGTACCAGCTCCAGCCACACCATCTTCCAGCCAACGCCATCACTTCTCTTTCTGCCTTTGCTTCTTCGATCGAAGGCTATGCCGGACTGTGGCCCACGAAGGAGCTATGGATCCGGTTTTTCGGCCTTCGTCGCAACGTTATCCCAAACATCCACACCGATCCGGAGGACAAGCATCTCACTCAATTCGGAGCGGCTTCCATCTCACCCCGGAGGTTTTCCGTTTTCCCCCGGGTCACTGGGTTAGAGTCCTGCAAAGGGTGGGCCTGGACCTTCTTTTACGTCCGGAACACAGGCACCGATGATTTAATCCGGCTGCTCCCATATACCCCGGGTCCACCTAACCCGGATCTGTGGGACGCCGTCCCCAAGAAGCCCACGGCCTTGGCCAACCAGGTCAACAAAAGGTTCGCAGAGCTGAAGAAGCTCGGGCTATGCAACGAGGATGCCATGATCACTTTCGTGCATAACCGAATCTCCGCCCTCCAGAAGCGCACCCACAAGGTGTGCCACATGAGCTTCGGCCACGACCCCAACCGGACCTCCTCCTTCGAGCTGAGCAACACGGAGATTTATCGCCGGGTTAAGGCTCTCTTCACCACCCACAAGGACTTCTCCTACGAGTGGACTTGGGGGATTGAGCATTATTGTCACGATAGGCTTCCTCCCGCGGTAAGCTTCATGTTGCCAACTTACCCGGATTAATTATATGTCATTTATTCTTGTATTTTTGACTCCTTTGTTCATTCCTTTCCTCAGCAATTTCTTCAGCAGACACTCGAGGACGGCACCGATCTGACCCTTAAGTGGGCGCCGGACCGGGAGACTCCGGATGAGGAAGAGCCGTACCAGGAGATGTTCCTCCCTATGACCGATGCCACGAAACGACCCACGGGTAAACCCTCTTCTATTAGAGATTGACCCGATGATGAAGATGACTCGGATGTCGAGGTGATTGAACCTGTTGAGGCTGTCCCCGTTTCTTTTGCTTTTCCACCATCAGCTCACCCCGGTGGTCACATCCACGAGGATCCTCCCCTCGCTACAGGCGAACCTGTTCCGGTGGCATCGAAGAAGAATCGTGGGGCTGCTTCAAGTTCTTCCTCTAGAGCTTCTCAGCCCGCTAAGAGGCGAAAGAAGTCCAGGGACAAGACTGCCTCCAAGCCAGTAGGCAAGGCCCCAGCACGAAGGGCTCGGAAACCCAAGGAGGCCCAAACCTCGGATGCGTAAGTCATTCTTCCTGCTATAACTTGCTCTTCCTTACCTTGTTGTAATTTTTCTTCTGACATTACTTGATTTTGCAGGGCTCCGGTGGAGGTCCCTCAAAGTGGATCTAGCATCTCTTCACCTCTCCGACCTAGCCCTTCTCCCCGTCGCGACGACGACTCACGCCCGCTAAGCCCTATTCCCGAGGGTTCTGCGGCCACTCCAGGTTCTGCTCCACCTTGGCAAGAGGAGGGTAACCTTGGAGCGGGGGAGACCGGCCCGGCCGAGGCAACGACATCCACCACCTCGGCATCACCGCAACCAACAACCACTGAAGCTACCTCGGCTCTAGCACCAGTATCAACAACCAGACCAGCACCAACACCAACTCTGGCATCAGTACCAACTCCAGCTGCAAAAACATCAGCAGCGACACCAAGCCCAGCAACAACAGCACCAGCGCCTAGCTCCTCTGCCTCGTCCGAGTCTTCTCAACCTCGGCGAGGAGCTACCCCGACCGCTCCTAAGGGGAAATCCGCTGCGATGGCTTCCTCTTCCCAGCAAGCCAAGGACAAGAAGGCTCCGTACGCTACCAAGCCGACATTCGTCGAGGTTGGGCAGCGTACCCTTGTATCAATGCTTCCCAAGAAAGCTCCAACAGCGAAGGACGCCCCTGCTGAGCCAACTGATGCATAGCAGATGATTCTGCACACCAGCCCAGCCCTTTCCTTGATTGAATGGAAAGAAGCGGACGCGAAGGGCTTGGTTGCGCCCCATATGCCCACCGGTGAATGGTATCCTCCGAGCCTGATAGAATTTGTCATGAATTGGAATAAGGCAGAGGTAGTTCAAGACGCTGATCTCCCGAGAAGTTCAGCCCCGCCGAGTTTTCCGCTCAGATGAACACAGCCGCAAAGGGAATTAACTTTGCTGGGCGAATGATGGAGGTACATCGCTTCCCCTTTACATGTTGTAGGTAATAACCATTAGTCCCCGAGCCTCCGGGGGAGTAACTTGTTACTCGGTCGGATGCTCTTTAGAAAACTGATGTAGCTCCATGAGAACTTCGAATATGCACACACCTAGAGCCGGGGTAAGTTCCACTTGGCCCGTATTTTATTACACTTCGAATATGCACACACCTAGAGCCGGATTAAGTTCCACTTGGCCCGGATTTTAGTACACTTCGAATATGCACACACCCAGAGCCGGGTTAAGTTCCACTTGGCCCGGATTTTAGTACACTTCGAATAAGCACACACCTAGAGCCGGGTTAAGTTCCACTTGGCCTGGATTCTAGTACACTTCGAATATGCACACACCTAGAGCCGGGTTAAGTTCCACTTGGCCTGGATTTTAGTACACTTAGAATATGCACACACCTAGAGCTGGGTTAAGTTCCACTTGGCCCGGATTTTAGTACACTTCGAATATGCACACACCTAGAGCCGGGTTAAGTTCCACTTGGCCCGGATTTTAGTACACTTCGAATATGCACACACCTAGAGCCGGGTTAAGTTCCACTTGGCCCGGATTTTAGTACACTTCGAATATGCATCGAGCTAACTTGTGTTTCTGTATCCCTTTTAGGTGACCACCAATCGCCGGAGTGCGGAATTCCAACGCTTGCTGGATACCCACAAGATGCTACGCGCCAAGCAGGCCGCACTTATCGCGTAATACGAGAAAAGGGGTAAATTTCTTCCTTATCACTTCTTCATTTTTCTTCATCTTCCTTTGCCGAACTAATATCATCCTTCGGTTTCCGCAGCTGGGGTGGAGGCTGAGAACATTATTATGCGGAAAAACCTGGAGCAGATCAAGGGTAAGTCATTTCTGTCCGACCTTGCTGTGCTTTCCACCTCTTTTTCTCCTTGGCTCGGCAAACATTCATACCTCGGCTCTGTCGGGCCAACACACTATTTCAGCATCGCTTGAAGATAGTGTGCCCGTGCCTGATATGATTCTGCATTTTCTCGAACAAGCAGGGTAGCACCAAGCTGAGCTTAAGAAGAAAGATGACGAGCTCGCCCTCCTCCGGGCCAAGGATGATGAGATTGCCAGGCTCAAGGCAGAGATGGAGAAGATGAAGGCCCAGCACCAATCCGAACTTCAAAAGGCTGGCCAGAATTACATAGAAGAGCGCGAGCACCTCAACCTCCAGATCGCCAAGGACCAGGATCTTCTCAAGGAGTCCAACATCCAGCTTGGGTCGGCGAACGCTGAGCTCGAGCAGCTTCGGAAGAGACGTGATGACTGCACCAAGGAGTTGACCTGGATCCTCAGTCATATATCACGTAAGTTCCTTTCCCTTTTCCGACCTACTTTTCCGGATTATTTCATATGTCTTTTCTTGACCCTCCTCCTTTGCCTCGTTTCCAGGCAAATTTCCAGAGGGCACTCCTATTGCGAGCGCAGCAGTTGCCAACTTCCGCCGACAGAGGGGTACTCTGGCCACTTCTAATGGTGACGGGATTCCTTATGACCTGGAGGACCTGTTGGTCAGCTTGTCGTCTCGCGTGGAGCTCATAAAAAATTATGGCAAGGGCATCCTCGGCGCTGCAGCTCGCATCTTCAACACTTTCTGGCCCGGCGAAGAAGCCCCGGAGACCACCGCACTTCTCATTGAGAAGTTAATGGAAACCGAGATTCAGCTTGACCTCTGGAGAGAGTCCGCTGGACGTGCCGCAGCTGATACCATCCTTCACCACATACTCACGTGGTATGAGAAGATTGATCTCAACCTCCTCACACGTCTGCGCACGGGATCCATATGGACCAATGACCCGGAGTGGGTAGCTCGGCGCCAGGCTTGCGCCCATAGCCTCATCGAATATGCTCCCATTCATGAATGGGTTGAGGGGCCGAGCTTCCTGGAAGCCGCTGCGGACGAAGAGGTTGAGAATGATGAGGATAGCTCGGACGGTAAAGGAGAAGATGACGCCTCGGATATTGAAGGCGGCGAAGATGATGCCAAACTTCCTCCTGCTGCCCCTTGAGCGAAAAAACTCGAAAATTTATCAGATCCCCGGTATGCCAGGTGGAGTTGTATTCCAAACACATGTGATATTCTGCCAGTAAGTTCCTATGCCGGATTAACTTGGGCGTAGTCCCCGAGTTTATTTTTCTTGTTCGTTCAATCTCTTGGCTCGGTTCATGTCTACCTTGATTCGGTTTTATGACTTACGAATCCGAGCTTCAAAAATTGTCTTAACAATTCTGGGAAACTTTTAGACTTAGCTCAAGAATAAAACTGCATAATAACTTGAAAATAAATACAGGGTTAGTCCGAAAAACAAACGTCAGCTCGAATGAATTCTTTTCCTTAGTCGTTTTTCATGTGCTACGCAATTCCAAACTTGTTCTCTTGCTTGCCATGAAGCCAATTCTTGTTGGACAGCAGCAAGTCGAAGAGTTGGGTTCTTGGTGCTCATACATTACTAATCCGAGTTAAGTACACTAACTTATTCCAGCTAATGCATAAATAACAAAAGACAACAAACATTATTAAGGCAGTCCCCGAGTTACTGCTTGAGGTGCCAACATTTCATTGATAAGCTCATTGCTGACTTACATACTGACATATGAGATGACTCAGATACATAAACTCCTTAGTTAGGTCTATAAAGGACGAAGTAGAGCTATATTCCATGGATTCTTAGATTCCTCTCTAGACCTGTCCGCCTTGTTCTTTTCCTGTGGCTTTGCATCTATAAGATAATAAGAATCATTGTGCAATGCCCTGCTTACGATGAATAGCCCATCCCATGGGGGGGATAATTTATGCATGCTAGTAGTACGTTGTACCAACCGAACCACCAGATCACCTTCCCGAAATACTCGGGGGCACACTTTCCGGCTATGATAGCATTGGAGATTTTGCTGATATATGGCGGATCTGGACAGTGCCAGTTCTCTCGCTTCTTCCAGCAGATCAACATCATTTTGCCTGGCTTCTTGCACTTCGGCTTCTGTGTATTGGGTGACCCTAGGCGAATCATGCTCTATGTCGGCTGGTAATACAGATTCTGCCCCATATACCAGAAAAAACGGCGTATAGCCTGTTGATCGATTCGGAGTTGTTCTTAAACACCACAGTACCACTGGTAGATCTTCTATCCAGCACCCCGCTGATCTTTGCAGCGGCTCAATGAGCCGGGGATTTATCCCGGATAATACTAATCCGTTGGATCTTTCCACTTGTCCGTTCGATGCGGGGTGGGCTACCGAGGCTACATCCAGCCGGATCTTCTTATCCCGGCAGAAACGCGCAAATGCTCCTTCCGCAAAATTTGTGCCAATATCAGTTATGATACTGTGAGGATAACCGTACCTCAAGATGATATCTTTGAGAAACGTTACAGCCGTAGCTCCATCACATTTTCTTATAGGCTTTATCTCAATCCATTTCGTAAACTTGTCCACCATTACCAGAATGTGAGTCATGTTTCCCCTTGCTGGTTTGAACGGGACAACCATATCCAAGAACCATACGGCAAATGGCCAAGTAATTGGTATGGTGTTGAGTTCCGACATTGGCATATGTGTCTTGGTAGCGTACCTCTGACAACAATTACATTTTCTCACCAGATCTTCCGCTTGCTCTAAGGCATTTGGCCAGTAGAATCCATGCCGGAAAGCTTTTGCTACCAAGGCTCGGGATGAGGCATGATGCCCGCATTCCCCCTGATGTATATCTCGGAGGATGTCAAGCCCTTCTTCCGGGTCAACACATCGCTAGAGGACATTGGTCACACTCCTTTTGTACAGTTCGTAATTAATTATCGTGTACGCCTTTGCCCTCCTCTGTGTTTGCCTGGACAACACTTCCTCAGTGGGTAATGTTCCGTCTTTCAGGAACTGAAATATAGGTAATGCCCAAGCCGGTATTGCTCGCATAGGGAACACATCCTCATCAATCTCCATCTGATCCACCGGCATAACTTCAACCGGATCACGCTGAGCAGTCCCCGGGTTCAGTGAAGCAGTCCCCGGGTTTGCCGAGGCAGTCCCCGGGTTTTGCGCACCACTTCCCATGCCAATGTCCATGGGCACAGCTCCGGATTCCGTGTCCTCCAGGACATAGATCGATTCGGTTCCTGGGGAGGGCTTGATGGATGGTTTCCTAGGTGCTCTAATGCTACACCCGGTGGAATAGCTAGTCCGGTTGACCCGAGCTTCGACAGCATGTCGGCAGCCTCATTTTCCACCCGGTGTACATGGTGAAATTCACATCCCTCAAAGTAACCAGATATCTTCTGCACATGAAATCTGTACAGTGCCATGTTTGGATCAAGGGCGTCCCACACTCCCAACACTTGCTGCACCACCAAATCCGAGTCGCCAAAGCATATAATCCGATGTATCCCAATCTATTTTGCTACCTTGAGCCCATGCACAAGTGCTTCATACTCAGCGACATTGTTTGATGCCGTGAAATGGATCTGCAGCACATATTTCAACTGGTCCTTCTTTGGCGATGTGAGTAAAACTCCCACACCTAGCCCGGTTTTGGTTTTTGATCCGTCAAAGTGCATTCGCCAATAGTTCGGATCTGGGAGTGTCGGTTCGTATTGCACCTTGGCCCAATCCACGAAAAAGTCCGCCACAGCTTGAGATTTGATGGCCTCTCTTCTGTCATATTGCGGCGCATAAGGAGCTAGCTCAATTGCCCATTTTGCAATTCTGACGCTCGCATCCTTGTTGCTCATTATCTCAGATATGGGGGCCTCACATATGACACGGATAGGATGCTCCTCAAAGTAGTGCTTCAGTTTCTTGGCGGCCATGTGCACGCCATATGCCACTTTTTGATAGTGTGGATAGTTCTGCTTTGAGGCTGACAACACCTCGCTCAAGTAATACACTGGCCTTTGCACCGACTTACCTTCCTCGTCGCGCTCCACCACTATCACTGCACTTACAACTCGGTTGGTTGCGGCTATATAGAGCAACATTTGCTCTTTTGATAGTGGTGAGGCTAGCACTGGTGCCGTGGCTAACATCTTCTTCAGGTGGGTAAAGGCTTCACCGGCCTGCGGCGTCCAAACGAATTTATCCGACTTTTTCATGAGTTGGTAAAGAGGCAATGCCTTCTCTCCCAACCGATATACAAACCGACTTAATGAGGCCAGGCAACCTATGAACTTCTGTACATCGTTAAGACACTTCAGCAGTTCCATTCGTTCGATGGCCCGGATTTTGGTTGGATTCACCTCGATACCTCGGCTGGACACAAGAAAAACCAAGCAATTTGCCAGCCGGGACACCGAAGGTGCATTTCATCTGGAACCTCCTTAGGTTTGCAAACGTTTGCCTGATATCGTCAAGGAGCGTTTTGCTTTCCTTGGTCTTGATAACCACATCATCCACGTACACCTGTACATTTTGACCTATTTGGTCGTGCAAACATTTTTGCATACATCTTTGGTACGTTGCCCCTGCATTACGTAAACCAAACGGCATGGTGCGATAGCAATAAGCTCCATACGGGGTAATAAATGCAGTCTTTATTTGATCATCCGGATTCAGAGGTATCTGGTGGAAACCAGAGAAGGCATCAATGAATGATAAGAATTCGCATCCAGCAGTTGAGTCTATGACCTGATCTATTCTTGGCAGTGGAAATGGATCTTTTGGACACGCCTTGTTCAGGTTCGTGTAATCAATACACATGCGCCAAACTACTGCCACGTTCGGGTCATCCTTCTTCTTTTCCACCAGCACCGGATTAGACAGCCAATCCGGGTAAAGAACTTCCATGATAAATCCTGCAGCTAGCAACCGAGCTATCTCATCCCCAATGACTTTCCTCCTATCTTCGGCAAAGCGGAAGAGTGGTTGCTTCACCGGCTTAGCTCCGGGTCTCACATTTAAAGAGTGCTCGGCCAACTCCCTCAGAACACCTTGCAAGTCCTGTGTGGACCAAGCAAAAATGTCCCGATTCTCACGGAGGAAGCTGACGAGCTCGCTTTCCTATTTATCACTTAACCCGGCACCAATTGTTAAGGTGCGCTCTGGGAACATGTCATCCACAGGAACCTTCTTGGTATCTTTCGTGGCCTGGAAGGAGACATTTACATGCGGGTTACTCAGCGCCGGCATATACTGCTGCGTGGACTGAGCCAATGCCGCCACCTCTTGAATTTTCCATTTTTCCTGCGCAATCACAAGTGACTCGGCTAAGTTTGACCCGGCTGACGCACACTCCATGGAACGTCGGAAATCCCCTGCAATGGTAATCACCCCGTTTGGTCCGGGCAACTTCATCTTCAAGTAGCTAACCTGACAGCTTGCCATGAACTTGTTCAATGATGGCCTTCTGAGTAATGCGTGGTACGCACTTTCCAAGTTCACCACCTCGAATTCCAAATTTTTGGTTCGGCAGTTATCCCTCGTGTCGAACAAGATGTCAACCCGGACCTTGCCTATGGGCTCGCAAGAAATGTCGGGCACAATACAATGGAAAGTTGTCCTTGTGGCCTGCAGCATGTTCTACGAGATACCCAACTTGCGCATTGTGTCCGCATACATGATGTCAATGCTAGTGCCATTATCAATCAACACCTTTGAGAACCTTACGTTGATGCTAGGTCCAATGAGTGTCGGATCCAACACCAACGCATACGAACCAGGGCTTGGCATGAGCTTGGGATGATCCTTGATGCTCCAGGTGATTTCCTGATCGGACCAAGGCATGTACCTCGTTACCGCTGGCATCACTGCATTCACCTCCATATGCCTATGTTGCAAGCTCTTTCTATCTGTTTCCTCAGTGGTGAACACACAATAGCTCTGATGGTGCTCCATGTACTCGTTTCTCCCCTCATTTCCGGGGTATCTCTGATCTGGCTGATGCTGATTTTCTACTTGTTGCACTACATCTCTTCTCTCATTGTTATCATACCTCGACGGAGGGGGAGGCAACATTAATTTTTGCGTGTTCGCTCCGCAGAGCAATTGCTGCCGGGGTAACTCCTGCCGAGGCTGATCATTCCGGGGTGCCTGAGCATTCCCCAAACCACCTTGTTCAATCTTGCGCATCCACTCACATTGCCTCGTCGTATGACCCGCTGGGTTATTCAGATTTGGCGTGTGAAACTTACATGGCTGGTCCAACATCGACTCATAATATACCTCGGACGGTCTTTCCTTTCTTGCCACTGCTTCTTTTGCTCTGGTGTCGAAGTCTTCTTGCCATTTTTTCTCGGAGTCCACTACCCTCCAGTTTTTTGGCGTTGACTGCCCCCTGCTCCGTGCTGATCTTGATTCACAGCTGCAACTTGGTGCGAACCGTATCGATGATCCGGTCTATCATCTCTCCTTTTTCCTCTGTATTCATTCCTCCGGGATGATCTGGCCACATCTCTCTGATAGTACTCGTCGTTTGACTCGTTTGATACGAGCCTAGGCTGAGTCGGATCACCCAAAGCATACGAATCTGCAATCCGGATCATCTCTGCCAACGTAGCTGGCATTTTCCTTTGCAATTTCTACCACAGCTCACTTGCATATCTGCATCCTTGTGCAAACCATGCTATGGTCTATGATTCTATCACGCCCTCACACGAGTTTCTCACAGTGCACCACCGGGTTAAAAACTCCCGATCCGTCTCATTTGGCCTTTGCTTGCACATAGCTAGGGTCTGTGGCCTATTTGGTCTTTGGTACGTGCTCAAAAAATTGCTGATGAACATTTCCTCGAAATCTATCCAGCAGTTGATGCTTCCTGGTAGCAAATTGTTCCGTCATATCCTTGCCGGTCCTTCCAACATCTGGAGTACATATCGTACAGCCCATCTCAGGTTGCCAGAGGCAATTTTCACAGCTGTTGCATAATTTATCAGCCAATCCTCTAGTTTGTAGTGCTGTCATACGTCTTCGTGCCCCTGGGTAGTTGGAAGTTCGGTACTGGTGGCTCCTTCATGATCTGGGGTCCAAAACATGCTGGACCCGGTGGACCTTGACATTCAATTTTCTCCGACCTACATAGCCGATCCAGTTTCAACCTGGCATCATCCGGCATCAAATCCCTGCTTCCCAGTCTTGACCCTATCACATGATAGTCCGGCCTTGGGTATCCCGCGTTTGCCATTTCCGAGTCTCCATCATTATAACTGTCTTGCTCTCGTGGAGCGCCTTTCTGTTGCATACCTCGGCCGGCACTTTGCTCTTTCCTTGGTATATTCCGCTGCTGCGGTTGTCCTGCTCCAGCCGAGTTTTGTTGTCCGGCATTGCCGTTGACAACGTTCCCTTGACCGGCAGTGCCTTGGCCGTGGTTACCTCGGCTAGCTTCATCTCGGCTCACACTCTATCGATCATCATTTTTCTGAGCTTCTTTTCCTTTCCCTGTCTGCGTTGGGTCATACGGGACGATCTGTTTGTTCCGTCTGGCCGAGGTTACTACCTCTTCTCTCCTTGGACCACCATGAGGAGACGATGCAGCTCCAGCGGATTTCTCCGGGTTACCCATCGCCGAATGGACGATCTTGGAGGCTCCAGCTCTCTCTGCGTTAGCTCTGAGTAGTTCCTCGTTTTGCCTGTTCGCGATCCGAACCAGCTTATTAACCCTATCCTGTTGTCTTTGACGGGCTTCACCCGTCAGACCCTCTAACTCGGACGCAGCTGCATCCGCTGCTCTGAGGTTCTTTGCCGGGGTACTATACCTCGGCAGCCCCACGGACAAATAGTTTTCCGATTCCTCAATCCCAATATCACCCTCTCTGTTCATCTCACTCATGAGATTTCTTCCCTTCACTTTTACAGCATCAACCTTGTTCGCCTTTGCGTACTCACGCATCATCATATTCAACGACTGCTGTGCCCCGGCTATCTTTTTTGCGCCCTCTAGTATTTTCTGCCTAGTTTCTTTCAGCTCGGCCCGCGCTCGAGCCGGATCTACCGCTGCTACTACAGGGTTTGCCAAGCTGTCCATTGCTTCCCTCAACACGTTTTCTGGCCTCTCAAGTGGAGGACCTCTATCTTTCCTCGGCGCCTTAGGCGTTACCTCCAGATCTGGCACTGGATCCTTGCTCGCGCCTGCACCAGGCGCAGTCATCATCACCTCTACGCGGTCCGGGGAGCAAGCGATACGCGCCCCGCGAGCCACGGTGAGGGGCGGCTCTCCAGCCTCGACGACGTGGCGCGGATGAACACACGACACGTCAACAGCGACGTAGACCTTGTGCGCGCCGAGCCTGACGAAGAGGCCATTCCGCGGAAGAGGACGCGTGCTGAAGCAGCCAGCGTTGTCGCTGACGAAATCCAGCGCTCCAAAGCGCTGAACGAGCCCGGAGACGATGCGTTTGCCGGTGTCGATGATGTTTCCCGTCTAGATCTTGACCCCCGCTAGCGCCGCTAGCCCCACGGTGGGCGCCAACTGTCGTGGTGGTGTCACGGCAGATGCCATGGATAGGCTAAAGGTGGGGACTAATACACGCTAGGGGAATCCAGGGAGGGATAGTGAAGTGATTCTCCACATAGTTGTTTGTATAGCTCAGTTACCAAGATTACAAGTGCTCCTTGAGCTGTATTGGCGAGAGGAGGAAGAAGGAGCTCTCTTAATCTCACCCAGAGATCACACCTAAAACCCTAGCCCAAAGGGGAACAGCCAAAAAACCAACCCCTCCTACTGAAACCCTAGCCCCTCTTTTATAGAGGGAGCTCAGTATCTGCCTAGGGCATACGTGGAAGCATATTCCTAAGAATATGCTTCCCCCCAAAGTAGTAAGCCGACCGGGGTCCTTTTACCCCGCGTCACACATGCTTTGGCTACGTGAGCCTCTGCGGCGCCCGCGTCAGCCAACATGGGCATCGTCACCCTTGTCAGCCACGCCCCGGTGGTCCTGTCCTTGCTCGCTTCGCTCAGGTAGTGCGTACCAGGGCTTCTTTTGACCAGCTAGATTCCTTCCTTCTCCTAGCAGCCAGACGTGACCCGGATCATAGTTGATCTGGCCACACATGTTCCTGCATATAAGTAAAACATGCACTTCCGACTTACTGCTTAAGTCGGTTGAGACTTAGTTAGGCGAACGCCCCCTGGTCCTGGTTACCCCATGATTCGGCCTGCCTTGAGGTGACCCCGCTAGTATCTGCTTTGGCCTTGCCGATCCTCGGGTAACTCGGCCTTTATACCCCGGCGTGACCCTACCCGGGGGTATCCCCCCAACAAATTGTGACATTGACTTGACCACAACAGGGTTGTGACTATGAAAACTAAGTTCCCACTTAGGTGATTTAGAACATTACATTAGTTTTCTTTACTTCTGAACTCAACTTAAGATAAACTTAGCTTTTGCAAATAAACTTAGAGCTTAGCTTTCCTACTAGAACTACCTTACTTGTTAGTGATAGTTTGCGAGTACTTAAACAGTACTCATGGCTTTGTCCCTGGCTATTCCCGTGGCCAGACTATGAGGAGGACTATCAGGAAGATGGACAGCGGGACGACTATGACAACTAGGATCATCTCCCATCGTCAGTATTTCCTGTGACACTGAAGATGGAGCCCACTACTACGCTTTACTATTCCGCTGCTTGTTCGTACTAAGACTGGATCATGAGATCTTTTATTTGTGTAAGACCTTATTATGGTTTGTAATGGATGATGTACTGTGATATCTAATCTTTTATGTCTCGCAAAAATGGTAATCCTGGGATTGCGATGTATGGCATAACAGGCATCTAGGATTAAAAATCCGCGTGTTGACAAGTTGGTATTAGAGCCATCCTCACCATATGAGACCCTGGTTGGAATGGATGTCCGAACAAAAACTTAGTTTCAAAACAAAGGAAGTGAATATTTATGAAAAACTATTCCCACTCTTATCCTTGAGATTCTTTCAAAAAAAATTGCATGTTCCTCAAAAATGCTTACATTACTACATAAAATTTGACACACTTGATCAGCTCACTAACTTACACATCCTATATTCTTATAGATGGAAGTTCAGTATTGCAAGTTCTATCAGTTGGGAAACGGAGGCCAACTGATCTTTGAGAGTGATCTCGACACACTGTCAGAGTACCTTGAGCACCCGCATCCGGAATTCTTCGGAGCCTAATTCAAGGAGCACCCAGGAGGAGATCTACAATGGCAGATAGTTGCAGATCTTCGAGGCCAGATGGAAGCACCCCTTTCTGAGAAGATTCAATTCACCGTGTGAGAAAACAACTAGCTAGATGGATTAGCCAGAGCCATGCATGAAGCTCTTGCCTGTCTGTGTGGGCAAAACATCAACTTGATCCAGGGAACTCGCTTTGTGCACTACGCAAGGCGTGATTCTATGGGAATGCCATTGGAGATGCCAAGTCACCCAGAGATGAAGCACCAAGTGGAGAACCTTGACATCCTGTTGTATGATAGGCAGAAGGAATTTGACAATGCTTGAGCTTACACCAACCACAACCTTGCCATTGCCGCCAAGAAGGACCAGACTCTCGTCATGCTCATCAAGGATCGTCAATCACTTCGTCGTCAATGCAAAAAGAAGGATTGCACCATCGCTCGTCTTTGCAAGAATGTGGCTGACCTCGAGAAGACCATCCAGGAGCAAGAAGCCCAACTTGCAGCAAAAGAAGAAGAGGAACAAGGTGAATACATCTAGGGAGATATTCACTCGTACCTTAGTGATGACAATGACTACCTGGAGGATGATGCCATGGATTTCTACACCGATGATGATGACTCCGACTTCATTGATGATGAGTAGATGCACTTGATCACTACCGTAGGAATGAGTTGTATCGGTCCCACTGTATCTTAGTTCACAGAATGGTTCTTAAAACCATCTGTTTGCCTTTTGTGTTGTGATGTGTGTGTTTGTATTGTGTTCTTGAATGAATGAATGAGAAGAAGTTAGTTGCAAAACCTGAGTTCAAACTCAAAAGTCTAGAGCTTTTGAAAACAAAACCATGAACCTTAGAACTTTCCCTCTTACCCCTTTATCTATCTCAATCTTCAGATGACTCGTGGAAACCAAGGAGGAAGCAGCTCATCACAAGATCCGATGTTACAGATTCTGCAAATGCTAGTTTCCGACCGTGAAGCTAGTAGAGCCGAGTGCCAAGCCAATCTAGCCACCCTGCAACAGATAGCTCAGATGGCCCACAATAATCAAGGCCATGGAAATCAAGATCATCATGGATCCAAGCTTAAGAACTTTTAGAATACCAATCCCCCTATCTTTAGCAAATCTGAAGATCCCTTAGATGCTGATGATTGGTTGCAAACCATGGAGAACAACCTGGAGGTAGCAGGAGTTGAAGCCAACGAGAAGGTACTGTTTGCCACCCACTATCTGGTTGGAGATGCAAGTGCCTGGTGGAATAGCACTCGTACCATGAACCACGGTCAAGTGATGACGTGGGAAGCTTTCAAGATCAAGTTCAGCCACACCCATGTGCCCCAAAGTTTAGTCACCCGTATGAGAGATGAGTTCAGAGAACTGAAGCAAGGCAGGATGATGGTAGTTGAGTACCATGACAGATTTTTGTTGCTAGCTAGGTATGCCCCTGATGCGATCAACACTTAGGACAAGAAGAAGGAAAGATTCCTAAACGGACTACATGATGAGATGCAGACTGTCTAGTCAACATCCGTTTTGATGACCTAGAAGAGCTAGTCGACTCTGCCATCCAGATGGAAGGAAAGATAAACCAAGCCAATGACAACCGCAAACGCAGAATGATGCACGAGACTGGGTCCCACAATGCCTAGAAGTATCACCCTAGCCCATCTGCAGGATATGCCCCGATAAACAACATACCACCGATGTCATGTCCAGCCTATCCCAATCGTAGAGGAGGAAAAGTGAAGCCCGGAGGAAACCACAACAACCCCGGCAACTCCAACAACTTCAACCGTGCACCACCCAAGTCCAACAACAACAACAAGAATACTTCCCCAAGGACTGGAAGCAATGCCGTGCCTGTTGGAGCCAAAGACATGTCCTAGATTACTTGCTTTGAATGTGGAGTGAAGGGTCAATACTCCAATGAGTGTCCCAAGAAGCTTGCAGCCACCACCAATGTGAATGCCCCAGCTTAGCAGCAACGCCGTGTTCAGCCTAGAAGAAGATTCGCCCTAGGGAATTTGCTCAACCGCAACGGCCGTCTATTCCACATGAATGTTGAAGACGCCCAGGAAGCGCCAGATGTCGTACTGGGTATGTTTTCTGTTAACTCAGTTTTAGCAAGAGTGTTGTTTGATTCTGGAGCATCGCATTTGTTTGTTACAGAAGAATTTGCATGGACTAGTAAGATTCAACCAAAAAAATTGAAGCATGTTATGATAGTTCAAATACCTGGTTCAACCACCAAAGCTAGAAAAATTTGCAACGATGTACCTATCAGAATCCATGGAATAGATTCTTGGAATCAAAGGTTTGGAAGTAGTACTAGGAATGGATTGGATGTCAAAACATAAAGAATTGATCGATTGTGCCAAGAAAGCCATAACCATGACCAATAGCTCTGGGGTATCAGTAGAGCATATTTCTGAAACCTTGCCCCGTCAGTTCAAATGCAACAAGAGTCTAGCCCTACCAACCATAGACCAAGTCAGAGTAGTCTGTGAATACCCTGACGTATTCCCAGATGAATTGCCTGGTATGCCCCCAGATCAGGATATCAAGTTCATTATTGAACTAATCCTAGAACTGGACCCATATCTCAAAGACCCTATAGCATGAACCCATATGAACTAGTGGATCTAAAGAAGCAACTTGATGCTATGCTGGTGAAAGGTTTGATTCAACCGAGCGCATCGCCATGGAGATCACATGTACTATTTGTCGACCAGAAAGATGGAGGTAACCGGTTGTGCACAGATTACCGGAAGCTGAATGATGTCGCCATCTAGAACAAGTACCCACTTCCCAAGATAGAGGATATGTTTGATCAGTTGACTGGTGCTAGAGTGTTTTATAAGATTGATCTTAGAACTGGTTATCATCAACTCAAGATTCATGCAACGGATATTCCAAAGACCACCTTTACCACCAGATATGGATTATATGAGTATACGGTCATGTCTTTTGGATTAACCAACGCCCCCGCTTATTTCATGAATCTCATGAATAAAAATTTCATGAACTTTCTAGTTAACTTTGTCGTTGTTTTGATCGATGATATTCTTATCTATTCCAAGTCAGAAGAAGACCATGAGCAACATCTGAGAACCGTCCTTGAAACCCTGAGAGAGCATCAGTTGTATGCAAAGTTTAGCAAATGTGAGTTCTGGCTGAAAGAAGTAGGATTCCTTGGACATATTGTGTCAGCAGGAGGAGTCGCTATTGATCCCGCCAAGATCAAAGATGTTGAAGAATGGGAAGCCCCAACCACTCAAACCCAAGTCCGTGCATTTCTCGGATCAGCGGGATATTACCGCAAGTTCGTTGAAGGATTTTCCAGCATCGGTCTCCAATTGCTGAAGAAAGATAAGAAGTTTGAATGGACCGACAAATGTGAAGCAAGTTTTCAAGAGCTCAAGAACAGATTGATTTCAGCCCCAATATTGATTATGCCAGGTATCAAGAAGCCTTTTGATGTGTATTGTGATGCATCCAAGATTGGTCTCGGATATGTGTTGATGCAAGAAGGCAAAGTCATAGCATATTTGTCAAGACAACTGAAGCAGCATGAGCAAAACTACCCTACCCATGATATTGAATTAGGAGCTGTAGTTTTAGCTTTGAAGACATGGCGTCATTACCTTATGGGTAACCACTGTGAGATTTATTCGGATCAGAAGAGTTTGAAGTATATTTTCACTCAGAAGGAGCTGAATATGAGGAAAGGAGATGGATTGAGTTAATCAAGGATTATGACCTTGACATTCACTATCACCCCGGCAAAGCCAATGTGGTAGCGAATGCTCTTAGCAGATTGCCGTGTAGATTAAACACCATGATCAAAGAAGCCCAGCCAAGTTTGCATGAAGAGTTGGAGAAGTTTAGAACGGAGCTAGTTAGCAAAGGATTTTTATCTAGCATTGAACTTCAACCCATGTTGATCAGTCAGATCAAGGAAGCCTAGAAAGGAAATGCAAGTATCGACGGAATTGAACATCGTATTAGTACAGGGAAGGTACCCGGATTAACAGAAGATGAAGAAGGATTTTTGTGGTACAAAGGACGTATCTATGTGCCAGCAGATTCGGAGCTAAAGCAAGTTATCATACAAGAAGCTCATGATACTCTTTATTCTATCCACCCCAAAGGAACAAAGATGTATCAGGATTTGAAGGAGGAATTTCGGTGGCACAAGATGAAGAGACAAATCGGAAGCCACATAGCTAAGTGTGATATCTGTCAGAGAGTCAAAGCGAAACATTAGAGACCGCAGGACTGTTGCAACCATTAAAGATTCCACAATGGAAATGGGATTCTGTCAGAATGGACTTTATCACCGGTTTGCCTACTTCTAGTAGGGGAAATTACTCTATTTGGGTCATAGTTGATAGACTGTCCAAGGTAGCCCATTTTATACCCTTCAAGACAACCTACCAGAGTTCGAAGCTAGCAGAGCTATACATTGCTAGAATTATAAGTTTGCATGGAAACCCCAAGACCATAGTGTCAGATTGAGGAACCCAATTTACCTCAAGATTTTGGCAGAAGGTCCAAGAATGATTAGGAACCAAGTTGAATTTCAGCACATCTTATCACTCGCAAACCGATGGACAAACTGAAACAGTCAACCAAATCTTAGAAGATATGTTGAGAGCTTGTGTTTTAGAGTATGTATCAAAATGGGTAGATTGTCTGCCTTTCGCAGAATTCTCATACAACAACAGTTATCAAGCCAGTTTGCAAATGGCCCCATTTGAGTTCTTATATGGAAGAAAGTAACGTACCCCTTTGAATTGGTCGCAAGTAGGAGAGAGTCAGATTTTTGGACCCGACATCCTACGAGAAGCTGAAGAGAAGGTTCACAAAGTCCATGAGCACCTCAAGACCACCCAATCCAGACAGAAGAGTTATGCCGACAAGAGACGTAGAGACCTGACTTTCAATGTCGGAGATTTTGTGTATCTCAAAGTGTCGTCGTTGAAAGGAATGCAGCGTTTCCAGCTGAAAGGAAAGTTCGCCCCCAGATATATTGGATCCTTCAAGATTTTGAATCGCCGAGGAGAAGTATCGTATCAACTGGAACTGCCGGAGGAGATGACAGCCATCCATAATGTGTTCCACATCTCGTTACTTCACGAGTGCTTAGAAGTTCCGGAGAAGACCGAAGTTTTCAAGAACATCGATCACCGAGCCATTGATATCAACAAGGATCTGACATATCGTGAAGTGCCCATTCGTATCTTGGAAGAAGCTTTCAGAACCACCAGGACCTGGAGTATGAAATTTCTCAAGATCCAATGGAGCAACCATACCGAAGAAGAAGCTACCTGGGAGCGAGAAGATTACATTAGGACCGAGTTTCCAGATCTCTTTAGTTCCTAGTTTTTCCTAAATCTCGGGACGAGATTTTGTTTAATGAGGAAAGTTTTGTAACACCCCAAAACTTTAATCAAGATTATCAAGTTCTAATCACCCAAGTTAGGGTTAACAAAAACTTTTATTAAGCAAATGAATATGAATGCATGTGCGTTTGCATTAGAATTGAATTGAGTGTATATGCCATGCTTGATTGTTCAAGAAGACAATTCCTAAGAAAATGGTCAAATAAGAAAAACAAATCAAATAAGAATAAATAAACCAAATGGTCATTTTAACCATTTTAATCCACTAAGCCACTTTAGGTGTTCAAGAAGACAATTCCTAACATAAGCATTTCTAATTCTTTTCACCCCTTGCTAGACCAAGAAAAGATGTAGCAAGGCCCACTTTACAAACTTACAAAAACATTTAGCCACTCAATTTAAAGGACATTTGAAAATTGAATCAAGTGTATGTGCTAAGATCACACTTTTTCAAAAACACATCAAATGAATTCACCTTGGCAATCCCAAGCAAACCTAGTCTCTCAAGATTAATACAAGACCACTCAAATTTTTGAATCAAGAATAATTTTCATGCGGCCATTTCATCAAACACTTGGCAGTCACAGAATAAACACTAGACTAGCTTGACCGTTTCATACAGTGATCATCAACCCATTTGTCAACTAGTTACTCCCATGTTCCCTCTAAGCCTAATCCAGCCCCAGACCAGCTCCCCCTTTCGCTAGGCATAGTGGAGCGCCGCCTGTTCTTGGTTGTCGCCGACCGATAGTGGGCAGCACGCCAGGAGCCACGCCAGCCTCACCCAAGACACGCACCAGACACACGAGCTCCTACCGCCACCCCCTGTCCACTCCATGGTCGAAGCCCAGCCCTGGACCACACTAGCACCGCCATGTACCGCCTCTCTGCGCCGTGTCCAGAGCGCACCAGTGTGCCGCGCCCGACCAGCTTGCACGCAACGCGCCTTCCCCTCACCTCGCATGCATAGACCCACCATGATAGCAGCACCCCGGCAGATACCCCCGTTCACCGCTGCATGACCCGCAGCAGCCGCACACCGTCGCAGACATCTCTGCTTCTGCCGAGAGCACGGCACGCGCCCGACCGTTCCACACCACCCCACTCTGCGCCATTAAGTCTGTCAGAACCGCCAGGAGACACCGCACCGTCCACCTACCCCAGCCATGGCCTTAGCTCTCTGTACCGCCCTCGCTGGAGACGCCAGCCCGCACCACTCTGTCCCCTCGTCGAGCTATAAAAGGAGGCCACCCCAGCCTCCAATCCTCACACTATTTGACTTCCCTCTCCTCACTGACCTTCCTCACCTCTTCCCAGAGCAAGGCGAGCACCACTGTGCCGGAATTTCACCCTGGTCTGCCGCTGCTAGAGGAGCAGGGTGCCGTCAATTGCGACCACCCCGATCCGTGTCTTGACCGTGCCTCGCCTCGCCATCGTCTACCACGCCATTTCCCCCCGTCGCCGAGCCTAGCTGGAGCCCACGTGAGCCCTACTAGACCCCCACCGCCGCGCTAGGTCTAGTTCCTCGCCGGAGATGTTCGTCGTCGACAATGACTCTCAGCCGTTAGGTTAGAATTTGATCGCATGGCTCCGATTCACCCATACTGTTTTGCTAGTTAGTTTCACTGACCAGTGGGTCCGCGCTGTCAGCAGAACGCTGCGCCATGGAGTGCCACTGGTCTGGCCCGTTTAGATTTCTCGCGCAGCCCAGGGAATTCAAATATGTTTTCCCTTTTTTAGTTTAAACTAGTTTCTGTCCACTTATTCAAAAATCAATCCAGAGAGTTTCACTTAACCAAATTGCATGATTCCAATATTGCTAGAAAGAAAATTAAATTATCCATCCAAGCCCGTTGGATTTAAAATAATTGGAGTTAGAGATACTCTATAGTAAGAATAACAAGACAAAGATTTTTGCAACTACAAATATTTTTCAAAAATCAACCCTAATATCTTTTGAGTTGATTCCAACTCTCAAAAATCACATTTGATGATACATATCTGAATATGTAAAAATACTTAGGTTTTCATGCAGTGACTTTGGACTAGTACCAAAACAATGCTATTAGGGCATTTCTAGTCACTTTAAATCTATTTAATAATAATCTTAAACTTTATAAAATGTGACCAACCCTTTAAATCGCATTCCCATGTATTAGAATATGTGGTGATGACATGTGTCCACATGATCCCATATTTTAATTGGAGAATATTAAATCTTAATTAACTTCAATGAGTAGAAATTACTTTTCTCAAATAAAATAAATGAAACTAGTTCTTTAAATCATGTGATGATTGTGATGATGCTAGATCATGAAGTGTGTGCCTTATTGTGCTATATAGCAATAGATAAGTATTGTTTGGTTATTGTGTACCCCATATTCATTTAGATACGATAGTACTGACCAAGTCTACGAGGAGGAGGAGTTCAACCCAAAAGAAGACAAAGAAAACTTGAATCACTGCACCAATCAAGGCAAGCCGTCACTACTAAGCAAACTAGAAATAAGCAAGTTAACACTTGCCCCCTTGATAACTTAAGCAAATGCATTAGGAATGCTTTGGTTATATACTTTTGATTATACCAATCCCAAGTTTTACTTGCAAGCTTTACTCTTTACTTTACCAAAGTTCTCTACTTTTGGTTCGTGCTTTGGGAGATTTTGGAAAGTAGTATAGATAGCATAAAGAGTATAAAACTAGGCCTATCTAGTTACACTTAGATGTCATTATATGGCATGAGATTGAAGATTAGTACCCCTCATTAGTGAACACTGTTAACCTTAGTGGCTAATGCTAAGCATAAAACTTGATCACTCTAGATGGGAATACTTGGTGAAAATGATTATGAAAACCATTGAATGATGCTTCATTCTATTGAAATGTTTTGACATGTGTTGAGAAATACAAATGGATTTGATGATGAAAATGTTCAGGCATGAGCCTTAGCCCTTTATAAAAACTGATGGTTGGGTTCAGATGCGATACCATTCCAAGTTTACCGTACAACCACAATACCTGAATTGGGTAGAGCTTAGGCGAAAGTTTATATGCATTAGTATGGGTCCCTCGCAGGAGAGGTTTGAACTGAGGATATCTCTTGATGATGTCCACCTATGCAGTGGCCAGGATGGCAGATGGCCATGGCTCGGAGGCCAAGCTCATAGGGGAGGTGCCTATACTAGAGTGTGTAATTGAAAGGTTATGATTGATTATACGGATACTAAGTATGATGATTCAGGGTTATCCCTAACGGATGTATCGAATTTTGTGGTGAAAGTGTACCACCTCTGCAGAGTGTAAGAACTATTCGAATAGCCGCGTTCACGGCCTTGGACAGTTGGAGTGGCCATACTGTTATGTCGTCATATGTTTTCAAAATGACTTGTGAAATGAATTGTGACTTTGACTTGACCACAACAGGGTTGTGACTATGAAAACTAAGTTCCCACTTAGGTGATTTAGAACATTACATTAGTTTTCTTTACTTCTAAACTCAGCTTAAGATAAATCTAGCTTTTGCAAATAAACTTAGAGCTTAGCTTTCCTACTAGAACTACCTTACTTGTTAGTGATAGTTTGCGAGTACTTAAAGAGTACTCATGGCTATGTCCCTGGCTATTCCCGTGGCCAAACTATGAGGAGGACTATTAGGAAGATGGACAGCAGGACGGCTACGACAACTAGGATCATATCCGATCGTCAACATTGCCTGTGACACTGAAGATGGAGGCCACTACTATGCTTTACTATTCCGCTTCTTGTTTGTACTAAGACTGGATGATGAGATCTTTTATTTTTTAAGACCTTATTATGGTTTGTAATGGATGATGTACTATGATATCCAGTCTGTTATGTCTCACAAAAATGGTAACCCTGGGATTGCGATGTATGACATAACATGCATCTGGGATTAAAAATCCGGGTGTTAACACTCACGTGCAACTTACTAGTAGTAGTAGAGAGAATACAACCTACTATGCTATGAAATTTTGGGAGTGGTGACATGATGGTTCTAGTACATGCCGGAGTTTTCTCTAGGTACTATTCAACACGAATCCAGCTACTTTGAACCATTGGATCTAATAGCCCAATGGTCAGGATTGGTGCTATGGATCCAATTCAAAACTACTCTATTGTTATCGTATCTTATCTTATCTTACCACTGTATAGTGTACGAATAACTTTGAACATTGACCATTGGATCAAGACTCGTGAATCCCAACATTTCTAGCCGTTGGATCTTCTTTTCCATTCTAGCATCTAGAAGATTCTATTTTTTCAACGGTCTAGAATATTCTATTGATAGTCTTCATCATAATGAATGCTATGCACAAAACTCAAAACACACTTCTCCATCATTCTAGAGTCTTCTCGCTAACTCTTTTCTCTAGACCATGTGTTACCAAAAAATTCATGTTTTAGTAGATAGCTAATAATCATTGACTTCTACATGATCTTACCAGTATGTAGTGTACGAACAACTTTGAGTATTGACCGTTGGATCAACACTAGCAAATCCCAACATTTCAATACGTTGGATCTTCTTTTCCAATCTAGCATCTAGAAGATTCTATTGATAGTCTTCATCACAATGAATACTATGCACAAAACTCAAAACACATGTCTCCATCATTCTAGAATCGTATCCCTCGTTTCTCTAGACCATGTTACCAAAATTTTAAAGTTTTTTATAGCTAATAATCATTGACTTCTACATGATATGCAAAGTATAAGAACGAAATATACACCTAAGAAGATTATTCTACTCCCTCCGAGCCAAATTATTATTCTCAGATTTGTCTAGATTCGGTTGTATCTAGTCATGTTTTAGTGTTAGATACATCTAAATCTAGACAAATCTGAGAACAATAATTTGAATTGAAGGGAGTAGAATGATGGAGTAGTGTTTTTTGAGGTTTGTGCAGTGCATTCATTGTGCTATAGACGTACTATCCATAATGCATTCTAGTAGAGATGCTAGCTAGTAGAATGGAAAGGAAGATCCAACGACTAGCAATGTTGGGATTCACAAGTCTTGATCCAATGATCAATATATTCGAAGTTATTCATACACTGAATAGTGGTAAGATAAGATAAGATAAACAATAGTATTTTCTAGAGATGATTCTACAATGGAACAATAGATCCAACGGCTGGCAATGTTGGGATTCGTGAGTTTTGATCCAACCGATCAATATTAAAAGTTATTCGCAAAAAATATAGTGATAAGATACGATAAGTAAAACTATCAATTTTATCTACTAGATGCCAGAATGGAAAAGAAGATCCAACCGGTTGGGAATGTTGAGATTCGCGAGTCTTAATCCAACGGTCAAAATTCTAAGTTATTTGTATACTATAGTGGGTAAAATATGTACTATCCATAGTGTATCTTCTATTTAGATGCTAGCTAGAATAGACTAGTAAAAGGCACGTGCCACACACATATATATTGTATGAAATGTGATTTAGCAAACATTAAGTTGTTATTATTAACCAATAGTCTTGTTAGATAAAAAATGGCATACATTAAGTCTAATAGTAAAAGGCATGAGCCACACACGTATATACTGTATGAAATGTGATTTAGCAAACATCAAGTTGTTATTATTAAAATAGTCTTGTTAGAGAAACAAGCCATAAATTAAGTCTACTAGTAAAATACATGAGCCGCACATGTATATGCTGAATGAAATGTGATTTAGAAAACATTAAGTTATTATTATTAACCAATAGTCCTATTAGAGAAAAAAGGGCATACATTAATTCTATTAATAATAACTATCTACACACATTGAGAATACAGCCTACTGTGCTATGATTAAATTTTTTGGAGGGAGGGGGGTTTACATGGTGGAGTATACTCTATGGGTACTATTCAACACAAATCCAGCTGCTCTGAACCATTGGATCTAACAACCCAATCACTAGGATTGGTGCTACTCTAATAATAACTATCTACACATATTCAGAATATAGCCTACTCTGCTATGAAATTTAGGAAGGGGGGTGGGGTGTTGCCATGATGGTTCTACAACATGGTGGAGTTTGCTCTAGGTATGTACTAGCTGTTCAACACGAATCCAACTACTCTGAACCATTAGATCTAACATCCCAACAATCAGGATTTGTGTTATGGATCCAATTCAAAACTGCTCTATTATAGTAGTAGAAGAATAGAAGATAACATTATATAGTGTACGATACAAATAACTTTGACCATTGGATCTAGACTCGTGAATCCCAACATTGCTAATTAATCGTTGGATCTTCTATCCATTCTACTCCCTCCGTCTATAAATATAACACATTTTAGCTTTGTGAAACAAATCTATCTAGATGTATTTTAGTCTATGGGCCAACATCTAGATACATTCGTTTTACAAAGGTAAAATGTCTTATACTTGTGAATGAGGGAGCAACATCTAGAAGATTCTATTGTTAGTCTTCAGCACAATGAATGTGATGCACAAATCTCAAAACACACTTTTCAATAATTCTAGAATCTTCTCTAGAGCACGTGGAGTATTAAGTAGGAGTAGCTAGGTTGATTTCTACATGATACAGTACAAAGTAGAAGAACCAAATATACACCCGATACTTTATGGATGTGGCTCGAAATTAAGATTATTTTTTGAGCTTCACCTATCCCGTGCAAGGCACGCTCAACTTTATAGTGGATGTCCAGACCATGCTGGGGGTGACAACTGCTTACGACTGTCTCTTTGATTTCTGCGTCAAGTACTGTATCTGAATGGAAATGGTTTTTTTACTCGCATGGAGACCAGGAGGCCACCTCTCACAGACTGGACCTTCTTCCTCCTCCTCTTCGCGACTGTAGCTCTTCTCTCCCAGATTTCTTTGCCCGTTTTCATTCCTTTTTGCTGTGCAATTTCACTCGCATTACCGGGAACAAGTCCCACCATAGAAGGGCTCATGCCGCGATGGTGAAGCTAGCGGAAGAGAAGAAGTCAGCTTGCCATTCTGCCATTATGTTGCTACTGGTACCAGGCAATGCAACATTCAAAGGGTCCCATTCGAATCCCTCGGTTGCAGGAGAGAGGTCTTCAACTCAAGGTTCTTCGAAGCTGCCGCAACCAGGGATAGATACCTTTAGGTAAATGTCAGTTCTTGCGCAACTTTCCATGTCTTTGACTATTTCTTGTTTTCTCGTTTACCTAAAAAAACACGTTCTTCCTCAATGGTGTTTTTAGGTCGCGCGGTCTTCGAATTCCATCAGCACTCCTGCCTGCAGAATCATCTTCACCGTCGCTGATGGAGACTAATACCTTCAATGAGCCGGCACATGGAAGACCTTAGATAGTACTCCATCTGTTTTCACAATATAAGCCTATTTACAGAGCTAAAACAACTTACAAAAAAGGCTTATATATTATGGAACGGAGGGACTAGTTGATGATCGGATATATAGATTGCAATATTGCGCCAGTAAATTGAAAAACCTTTATTACTAGTATGAATGTATGATCGTTTACTTGCTGGTAAAATATTTGGTTATTTGGTGAATATGATATGCATCATCATCATGAGCCACAATGTTGTCAGAGCCAATTTTGGGTGTGATTATCTTTCCTACTGTACTATAGTAGTTATTATCGCTTCTGTGCAGAGCGGTAGCTACCTTCCCATAGTTGTCATGCTGCATCTCACCAACTTCACTTGCTCAAAGCCTCCATTCTTCTTTACTCCAAAGAAAGAGCCTCCATTCTTTCGCCATCTTCGGTTTTGGTCCTGCTGATGGCAGTGGCAGCGGTATCCCTTTGATGGTGAGTATAAGCATTGCGCCAATGCTCACAGGGGAAGGAAGAGGTAAATGTTGGGGATCCCTTCTGAACATATGTACACTCTCCACAATTTATACATTGAAGGGATAACCACTTTTATAACCATTTAAAAGAGTTTCGAGTGATTTTGTCAAATTAATTCGACCTTTCACTTAATGTGTGCTATTTGGTCAACAATTAGAAAGCACTATTTAGTTATTTAGTAGTAGTATATAGATTCTTCCAATTTTTTACTAACTTGTGACATCGAGCAAGATTATGCGTTAGCTATAGACATGGCCTTTATTCTGCATAGTGTCAACCTGGTGGGATAATTCTCTCCTTAGGAAAGGTGTCTAGATATATTCGTTTCACAAAAGCTAAAACATCTTATATTTTGGAATAGAGGGAGTACATAGGATCTAATAAAGAGGGGAGAGAGGTACATATATGAGTAAAAAAATTAGAGTTGCAAGAACAAGATGATGAATGAATATTCTATCAACGGTCTTCCCGACAATTTGTCACCCTGTTACAGAAAAATGCAACAAATTCATGAAAAATGAAAAAAATGTGTGTATTAGTTTTTATGTGACAACGACTCTGCCCCTAGTGCCCTGGCACACACCCAGAAAATATGTGGTATTTCTTGAACCGACTCAACTGTAGCCGAGGGATTCGAATAAGTCCGTCGCAAAAAGAAAAAGGAAACTGTAGAAAAAGGAAACGATGTCGTGAAACTAGGTCGAACTTTCTTATCTTATCTTATTACTACTATATATTGTACAAATAACTTTGAAGATTGACCGCTGGATGAAGACTGGCAAATCGCAACATATCTAGCCTCTGGATCTTTACCATTCTAGCATCTAGAAGATTCAATGTATAGTCCTTAGCACAATGAAAGCTATGCTAAAACTTCAAAACACAATTCTCTACATTCTAGAATCTTCTCTGTCATTTCTCTAAGCATGTTACAATTTTTTTAGTATTATTATGTACCAAGAACCAAGTATACACCTAATAATTTATCGATATGATGTGGCTCAAAATTCTTTAATAGTCTTTTGAGCTTTACCTATTATAATTTTATAAATCATTACATGTCTTACTTTCCATCTCATAGCTAGAGATGACATGATAGTCTTTTATTTGAGTCTCACGTTTGTTTTTTTGAAATGGGGATACCGCAGCCTCTGCACTCAAAGGATGCACAAATCCCTTTTATTAAAAACCAAGTACCGAGTACAATTTACGAATCAGATAAGGTTGATACAAACACCAACCATGTGAACAAAGTTAAAGGTCTCACAAGAGAACACACATCTCACGTGCAAATTATTATGCAAATACTTACTTCAAGAACATAGTTTGATCGTAAATCTGGTCAATAATATATAATTATATTTAATAATTTTTATCAAATTTTTTTATATTCGAAAGATGATTCCAATGGTACAAATATTTTTACATAGAATTCATAAATTGGTGACCAAATTTATGGTCAAATTATTTTATTCGAGTACGTATTTGTCTAGTGAACCGGAATGGAGGTAGTATACTACATAGTAGTATTTTTTCCCTAAAAGGGGAGTGTACATTTTTTATTCGTATGATAGGAAAATCGTAGGAGTAGAAAAAATGTAGGATTGCAATGTCATCCCACTCCAATCCTATAGGAATTCATATGAACCAAAGTGTGTTTGATTCCACCATAGGTGTCCGTTTGATTCAAAGGATTTCCCTAGGGATTTTGTAGGATTAAATCCTATAGGAAATTTTTCTACGACGTCTGTTTGATTTGTAAGATTGATTCCCATAGGATTTTTTCCTAAGGATTCCTTTGTACTTGTTTTCATAGGATATCAAACATCTACCCATACCTCTTTTTCAGATTCCTATGGTGGAATCAAACGCACTTTGGTTCATATGAATTCCTATAGGATTGGAGTGGGCATGACATTGCAATCCTACATTTTTCCTACTCCTACGATTTTCTTTCCTAGGAATCAAACATGCCCTATAATCTAAAAAAGAGGTATGGGTGGATGTTTGATTTCCTATGAAAACTAGTACTATGGTAATCAATCCTACAAATCAAGCAGCCATCGTAGGAAATTTTCCTATAAGATTTGATACTACAAAATTCCTAGGAAAATCCTTTGAATCAAACGGACCCTAGAGTAGGAGTGCTTGAAGCAGAGGCCATGCTCGTGACTCCGCATAGCTTTTCATAGTAGGGAGTACACGGAGTTTGCACCTAGGAAAGGCTGCTGGTGCATTCATACCTACCATCGCATCCGATGCACTTCCTCTATCTCGGCTCCTGGCTAGTGTAGCAATAATCATAGAGTAGAGATCGCCAATTTTTTTGGCGGGTTCATCTTGTTCTAAAGTGAGATCACCAAAGTTTGAATGACATTTGTGGGTTTTTCTTTGAACTACCCGACGTGACACAATTCAAAAATTTCGAACCTACCACCGGTGCCCTTGTGATACATATAAAACACGCTGTATCCCACATCTTTCACTTGACCTCAAAGCCGGAGCATCTCCCACGAATGTGGCCTCGCACCGACGTCCCTCCCCACCACCACTGCCTCCTCACCAGGTATCGTTCTGACCGAAGGCACCACTCCCTTATTTAGCAAGACGAAGTGCCTTCCCCACGCCGATGACCACCACGCCGGAGCAGGCACAACATTGCCGACAAAAATGGTATGATCGCCAAAAAGTCCCATCTACTTCACGGACTCCCTGGTCTCCGGCACCGGAGAGATGGGAAAACGACGTGCCCCCCCATTCGACCACACCAACGTGAAGCGTAAACTCGTCTCCTCCCCATACAAATGTTGTTGCACACTTTATGCTTTATTTTGTTATGCACCTTATTACTATCAAAATTACTTCGTTGTTTGTTGTAGTGTACTGCATCTTGCTCATATACTCGATCATTACTAAAGTTTGCTAGAGCCTTCATTACCATCGTTATGAAGATCCCATGACATATGTGGAATATCTCCTAAAATGATTCTAGTTGGGGCGTACAGGTTTATAGATAACACAGCTGGTATACGTCAACTCTAGCTGACGTCTTAAGTCGAAATAGTAAGTCATGGCTCCTTGTTTAGAGTATAAACAGGCAGGCCTTGCTAGAGTATTATTGTCAAGCCTGCAGGTTAGTCGCTTGTATTGGAAGTGTGTTTTCTTCTCACTCAGGGTTACATATGGTTAGAGTACTCATAGCAGAAGTACTGTACTAGAGTTGTGATGGGAATCATTGATTTTCGAGCCGTCATGCTCTGCAAGAACTCCTAATAATTTCTTCTTCTTTCACACAATTCCATGATAAATCTAAAAAGATATTTCCTTCCAATGCAAGAAACTGAGTCAGAACAAGGTCTTAGACTCTACTTAATCTAGTTGAAAATGACAACCAGGCCAAAAAAGACAATAATGCAAAACATCAGCATAAAAAGTTTTGTCCTAATCCCGCACCAGTTCGTCTAGTTGCACTGGCAACTGCAAATATAAAAATACACATCCCACAGCCGCCAGTAGCCCATCCAGTTCCCCAGGAAGAATTGGCAGCAGAACCAGTTTCAACAGTAGGTTCTCATCAACGAACCGGATATGATCTCCCAACAACCTTTAGTACTGACAGAGACATATACTCCCTTGCAAATGATCTTGACACCGAATTTGTTATATGTTCAGATACTAGTAGTAGCATGCTCTTTTATATGTAATATGTATACATTGATATTTTGATGTAAAAAATTTTAGTTGCACTACGACAAGGATTAACAAGGGGGCCGGCGATGGGAAAAAATCTTGATCAGATGCTTGAAATAACTAAATCAAGACTTCTGATCACATCTATAGCAGGATTCAGAAGGCCATTGGATCCACATGAATCTGCTTATATTGCATCGATCACAGACGTTTTCGTGAGAAATGATATTCCCATCTTGCCCTCATGGAAACACCACCGAAATACCCCTGAGAATTTTGAAGGTTTACTGAAGAAGTTGCATGTAAGTCCTTTGTCTCTTGGACATACTCCATTGCTCTGTCCCTTGTCTTCTTAGCTTGCCATTTGTTATATATGCTCCTCATTATTGTCTACAGAGATTTTTCATGTTCGATGAGAATAGCGAGGAAGTAAAGATTGTTCTCAAAAGCATATTCTCCGCATGTTTGCGGCAACAGCGCCACAGGCTAAAGAAGCAACACTTTACTGGCAAGTGTTGTAAGGATGTTACAAGAACGTCTCCTATGGATCACATGACTAACGATTAGTGGGGTGATCTTATCCACCACTGGCTTGATCAAAAGAATGAGGTATGCTTCGAGAAGACTGACACTAGATCGCATTGTCAATTCGTATTTATGCATGTGTTTTGCAAGTCTCATTTTGTAGGCCATCACTCAAAGGAATTGTTCCAGCCTTAATAAAGTACGAGTACTAGGTCGCACAGGATCCCGTAGCATAATTGGGCACCTCTACCAATTGGTAAGGACCTATTGTTCTGTATTGTATATTTTAAATAAGTATGTAATTGATGTTGTGGAATCTGTATGCATCCTATCTTTCAACCTCCATTTCCCCCATGTGATGCAATTTATTTTCGCCCGTCCAAATGAAGACGAAGTCTAATGGGGATCCAAAAAAACAGTTGACTATGCTGGAGAAATTTGGGGGATGCCAGATGGACAGGTATGGTGTCATTGTAAAGAAAGTTGTTGTAAGTCTTATCTGCATTTTGTGATGTTGCACTTGTAGTGATTTGTACGTATAAGTTTGATATGCAACCTTGCTTGGACTGCTTTTCAGATTTGTTTTCATTTTCCTTCATAATTTGCAACTAAAGTTAGTTTCAATTATGAATTGTACAAACAGTTATCATGCACCTCAAAGTGTTTACACAGGAAGCCACATTTTTAGTCTTGTTAGTAAATGACATCAAAAAAGATACATGACAAAAAGATCTTTTTATTGAAGTGTATAAGATGCATTATCAGCACTACCAATTATAGCAGTTCATGCACATGTTAAACCTGTCTGCATGTTTCTCTGTAGTAACTTCACTTCTCTTACACATGTCTATCAACTGAAAACTTTCCAGGCTGAATTGAAAGAGGAGCTAGCAAATCATGGGAAAGACTGTTTAGTAAAAACTCCAAAAGAATTAGTGGATTTATTTTCCAAGGTACTACAACGCGGTGCTAGAGCCAAGAATATGTTGCTGTGTAATGCTGGGTTCCCAGCGAGCTCATTAAATTGCAAATCCAAGTTCAAGTCCAACTCCAAGGCCATTTCTTTGCATATTCAATTTCTAGAGGAACAACTCCAAGCTGAACAATCGTTATCATCTGCCTTAAGTCTATACAATGAACGTCTGATCGCAAAGTTAGAAGAAATTTTAATTCAGCTGGAGCACTCCATAGAAAATAAGGAGAAAGTTATGAAGATGCTCGGTATTTGTGGTTGAGCACTAACAGCTGAGGTCAGTCCCTTTGTCCTGAAATGGATCCTGAAGCGGAAAGTATTTGTTAGTCCACTAGTCTGCACTTGTTGTGAATTTGGGTTGTTTCCTTATTGCCACATGTCTTTAATTTGTTTGGTACCTTAAAATGTACTTCCACTGTTTCAAAATATATCCTTTTTTTAGCAAAGCTGTTTTAGCTTGCTAAAGATTGTTATAGTATCAATGGATGTACTATTGAGGAAAAGAATGCACCAATATGGAAGTAGTATGATTCCTGAATGCGTGATCTCTGGATTGCTAGCCTGCTTATTATTGTTGCTTTATATGCTGCAAGGTTGGATTGTTGTGTACTTAATATGTGTGGATGGATAAAATTGCATGTAACACCAGTCTTTGTGGCATTTGTTGCACAGAACACAGAAACATGACCTTTTTTGTGGCTAGAATGGTTTGTGGCTTAATTTTTTGCACCTGGCCCAAATAAACATCTTAACCTGATGGGTTAGAGCATCTCTAACCCATCCCCAAAATGGCAATGGAGGAGTAAATTTACTCCTCTAACGGCCGAAGCCAAAGCCGCACCGAACCTAACCCTAACCCCTATCACCATTTAGAGCAGAATAAATATAGGACTTGCCACCGCGACCTCGACTCCTTTATTTTTCTCCCCCACCCGCACGTTTGTTGTCGGCCCGCTGCCCTTCACCGAATATGTGCTCTGCCGATGGCAAGCTACCCTCTGTGCTTCTTGTGGTAGCCTACGTCGCCGGAATCGGTCGCCACAAGCCATTTTCCCAAGCCACAAATGCGCCGCCGAGCTTCGCCGGATTCGACGCATCGTGGCCAGGATTTGCCGTGATACGATCGGATCCCGGAGGCCAAGCACCCTCCAGCATGACTACACACCGTTGCAACTCCCCGACCGAGCTTGCAGGAGCGGCGCCCCGAGCACCCGCGCCGCCACTAGCTCCAGATCTGGCAGCAGCAGCCACACCAGCACCAACCCTTGGACCCGCACCGACACCTTCCCATACCGGAGCCGCCGGAACAAGGTGAGGAAGAGATAAGCTCCCGGGTTCTTTGTAGCATTTTTGGTTAAACCTATTCAATTTTTTAATCTAGATGATTATTTGTAGCAAGGTAAAGAAAAGAGAAGCTCCATGGTTCGAGGATGACAACAATGATTTGTACTTTGCATGGTATCATCAAACAATTGTTGGAGTCGACCAGCCTTTCAACCAATTTTGGGAAGAAATACATGCCAATTTCAATGAAATAACTAGTGGAGATGCAAGGTCATTAGTATCGATTATGAATAGGTGGACTTTGCTAGTAATTTACTCCAATACGGGGAATCTATGAATAAATGGAGCTTGCATGATGAATAATGGTGTATGAATATTGAGCTTCTGTAACGCCCTAGTTTTAGTTAATCTTAATTAGGGTTTTTTTGTGCATTCATGATCATCATCCCCTAAAAGTGCAAACAAGAAAAGAATGCAAAACATTAAAACCCTAGTTTCCTCTCCCTCTTTGAAAATGAATTCAAAAGGTTTTGAATATTTTCGAAAACTCAAAAGTGCGGATCCCAAATAGTATAAAGGGGTCCCTGCATTATTTGGATATCTACAAATGCTCTAGTATTTTTGGAATGAGCCAAAACAGAAAGTATTTGAAAATACAAAAGAGAGAATTGAAAATAGAATTGGAAGAATGTTTTCTGAAAAAATAGAGAACCAACAGCAGCCAGGCCATCCCATCTCTCCTCTTCTCCCTCTCTACCGCCCGCGTAGTAGCTCGCGGCCCACCTGCAGCCCACCTAAGCCCAGGCCCGCATACCCTTTGGCTCTTCTGTTCGTCCTCTTCGACAACGTCGGCGGGCAGCTCGCTGTCCGCGCGCTGGCGGTCGATCTTTGCCCACCGTTGTGATGCGCCGCCGCCCCCGGATGCGAGGATAAGACCCGCCTTGTACGTCTCTTTGTCGACCCTGTCCTCTTTCTCTCTCGTGCGCCTCTCTCTCGCTCTCTCTCTGCATGCCAAAACCCTAGCTCCGGCTAGAGCTTGCCGTCGCCACCATTCTACACCTTCCCGTGCCCTGCCGACAACGCCAGCGGCTCCGCCTCATCGTCCTGACCGTCCCCACTAAAGGAATCGGTGCCTCACGCCTCCAATCGTCGCCAAGACCACCGTCTTCCCCAAGCCCGAAGAGCACCGCCGTCGACATTGCCGCTGTCTCCGACATCGCCCTGCCTCGCCGACCACCTCTTCATTATCTCGGTGAGCTTGTGGTCCTCTTGGAGCACTCTGCTGTCCCCCTCCCTCTCTGGTTCACTGCCGTGCCGTGTGCTGATGTCTGCTGCCGCCAGTCAAGCTCGCTGCCGTCTCTCCGGTGACCGTTAGATAGCGGCGCCGCTCCTAGATGGGTCGGCGCGAAGCCCTGGTTCAAACCCGCCCCTCAACGCTAGCCCGCATGCTCCTAGCACCGCTAACCGCCACCGGCCGATGTGTACTCCGGCGAGCCCGCGTGTCGCCCATGTGGCGTCGTCGTGGTGCCCGCGTGGCCCTGGCAAGGTTTGCCAGCGTGGTGTGCTGACCTGGCCCCGGGCCCACAAGCCAGCCTTTGGGGCTAGACCCAGACCGGTGAAAAACACCCCCACCTGAGCTGACGTCAGCCTGCATCTGTGCTGATGCAATAAACCCATTTAATTGTTTTAATAAATCCAGAAAATGGTTTAATATGGTAAAATCAATATCTTTTATCCTGTAAATCAGAAAATACAAATAATATATCAAAATGTTCAGAAAAATGAGAAACTACATAATAGACTCATAATCATGCATTGTTCAACAAATTTAATTGCAAGTTTAATTAGAGAACGAAATCAACCCCTCATAGGTGTTCCAGGGTTTCCCCTATTCTAGGGTTTGCGACCCTCGGACCCTGTTTAAAATGGTCGAGCATGCCCTAGGGTTCATTTAAGTGCTAATTAACTTGTCATATCATCATCCTTGCTTGAGCATTGCATTGATGCCATGTGTTGATTGTTGTTTCCCCTTTCTTTTCGGTGTTTGCTTCTTCTGGTAGAATACGATATCGAGATCAAGATCGAAGACCGAGATCAACACTATCGAAGCTTGAAGAGCAATACTTGATCATCTCTAATCAAGTCAAGTACAAGATATCCGAAGATCTATATCTAGGTATCAACAAACAAGGCAAGCAAAACCCCGCACATGATATAATCCTATGATTTCAAAGTATTTCATTCTTGCCATGTGCATACGATTCTACTATGGTCTTTTATCGATAGATAGAGTATCATATCTGTTGCATTACTCCCTTTGAGCTTATATTACCTGATCCACTGCTCCTAGCATAACTAGGTTTCGCTTGTGTGTACTGCTAGAGCTATTATCTGTGTCTTGCTTAGTCATGCTTAGTTGTCAGTGCTGGTTCATCTAGATGATGTATCAGATGCAGAGAATCTAGTATAACAAGAGAACGATGTATACTAATGAGGTAAGATCAATGGTAAAGGTTAAACATGCTAATGCTTGTATGGGAGGCCGCGGTGGGATGTGGTTTTTCTAGTCCCATGCTAGCAACCACTAGGAATCGAGTTCTTCCCTTTGGACCAAGACGAGTGTATAACCACACGGGGCATGGGAACCCCTCCGCTGATTAACTTGCCTAGTAGATTCCATGAGTCACATAGTTCGGGAGTTCCATTCAACATACGCATTGAAAATGTTTTCGAAAGAGGAGGTGAAGGAGGTGCATTCATACAGGTAGGTCAGCGTGGCCGGGGTTGCTTGGGTTAGATGGTGCCCCTGGTAAACCAACCTCGCCCACATCTTTAGGGACCGACTTTAGGATTTGACCCATTACGGCGGAACCATCCTTAGGGCGTGACTCATGGTCTCGGCAAAAGCAAGGTAAAGGTGATGGCCAACCACCCTCTGCCAGCCTTCCAAGGAAGAGGGCTTATCTAGTGGCATTAAGAGTCGGTTGGTATGTGTGGGTACAGTTGTACACCCCTGCAGGTTTAAATCTTTTCGAAAAGCCGTGTTCACGGTTATGAATGCTTGGTGACCAAATTCTAAGATCATAGAGAACATGAACCTAATCTTAAAACTTGGCAGATCAATGTGTGCTTAAGGTTGCTTCCTCATGAGTACGAGGGGGTGATCCTAGTTGAGAGATGCATATTACTTTGGTGGATATCAAGATGATGATCAAATCTTCGGAGATGTTGCTCTCTTATCCCATTTTAAAATATTCTAATTAGACGAGCTTCTTCTCTCTCTTGTTTTACAAACAAAGATGGCTTTATGCAAAATAACCCCACCAGCCATAAGTCTTGCGGAGTACACCCTATACTCACCCTTGCTTTGTTGATACTTTTGTAGGAGAATAAGTGTTCCCTGAAGACAAGTTTGGTATGACATTGACACCGACGAGTAGCTTGGGGTTCCCGGCCGGCAGCCTGGAATCTATGGGCTGGGACGTCATCGTTATGCTTGAGGCCTCTTAGGACATTTGTTAAGTTTGTTATACTTAATAGCATAATTTGCCTTCCGTTGTTTGATGTTTGTGGTCAGTGACCTCTTCTTGTAATATTTTGGTTCTTCCCTTAGTTATGATCTTGCTGTAATAATTTTTGTATCGCAGGGTTACTGTTGTGTTACCGATTTCTCATTGGATATCCTCGAGCTCTAGGTCAAGCTTATGTCAGACTAAGGTCTGGATTTATTTAACCCTGATCCTGGTGGTGTCACAGCTTCTCTCTTATTCATCTTGTTAAGTATGAGCTGACGTGAGATTTTAGCAAATTATGATGACGCTATTACTATGTATGACTAATTTATTGATATTAGGATGATGCTAATATTACTATATATATGAACTATGAATCTTTATGTTACACAAAAGAAACTGTGCTAGATGAAAAAAAAGAAATTTTTTCTGTGTTTTGTTTAACAAATGCCACAAACTGGTTATGTGTGGATGCACCAATATGTACTAGTATGATATAGTAAATTATGTTACAAGTGCTGATGTCCTGGATCATTGATCATAAGGTTCAGGTTCTCAAAACAATTCCTTAGCCCTTTGTTGCACACCATATTGATACACGTCATGTGATAAATGGAAATACATTTTTGAATCGAAGCTCAACATTTCACGTCTGAATGGACTGATGAACAGATGGAGTACGACCCGGCAAAAAAGACCATATACAATTTTTCTGTTCTGTTACTTGGAGTAGTCACATTCAAAATCGTACTGGAGCCGGAAATCCTCCCGTCGCCCCCCGTAATATTTTTGAATCCGAGATCATGGTATCTAATTTTCTACCCCTCCGTCCAGAAAAAGGCTACTTTGAGCAAGGTTCTGGATGATCAGTTGATGTGACCAGGCCTTGGATTCGTGAACAGAGGGAAGTACGGTATACTAGCAGTTATTACTTGGACTGTCACCAAATTCAAATTCTGAATCGAGTGGCAACAACTCCCGCCTACATGAAATATTTGACCCCATGTTTAATATTTCGTATACTACAAAATTCCGTTTGACCTATCGTACTGATGACCAATGGAGATTGTGAAATTGCTGGGTTGGGTGGTGGGGTTCGCTCGTAATTTTTGTTTCTAGGACTATAGCCAAATTCAAAGTCTTAATCGAGGGTAAAAACCTATAGCCCAAATAATTTCGTAGATGAAGTCAACATTATTTTTTCTATGGGAATATTTTTTTATTTCTAAAAATAGGGAGTAACATTTTTTTCAAATTATTACTTGTACTCTAGCCAAATTCAAAATCACAGTTGAGCAGCAAAATTTACCAATGTTCTGCGCAATTATGTAATGGATGGTCAGTTGATGTGATTCTCGGCCTTCAATTTCTGACCAGATAGCGTACTAGTCTACAAGTATCTTTTTCTATTATTACTTTGCTGCTAGCCAAATTCAAAATTGTAAAATCGAGTGGTAAAATCCCAACCGACTCATATGCAATTCCCGCCCCTCCATTTCAAACATTTTCAGCCAAAATCTCCCACCGATGAGTACCATTTTTCTAGTATTCCTTGGACTCTTGCCAAATTCAAATTCTCAATCAAGCGGCAAAGTCACACACCAACGTTGAAGCATTTCTCGCCCCACCGTTTGAAAAACTTTGAACAAAATCTCCGACCGGGGAGCACCATTTTTCTGTTATTATTATTTGTCCTATAGCCAAATTTAAAATCTCTATCGAGCGGCAAAACACACACCGACCTTGAGAATTTCCCGCCCCACTATTTCCAAAACTTTGAGGCAAAATATCCCATCGTGGAGTACCATTTTTCTATTACAGTATTATTATTTGTCCTATAGCCAAATTCAAAATCTCAATCGGGTGGAAAATTCACACACCGACCTTGAAGCATTTCCTGCCCCGCCGTTTCAAAAACTTTGAGGCAAAATCTCCCACCATGGAGAATCATTTTTCTATTATTATTATTTGCCCAGTAGCTAAATTCAAAATCTCGGTCAAGCGGCAAAATCACAGACCGACCTTGAAGCATTCCCCGCCCCACCGTTTCAAAAACTTTGAGGCAAAATCTCGCACTGGGGGATTACAAATTTTATATTATTAGCCAAATTCAAAATCTCAATCGAGCGGCAAAACTAGAGACCGACTTTGAAGCATTTTGCGCCCCTCCATTTCAAAAACGTTTGACATTAAAATTTATTTTCTACCCATTGTTTAGACGCCCTATGGCACGCTGAAGTTGGTAGCTTGGGGCACGATCGTAATTATTTTTCTGTTCACCTCCATAAACCCGATTCGTGCAATTTTTCCAGCTGGCCCTCCCAAAATTCCAGGCTTCTCTCCCATGCCCTCACCTCCACGACCATCGTGCGCACCACCCGACAATAATTCCACGGCTGCCGGAGCCGCTTCATCGACACCCAACCCATCGGATCTAGTTCACCAGGTCTCTCTACTACTCCACTAGAGTTGTGGTCTCACTGACCGCGCCTATGGTGTTGTGGACCGCCCACGCTCTGTTTCCAAGCCACCAAAAGCTACCCAACCGTACCTGAGCAGCTTCACCGTTGTCCACCAGACGAGATCTAATTCAACAAGTTCCATGTCCACTGCTCCAGAGCAGCTACATGGTCGTCGCCGTTGACTGCACCGGCATCGACCGCCCAAGATCTGATTCCTCGACGCCAACAGCCACCGCAACCGCAGCACCCTGGGTGACCTGGATGTCACTCGCATGCTATCGATGATGCTTAGACGCCTCTCCGACCAAGGTAACCAGATCTCCAACCTGTTTTTGTTTTGTCAGCGGTATAGCAGGTTCAAGCCTGTCGCAGTGAACTGCATTTTTGTAATCGTGATAGTACATACAAGTCACTAGGCACACATGTTCTTCATGCTAGTACATACAATATTATTAGACATGTTGGTTTGCATTCGCTGCTCTACAAATATCAAGTCATGCACACGTCTGTTATTTTGTCATACACATGTTCTTATCTTAGCTGCTCCATACACTAGTAAATGCCTGCTATTGTGTAGTTCTTGCAAAATGTAATGTTAGTGGAAAATATTAGTGTGGATTCCCTCCTACATAGTTACTGACTCTATATGGTTATTCCTGAGCTAAGTTCCTGTTATTATTTCCTCCCTTGCATCATTCTCTTATCCTGTGGTACCCGTTAAAACTCTTCGTACTAGTTTGATTATAATTTTGTTGTTTCCATCTGGTTCTTCAAAAGCTGTAACACTGACTATTTTTGTTTTCTTTGCATATGGCTCAAAAAAGGCAACACTAAACATGTTGGTTTGCACAGCCTACAGGTATACTAGCGATGCCATTATATATTTCTATATCCGGTGCTGGTTCGTCCTAATCAACATCATAATTATTCTTTACTGTATAGGTCGTTCGTGTTTTCTATTCCTGCTCAACAAGTTCTGGTATGATGCGGTTATCATTTCTATGTGGTTCATTCTTAGCTACGACAGTAACTGCATGCCATTGTGTAGATCACCACAAATTCCGAGTCACCCAATGTCTCTTGCATTCCAGGAGATACCACTACTTCCATATATATTTGCTGAAATGACCTGGCTAGTTTATACTGAAATTCTAAAAAACACTTTGTTTGATTTCTCATTTCATTGTTGGCATACTTGTCTAATGCTTGTTTGTCCTGTTATACAGGTTCACAAGCCACACCATTATATCTCGTATCTGGTTCTGGTTCTGGTTCGTCCTAGGCAACGATATAACTATCCTCTACTATATAGTTCATTCATGGTTTGAATTCCTGCTCTACAAGTTTGTATGTATTATGCAGTTATAATTCCTATCTCGTTCATTCTTAGCTATGAGTAGTTTGTCTTCTTTGTTGTATTAACTTGTTATCAGTTAGTTTCAGACTACAATTATTGCTATTGCCACCAAAGAGGGGACTACAAGATCATATCTCAAGGTGGTTTTCCAATGTAGCTGTCACACTCAAAGGGAGATGCAATTGTTGGATTGAGAAAGAAAATTGAGGACTCTGCTATCAACTTGATTCGCAACTCAAGTGTTGAATTTTTTTCCCTTTTGTTCATATTTTATAATATTTTTAAGAAGTTTGCAACTGATGTAATATCTAGATAACTCGCATAGGCCATGTAGGCATTTAGTTCACGCTGTCCACGCATGGCGGTACCATAACTGCGCCAGCCAGATCGATCAGGTTTCAGAATTACCGAAACAGTAACGGTAACTGGCCAAAACAATAACATGACAAAATAGTGATAAACCAAACGACAACGGTAACTGGCTAAAACAGCAACATGCCAAAACAGTAACATGCCAAAATAGTAACAGGCCGAAAGAGTAACAGGTCAAAACAGTAACATGCCAAACAGTAGCCGGGCAAAACACCAGTAGACCAGAACAGTGGCACTCCATCACAGTAACATGCCGGAATACTAATAGGCTATAAGTAACATGCCTAAATAGTAACAAGCCAGAATAGGGGCAACCGGCATAGTAACGGGCCAAAACTGTAAATGACCACAATAGTAACGGACATGAATAGTACACAGCCATAATAGTAAAAGGCCAGAACAGTATCGGACCTTCTCAAAACTGGGCCATTCGTAGGCAGCCCATGACGAGCTGTGAGAATAGTGACAGGCTGCCCGTGGGCTTTAATAGTATCAGGCCTACTTGATGCAGCCTGTTAACGGGCTCTATAGTATTTGAAAAGTGTGGGCTTTTGTAGGCCGAAACAGTAACAGGCCTAACATTCGCGGGCTGCTGTTGGCCACATCTTTGGGCCCATTTCAAACATTGTCGGACGAAATAGTAACGGCCCGTAATCTTATTTGGCTCTCTTGATGGGCCGGCTCACTTAATTATGAGTAGGCCTTGGCTGGGCCTGGCTTCTACCAAAGTTTTCTTGGCCATTAACGATGGTAACTGGTCGTTAACGATGTTTTCCACGTGGCATTTTGCATGACGTCAGCAGTCAACACGGCTAGCGAACAGATCTACGATGGAACAAGTTTTTGTGGCTGAAGGGTGCGATCTTCCACGGTTAGAAAAAAACCGTGGTATATTTTTTTGTGACGAGGCTTTTACCACGAAGGGCATCCGTCGTAGAAGACTTTTTAGCCACGAAAAATGGGCCTTCAACAACGAAAATCATCCATTGTAAAAGCCAACTTTTCTTGTAGTGGGAGTATGATTTAGCACATCATTCTGTAGTTCAATTTATTAATCCAAAGGATGCCTTGCCCCGACAAAAAAATAACTTGAACTTACCAGAACCTATGTAGTTTTCTAACATCAATTTGTAGGGAAATACACATTGTTATGACACCACATCCAAGAGATATAGTTCATAAAAACCATATTGTGTTAATGAATAAATAACAAAGAAATGATCGCAGCTAACAAAAAAGGAGAGAACAAATGTCATTTTCCCTCGGAAATCTTTGTACATAATACAAATAAGAACAGTAGGAACAAAAACAAAGGGAAAACATGTAACTATAGGCGATGAGACAGAAATAGCTACCTAGCTTGTAGAGAAAGCTGAGCAAGCAAGACCAAAAAGAAATAACCATATGCATGCCACAGGTGAAGAATCCAGTGAAGAGGTGGCCATTAGGTAGAACCAACAATGCACAAAGAAATTAAATACCTATCATACTTCTATGATCGCAACACCTCTCGAACAAGATAGTTAATTAAGGAAGAGCAAAGAAGCATAATAACATAACAAATACAGGAAGGAAATTTGTCAGTAAATATATGGCCCCGCGGAACCATTAGGTGAGGAAAAGCGACCTTACCAACCTGTCAAAAATATGTTAATATTTGCAGCTAATCTAGCGTGAAGAAACCTAGCACCAATGCACCTATACTAAGAGGAAGAAAACACGTATGGCTGTATGAGACAGCAAAAGCGAGACAATGCTTATTTTCAGCATGAGAGAACCCTAAAAAAGGAAAGAAAGGGATAAAAAGGATAAGAGATAAAAATGATAAGGTGGTGCTGCAATAGAAAGAGTGTTGGAAATATGTCCTAAAGACAAATAATAGTGAGGATTATTATAATATTTTGTAAAGTTTATGATTAAGTTTTATATCATGCTATAACTGTATTGAAAGGAAACTTCAATACATGTGTGACATATAAACAACGAGGGGTTCCTAGTGAAACTCTAGTCACTGGTTCATTGGTCAACAGATGATCAAGGTTTCCTGATCATGTGGCATTTATGCCAATTGGAAATGGAGTCAACACATTATGAGAATGAGATGATGAACCAATACCCAACCTAAACATTGTGACCCGATCATGTCACGAGGTTCAAGTTATGATGATTATAATGGATCCTCTTAGAATATTCCTTAGACTATGAGGTTGTATCAATCAATGTCTCTCGAGAGTGATTAGATAGCATCAAGCATCACTTGGTAACACGGTGATTATAAAGATGTGTTCAGGTACTCAGAGGAACCGTAGAGGCAATATGTGTCAAGAGCGGGATTTATCCGTCCACGTGACGAAAAGATACTCAAGGGCCTACTCGGAGAAGTTAGATCCAATAGATGCGCAGCATGTGATTTGATCATAGGGATATCACTTGTCGGAATGAGTCAAGTAGCATTGTTCGGTAAAGAGATTGAACACGACATGGTGATGTCATTGATCAGGTCTCAGGCAATGCAAGTATCGATAAACAACAGGAATAAGACACGACTGTCCCGGTTCAAACGACGAAAGATCTTCGTGGAATACACATGGGTCACATGGCCATCCAGGTCCCTCTGTCGATCATTTGTCCGGGAGTGTCCCGACCATGTCTAGAGTATTCCTGAACTGTGGGGTATCACACTTAAGGGCTTGATGATACTTCGAGAATGTTTATAGGATCGGTAGAATCACTGAAGAAAAGTAGAGAGAAAACCGGAAGGGTTTCAATAAGTTCGGAGGATGTCCAGAGTGGAGATGGAAGGTGTTCCATAACCACAGAGATTGAATAATATGTGAATTAATGTTAAATATTGATGTAATCATTTATTCATAATTATTTAATAAAAGGGAAATCAATTTAAAAGTTCAAAAGGCTTAATGGGCCAAATCCCGGAGGGGAAAGGGCCCAAGAGTGGGTCGAACCCCTAGGAGGGGCCAAGGGGGTGGCCGGCGGCCCTACTGGGCCAGCCCCCCACGCAGGGCCCATGGGGGGCTGGCCGGCGGCGCCCCCCCCCCCACCTCATCCTCCTTTAGTCCCACCCGGGACTTTGAGGGACATAGTACCTCCACTCCCCCTATATATAGTGGGGGTATTTGGCCAGATAAATACATACAATATTCAATAAAAGGTTTCCTCGCTTTTGGGGAGACCTCCAATTGATATTCTCTCTCTCCCGTGATGGTGGTCCCAAGTTCGGACTGCGCGAACGAGAGACATCTACACCGCAGAGTGTCGTCGCGCTGCGGGATTCGGATCCAGGAGCTCTACTTCCGCAACTGCTGCTGGATCGAGGAAGCGGGAGTCATCGCTAGGCACCGGACGTGTGTAACTCCCCGCGAGGTGTTACACTGGAAGCACTCAAGTCGTTGAGCCACTGAGCACAAGGACTTCATCACGACCTTGAGGTCTCCTTCGGCTCGTCTACATCAACCACGCTCTCCTAAGCGTTGACAACGCTTTTCGGTCTTCAAGGGTAAGTTCGCAAAAAGCCCCTCCCATTACTATATTACTAATAAATAGGTCCTGGCAACATCAGGGGTTTAGGGGCGTAGGGTAAATTTTTATTGTTTTCATACGCGAACCCCTACAGTGGTATCCGAGCTAGATCTATGCGTAGTAATGCTAGTACGGGTAGAACACACGAGATTTAGCATGTGGACGTTGATCTTTTAGTTGTTACCCTCACACGTGTACTTCTGTATACCGCAGTAATGCTTGATGAGGCAGCCCCAACCAACTTTACGCGTTCATTCTCGAGACTGGTCCATGATTGACATACGACTTGTACCGTATAAAGTGGCTTTGGCGGGTGTCTGCCTCTCTCGCATTAGTTGGTATGCCCTTTGCAATGGAGGGCCCCGAAAGGGGTATAGTATAGACAACTACTTGATCAGCGTTGTGGTGACAATTCGTAGGTAAGAACGGTTCTTGTGCGAAAGCCTATTCAACCACGTAAAACATACAAAGATAAAGTAGAGGCGTCTAACTTTGTGTTGCAGGGGGCATTTCTTTGTGATATGGTTATGGAAAAGGTTAAGTAATTACCTTTTGTTACGAAGTAGTAGTAGATAGTCATGGAGTTGATGGACTACCACGCCGAAATGACACTGGTACCCTAGTGTCTACGGCGCCGGAATCCGGTGACGCCGGATGGAGATCACGACATGAAGGACCATATCACATCGCATTTACATTCAATATTATTGTTTGTTTATCTTATTGTGTTCTAGTATTAGATACTCGACAGTAGCCTAATAAGATGATCCCTGTTAAAAATTACCAATGCTCATGTTCTCCCTTAGTGTGCGACACCAAGAAAGTTCTTTGGTATTAGGCAGGCCGTGATGATCGAGTGTTAGACATATCTACGTTCGCATACAGTGGGTGTAAGCCATGTTGCACAGTGAATACACTAAGGTTGAGTTGGCAATCCTACCATATAGTAGACATGGCCTCAGAACACGGATGGTCGAAAGATCGATCACGAGTCGCATGAATGATGTGACCGACGTTTAGCGTCCACCCTAGAACCCACATTGATGGCTGTGATGATCGGGGGAGATGTGGGCAAAACGGGTCGTGTTATCACTAGAACCCTTCAGGGGATAGGTGTTTCTGAGTGGACTTATTATTAACTCATTGAATTGTAAACTTAGTCTAAATTCCTTTTGCAATTATACTTGATGGATCCAACTTCCCTAGTTGTCTTGTGCGCCTGAATGATCTACTTACTAGGAATCATGTGGTAGACTACATACGCCGCACAATAGATTTGACTGAGCCAGGCCACTATGAGACCCCACAAGAGCTGGCAGACCACTACTATCGTCAAGAGATGTCCAGCTACATTTAGATAATAATGCGTTACGGGATGGTGGATGAACTCCATCCGCCCATGGGTGATCTTGATCCATATTCGATGGTGGATCAGCTGAGAGCAGAGTTCATAAGCCATGTGTGCGTGTGGAAGCACAAGCTGCATGTCTGAGGGGTCACTTGGAGCGCATGCTTGATGCACACATGAGACAGGTTCACTTCGTGGACTACTGGATGGATGATTCGTTTGCGATAGGCGTGTTGTTTCGATCGTTGCATCCTAGCTACGAAGGACATGTCCGGAGTAGCATCATGAGTTGTGATACAGAAACATTTGATTTCCAAGAGTTCATATTACGTTTCAGGAACGTAAAGGTTGAACCAATCGCCGGTGAGGTCATCGATGAAAAAGGTATATATTTGATATACAATTTTATAAATGTTATAATCTTGCAACCACATTTGTAGTGTCAAGTATATTTGCTACTTGTTCTGTTTTGCTGAAAACAAGTCCTTCTGCATGAGAGATGCTTGCTAGAGAGGAGGTGACGTTGCGTATTGATGGCAAGCATGATGATGATGGCCAACGACACTCTCCCTCGATATTTATCACTTAGTTTATGTTTAGGATGATTATTGTAATCGATAGATTGTAAACTTCTTTAGTGTGTCTCACACTTTGTAACAAACAGTTATTCCACTTTTATGAATGATTACTATTCGTGTTCATATCTCGTTCGATTACGTGTGAATTATCCTTGTTATGAAACTTAATGATATGTTCATTACTGAATGAAACTATTGTTTAAAATTCAAAGTTGTATTGATAATATGGGAAAGTCATTTGATTTATTATCACATATGAATCATGCCTAAGTTCGGCAAAATAACTTGAACACCGTGTATTACTTGAATACAAAGTGTTTGATGAATTGTTAAAAGTAAATACATATTCGATGTATTGTGTTTTGACATAACGGTGATTATCATTATATGATTGTTTAAATGTGTAAAGAAGTTTACCAAAGGCAACATGAATATGCAACTATTTAATATGATCAAATTATTTCATCAACAAAGGGTATTAAAGATAAATGAAAATCTAATTACTACGATTTGATCAATAGTAATGAAAATCGACTTTATAAGAATGGCATGAAGAAAAATTGTGGAATGCAACGTGTTTGAAATGCAAAGCATCACAATATGATATTAGATATCAAAGTGGGTGAATAGATGGCACCAAATAAATCGTTGTAGTGTGGATGTAGAGACCATTAGTTAGAAATAGTTAGCACTCAATTAGAATATATAGTGAACCATCTGGATTCGTGAGATCGGCTCCATATCTAGTATGGATGGTTGTGGAAGTTTTGGGGTTATTCGATATAACCATAGCAAATCAGTCCTTGTAGAGTATTAATTGGAATCTTTGAATACGAAATCCATAGCTAAAACGAAAAGAGAAGCAAAACTAGTGTTGTTTGGATTTTGGTGCATTCTCGAGAAAGATCACATTCAGTGATATTTCTCGATTATGGAGCAAATGGAAGATAGTGAAAAATACGATGAGGATTCAAAACCCTACATCATAGTGTTGAGAAGCGCAACGGAAAGCTTTCCTGAACGATTATCTTCACAAAGGAAACAATCAATGATAATGATCATTGTGATTTTCCCAATCGTGTTTTCACTACATGAGGTAGGATTCAAAATATAACCCATATCTTGTATGAAGACATTTGTGAATAATTTGTCATGATTACTAGAATATGACATACCTATGAACTACTAACGAAATAATGGTAAGCTAAAGATATGAGAAATCCCAAAGAAAAATTCCATTGAGATTAGAAAGCAATTCGTTGCTGAATCTTACAAGTAAAGGGGTTACTTGGATTTTCCCAAATGACTGCAAAGCCATAGTGGAAAACGGGTGAATGACAAAAGCACATTTTGTCAAGTATTGGACAAATTCAAATGAATTTGATTCAAGTGTGCTGAAAGTCTGGTGGATTTAATACTACTTATGCCCGAGAGGCAATAATAAAATGGTTATTATCTTATTCCATGTTTATGATAAATTTTTATTTTGCATGCTATAATTGTATTAATTGGAAATGTTCATACACGTCTGTTTAATGAGCAAAATACGAAGTTCCTAGTAATGCCTCTCATATAAACTAGCTCGTTGATTAACAAGATGATCAAGGTTTCCTGATCATGGAAATTGGATGTTGTTAATAACGAGGTCACAACATTGGTGGAATGATGTGATGAACATTCATCCGAAGTATAGCATTAAGATCAAAGTAATTTTGTTTATATTGCTATAACATCAGACGAAGTAATCCTAATCCTCAGACCATGCCACATAATGTTAATCACTAAAACCGAAAGAGTATCTTGATAACATCAAACGTCACACCGTAACAGGGTGACTATAAAGGTGAGTTCAGTGCTACAAATGTGTTATGTAGAGGCTCATGGATCAAGAGTGGTATTTGTCCATCTCGATGACGGATAGATATATTTGCGGTCCTCTCGGTGATATCACATTCAAATAGCTTGCAAGCAAGTAATGTGATCACTAGAATGTTATATCACGGGAACAAGAAAAGAGTGCATGTCGGTAACGAGATCAAACTAGGTATTTGGATACCGATGATCGAATCTCGGACATGTAATATATCGTGAGACAAAGGGATTTAGTTACGACGTTAAAGGTTCACACTATCACAAGATTCATCGTTGAATGTGTGGGAGTCTGTATGGATCTCCAGGTCCCGCGCTAAATATTGATCAGAGAGGAATCTTGATCATGTCTGTATTATTCACGAACCGTAGGGTGACACACTTAAGGGATACCTACACCATTTGGAGCAAATATGTTTTGGATAAATAATTAAGAAAGCATTGGAATCATTTTGATGAAAACCGGAATTATTTTAGGTGAAATTGTAGAAACTGTTTTTGCATGTGATATTGAAATGTTGCATGGGGTTTTATGTGAATGTTTTTTAATTAAAGTAATTAAAAAAATTGTGAATAAAATAATTAAAATAGTTTTTTGTAATGAGATCTTGCATTAAATTTGGTGGAAATTTAATGCATGTGAGTGGACATGAGTGGAGGTGTGTGTTTATGTGAGTGGGAGCTCCACCCACATGAATGAGGGAGAGGTGGGGGCACCCACCATGGCCGGCGCCATGCCCTCTTGGGCTGCCCCCTCCCCTATATAAGGAGCACCTCCTCCTCCTCGACTCTCACACACCTCCTCGTGAAGGATCTCTCTCCCCCTCTAGTTATTCCCCATGGTCTCGGATTAGCGAGATACATGTTCTCGGTGGCTTTATCTATAAAGGAGTTGCTGCTTCCACTAATTTGCTGGAGCGACGGATGGAGGTTGTCAGGGTACCGGACGTGTGTGCGATCACGGATGCACCGCTGCTTTGCGGTGCTGGACTTGGTGGTGCTGGACTTGCTGGAGCTGGATCTGATGGACGTGCTGGAGCTGGACTTGCTGGACTTCATCATGATCTTGAGATTGGCACGTATATGACTACATCATCCACGAGTTCCATCTCGTTAACAAAGCTTTGTTGTCTTTGAGGGTATGGTCTCTATGGATGTATATCACCCGTTGCTTGTACCTAATAGATAGATCTTGGTGTATATCCCATCGTAGGAAATTTTTTATTTTCTATGTTGCGAACCCAACAGTGGTATCAGAGCCTGATCTATGCGTAGGTGCTTTGCACGGGTAGTACACATATGTTTATATGTGGGAGATGATGATCATGTTATTGCTCGTTTCATATATTTTTGGATATTGGTGGCATAATGGGATGAAGAGGCCTGGACCAACTTTACATGTCCTCGCACATGAGACCGGTTCCACGACTGACATGCAACTAGTTTTGCATAAGTGGCTAGCGGGTGTCTGTCTCTCCTACTATAGTTAATATCTGATTTACAACGAGTTGCTAATAACTTAGTTATCATCGTTGTGGTTCCATGTTCATAGGTAAGACCGGTTCTATCTCCGAAAACCATAAGCCACGTAAAACTTGCAATGGATAAATTAGAGGCGTCTAGTTTAGATTGTTGTTGGGCTAGTGTCATGATATGGTAATGTTGTAAGTTGATGTATAGTAGATACCCTTACAACACACTGATGTCTACGCACTTCTATTCTTGTAGACAGTTGTTCGGCCTCCAAGTGTAGAGGTTTGTAGAACAACAACAAGTTTCCCTTAAGTGGATTACCCAAGGTTTATCGAACTCAGGGAGGAAGCGGTCAAAGGTATTCCCTCTCAAGCAACCCTGCAATCAAGATACAAGAAGCCTCTTGTGTCCCCAACACACCCAATACACTTGTCAGGTGTATAGGTGCACTAGTTCGGCGAAGAGATACTGAAATACAAGTGGTAAGGATATAAGACAACGGTGCTAGAAAATAGCTTGATGGCGTGGTAGAGACTAAAGGCAAACTGAAATAAAGATGAAAGCAAGCAAACATGTAATAGATCTAGTTGCAAACGGTGTTTCAATGCTTAGAAACAAGGCCTAGGGATCATACTTTCACTAGTGAACACTCTCATATAAATATCATCTCTTTATGATACTACGCTAAACTACTCTCCAGTTGGACACTCTAATACATGGTAGGGCTATAACAGCACACCTCAAAGTAGGCCTTTCCCATCTAGATAACCCCACACTGTCACCTTGAGCACTAGATGGTTCCAACAAACACCACAATTTCATAGAGACATCCAACTTCAAATATAACTCATAACAAGTATTTCTAATCTCTTGCCTAAGTGCCACCATGGTGTGCATGCTGTCACATTCACACACATGGGGAGAGCAGAGATCTATTAAAGCACTTGAGTAACAAGGTAGATCTACTTGATTACAAAGCTCATGATCACAATATGATCATGCATAGAGAGAGAGATGAACACATAGCTACTGGTAGAACCCTTAGCATCGAGGAAGAACTACTCCCTCATCATCATGGGAATCAGCAACAACAATGAAGATGGTGGTGGAGATCGATGGAGATGGCTCCAGGGCACTTCCCCGTCCCGGCAGGGTGCCGAAACAGAGACTTTCTGGCCCCCAAATCTCCCCTTCAGTGGCGGCGGTGCTGTGGAACTTTTCGTGGCTGGAGGCTGTTCTCCTTAGGGTTTATGCCTCGGGAGGCTTCTTATAGGCGAAGAGGCAAGGTCGGTGGAGGTCGGAGGGCCCACACCACCTGGTGGCGTGGCCAGGGCTAGCCCGCGCCACCATATGATGTGCCCACCTTGGTTCCCTACTCCGTCTCTACTTCGTGTTTCGTGTTGCTCTAGGACAAATAGGCATATTGGCTTTTGTCCCGTCCAATCCCAAGAATATTGATTTTTTGCCTTTTTTGGAACCAAAAACAGAAGAAAACAGGAAATTGGCACCGTGGCATCTTGTTAATAGGTTAGTCCCAGAAAACATATAAAAATACCTCAAAGTGTTGACAAAGCAAAGTAGATACTAAACAAGCATGGAACATCAAAAATGATAGATACGTTTGCAATGTATCAACATCCCCAAGCTTAACTCCTGCTCGTTCTCGAGTAGATAAGTGATAAAAATAAAGAATAATTTTTGAGGTGACATGCACCATCATAAACTTGATCAAAGTATTTGTAAAACATTGATAGCTGGGATCATAGTACTTCAACATAGCATGAAAGATAAAGTTCTAACAATAAGACATAGCAACTATGTTGTAACATGAAAGGATACAAACAAAAGATTCAGGAATAATAATGCATTGAAAGACGTTTGTTTGTTTCCCATAAATAAAACATAATGAGAATGGTATTCAGCTTGTCCATCATAGTGTAGAAACACATAAATGCATAGGACACATTCAAAGTTCATAAGGGTCACTAGATACAAGTAGTTTAAGAACAAGCAATATCAAATTTATGAATCAATCAACAAGTCTTGGGACAATGCACATTAAAATAAGAATGGCCACTATGCTCTCTCAATAGGTGCATAAAGATAGAAGATGGAGACTCAACATAAAAGTAAAAGAAAGGCCTTCATAGAAGGAAGCAGGGATTCGAGTCTCATAAAGAGCTTCCAAACATTATGGTACTTGTTAGCTTTCAGCTCTCATTTCCCCTATCATAAGCATCTTGAAGTGATTAAGGTTAAAGTGACACAACTAAAAGGATATGCTTGACAAGTTATAAGCCGAAATGTCATGCCCCTTACTTACGAAGATCGATCCTCATGCTACTCAACTTTAGTTACAAGTAAGATCTTGTCATTGTAAGTACATATGTATCATAGAGAACCGCCAACGGGGTACCCCTTGCACATGATACAGGAGCTATCCAATAATCAAAATGACAAGGCAAGCAGACAATGAGCATCTCAGTGATCTTTTTATTTGCTATTTGCATAGATTTTTATTGAGGATGCTTCATAGAGTGCTCATTATGGTTATGCTACAAGTTTCCACCATGATTAGGCATGTCTTAGGCTAGCGGCCCAGGCGTTTCTCTAACACACATACAAACTCCATGATCTTACAAGTTCCACTTTTATTTCACACCGCCGGGATCCATAAGCAAAAGAACATGATATCAATGGGGTACAATGTACAAGTGCAATGTTGAAAGCATTCCCCATGAGACATGGTTCTGCTAATTTCAACTTATAAAGCGCAAGAATATACGCAACAAAGATGGACACAATGGTTCAAGTTTATTAAATGCAAAAAGTACAATGTGCCATCAAGTTCGTGAGAGCTTTAATCACTAATTTTCACATAACAAGTTTAATTCGGAAGGTAGATAAAAACATGAATATACTTGGAATAGAAAATGCTAATAAGTAGGTATGGTGGACTCTTTGGAATAATTTGGTTTTAGGATTTGGATGCATGAGTGGAACTCATACTTGATTATGGAGGCTAGCAAAAGAATGGTAGCGACCAACTAAGGAAGCAATAATGGCCATAATCATGCAGAGCGACAACACATCATTAATCAAAGCATAAAGTTATATTAAAATTCCAAAACTAAAGGATCATCAAGGCTATGGTGACTAGGGATAGTCATAACATGGTGTGAGCATGCGCCAAGTCAACCCAAATAAAGCATCAAAGGAGAATACCACAATACTATGCTTTAATATGCTAAAACAACGCATGATTCTTCCAAGGTACATTAAGCAATCTCAATTGTTTATAACATGTCATGCTACCGCAAAGATCACTAAGCATAAAGACAAAACAATATCAAGCATGACATGACAAGCTCTCTTTACCACTTAAGCATAAACTTTCCTACTCTTTTCCAATCCAAGCCAAAATATTTGAAAACTAATGCATGAAAGAGGGGGTCCAACCAATTTATTCTGAAAACTAAGAAAACCAAGAAAACGAAAAACCAAAACGAAAATGAAAAAGAAGGCGCTCCAAGAACAACACAACTGTGCATGAAACAATAAAAATGAAGTATTATGAAGAAACCTGGGATTTTTATTGATGAAGAAGGGGATGCCTTGGGCATCCCCAAGCTTTGCCGCTTGTACTTCTTGGATATTTCTTGTGGTGACACGTGTGGAATCCCCAAGCTTGAGCTTTAGTCCATTCTTCATCTCATTACATCATTCCTTCCATACACCTGAAATTTTTCCTTTATACAAAACTTCACACAATCTTTACTAGCAACATTAGTCCACTCAAGATGGATTCAGTTTCAACACCAATAAAACTTCCATTAAAACACAATCTACTGTAGTTATTCCCTCAAAATAGCTAAATCCCCCAAAAGAACTTAAAAAGGAACCAATAAGAAGCAAATGCAAATAATGGCAGAAATCTATCAAAAGAGACCAGCTGGTAAAAACCAATTTTTTCGAAGACCTTCTCTTGCTCAAATCGAAATGTGTTGAACTAAAGAAAGTTAGATAACAACCTCGGGCAGAAGCAAAAACAATCACGGCTCAAACCGACATACAGAGATTTTACACGAATTTTTACAGTGAAGCACAAAAATCTGTTTTGGGACAGCAACTTTCCCAAGCATTATTTCACTCTCATTAGAGGTTACTCTTGGCACAAAAAGCAAATGAAAAGGATAAGGAGCGGTTATTACGGAGGTAATAACTTCCAAGACTCATCTAAAAATTTTGGGTTATCTCCCAATAAGTACATTTCTTTAACGCCTTTAAGTTAAGCATGATAATTTGAGAAGATGCTCACATAGGAAATATGAATTGACGTAAAAGAGAGCATCAAGAAGAAAATTCGAAACACGTTTAATTCTAACCCACATCCTATGCATAGGAATCTTGCAAAGAAACAAGTCATTAAAGCACAAAGCAACAAGCATAGTAAAGCAAAACAAGTGCAACTTCAAGACTTTCAACATAAAGAGGGAAAACTTAATATTGTTCAGATACATAAAACCATGCTTCCCTCTCTCATAATAACTTTCAGTAGCATCATGAATAAAATTAACAATATAACTATGAAATAAAACATTCATATCATGAACCACATGCATAAAACAATTATTACTCTCCCTATAAGAATAGTCATTCTTATTAATCATAGTGGGAGCAAATTCAACAAAATAGCTATGATTATTATTCTCATCACCATAATCATCAAATATTGGAGGCATATTGTAATCATTAACTTTCTCCTGAATAGTAGGTGGACAGAAAATATCATATTCATCATTGTAATCATCATATATTGGAGGTTTGGTATCATCGTAAGCAATAGAATAGCTATCATCCAAAGCTGGGGAACTAAAAATATCATTTTCTTAAAAATTAGCTTCCCCGAGCTTAGACTTTTCCATAGCATTAGCAATAATGGTGTACAAAGAATTCATACTAACAACATTGCTATTAGCACGCAAATAAAGTTCCATAGTTGTTTTAATTTACCCTTCAAACACTTCATGTCCTAACTCAAGATAAATACTATAAAGCTCTCTAATTTTGTTTTTGTTTTCCATTAAGCCTAACTAGTGAAAACAAGAAAAAAAGACAAAATTGCAGAACCTCAAGGCAATTACTTCGAGCACTCACACCGGAGGATGTGAGTACCTTTTACCTTACATCCCCGGCAACGGCCCCAAAAAATAGCTTTATGTCTACGCACTTCTATTCTTGTAGACAGTTGTTGGGCCTCCAAGTGCACAGGTTTGTAGAACAACAACAAGTTTCCCTTAAGTGGATTACCCAAGGTTCATCGAACTCAGGGAGGAAGTGGTCAAAGGTATTCCCTCTCAAGCAACCCTGCAATCAAGATACAAGAAGTCTCTTGTGTCCCCAACACACCCAATACACTTGTCAGGTGTATAGGTGCACTAGTTCAGTGAAGAGATCATGAAATACAAGTGGTATGGATATAAGACAATAGTGCTAGAAAATAGCTTGATGGCATGGAAGAAACTAAAGGCAAACTGAAATAAAGATGAAAGCAAGCAAACATGTAATAGATCTAGTTCCAAATGGCGTTTCAATGATTAGAAACATGGCCTAGGGATTATACTTTCACTAGTGAACACTCTCATATAAATATCATATCTTTATGATACTACGCTGAACTACTCTCCGGTTCGACACTCTAATCAATGGTAGGGCTATAACAACACACCTCAAAGTAAGCCTTTCCCATCTAGATAACCCCACACTGTCACCTTGAGCGCTAGATGGTTCCAACAAACACCATAATTTCATAGACACATCCCAATCCAAATATAACTCATAACAAGTATTTGTAATCTATAGCCTAAGTGCCGCCATGGTGTGCACGTTATAACTTTCACACACATGGGGAGAGCAGAGATCTATTAAAGAACTTGAGTAGCAAGGTAGATCTACTTGATTACAAAGCTCATGATCACAATATGATAATGCATAGAGAGAGATGAACACATAGCTACTGGTAGAACCCTTAGCCTCGAGGAAGAACTACTCCCTCATCATGGGAATCAGCAACGGCGATGGAGATGGTGGTGGAGATTGATGGAGATGGCTTAGGGGGCACTTCCCCATTCTGGCAGGGTGCCAGAACATAAACTTTTTGTCCCCCGAATCTCCCCTTCGTTGGCGGCGGCGCTGTGGAACTTTTCATGGCTGGAGGCTGTTGTCCTTAGGGTTTATGCATCTAGAGGCTTCTTATAGGCAAAGAGGCAAGGTCGGTGGAGGCCGGAGGGCCCACACCACCTGGTGGCGGGGCCAGGGCTAGCCCGCGCCACCATATGGTGTGCCCACCCTGGTGCCCTACCCCGTCTCTGCTTCATTTTTCCATGTTGCTCCGGGAAAATAGGCATATTGGCTTTTGTCCCATCCAATTCCGAGAATATTGATTTTCTGCCTTTTCTGGAACCAAAAACAGAAGAAAACAGGCAACTGTTACTTTGGCATCTTGTTAATAGGTTAGTCCCAGAAAACATATAAAAATACCTCAAAGTGTTTACAAAGAAAAGCAAAGTAGATACTAAACAAGCATGGAACATCAAAAATTATAGATACGTTTGCAACGTATCACACAGCTAACGTGTAAGTTCCATAGACCTTGGCCTTACACACAAAGGAATGATAGAGATCATACCATGATGCACATCATGGTGATCAAATGCATGGACCATATCATTCCACTTTACACATATGCTGTTTGCATCTTATATTGCTAGTTTGGTGTTTTTAGTAGCATTGTAAGATGATCCCTCATTTAGATATCAAGATAAAAACGTGTTCATCCTTAAGTATGCATCGTTTATGTTTCGCCGCTTCAACACATCACGTGATGATCGGGTGTACTTGATCCATGATCATATTTATGGTGTAAGACAGTTTTACACACGCCAGTACTAAGGTTCTTAGACATGGCCTCGGAACACGGATCGAAAGGGTAAGCATGAGTCATATGGTAGATATGATGCCCATATAGATGCTCGCCATTGAAGCTACACCGACTGACGTGATGATCGGACTTGTGTAGTGGATTTGGTTCATGTAATCACCAAAAAGACATGAGGGATGTCGTTTTTGAGTGGGTGTTGATTTCTAATTTGGATTAGTCAAACTCAATTTGTCATAAACTAAATCTAAGTGAATTTGCATAAATTGTTGTAGTCATTGACATCTGTTTACTAAATTATGATTAGTTTAATTGAGATAATAGAACTATGGAATTCTGGATATTTACTTTACAAACTGGTATCGTACTGTTTTGAATGTCAATTTTAGAAGTCCTATTGCAAACTTTTAGAAAACTCGATTTACTCCATGAAGTTTAATAAGTAATATTAAATGGAGAGAAAGAATTCCATTGTTAGTATCTAAAGTATCATGTTTGCCTCCATGATTCATGATATTCAAAAGTTATTTTTAATATCAAGGTTATCTAGGAGCTAAAATAATTCTTTCAGAAGCCATCATGTGTGGTAGATGTTTTGATAACTAAAACAATGTTTATGGTTGGAATATGTGATAGAGTATAATTTGGCAAAATACATGTTCTCACATTGTATGAGAATTTGCGAATGTTACAAATGCTAGATGTCCTAATTGCTAGGCCACGCAGAGATAAACAAAACTTTTTCCCTAACGCGGAACTCCCGAGATCCATCTCAGGTTATAGGCCACGAGATTACCGCTAGACGCGCAGATGCGGAACTTGATGTAGCGCATCGAAGTAGTGTTGAACGATCCCCGCACAGCCCTTTCGAATCTCACGAACTCCTTTGTCAGATCCCCACGAGCTTCCCCGTCTCCAGCGTCGCATGTGCAACGCCTCTACCGGTATCCACACATACAGGAAGGAGCTTCGGACAGAGGACTGCTAGATCCTGTCTAGCCCGAAATGGAAGTGGAGAAAGTGACGGCTAGGTCAGGGACTATACCTGTCACTCCACTTATATACACTCCTAGTTCGGCTCAACACTTGAGGCCCATCTAGGCTATACTCCAATCTCCATATGGATCTAATCCACATGGGCTCGTTACCCTTAAGTGTGTGACCCTGTAGGTTCACGTGCACCTGGACAAGACATGAGCTACTCCTCCAAGTATCCCGTCATGGCTTTGAGTCCAACTCACTCCCATGAACACTCGGTCTCAAGTCGATAGATGGTAGCGGTCTCTAGCAAGACGTGCCAACTACCAAGTGCCGTAAAGTCAGAAGACAAACCTTCAATGTGACTTTCGTCCAAGTCCCTTTGCCTCACGATATATCTGTTAAGCTATAGGCGAGTAGTTGCCATCCCTTAAATAGCTTAACTCTCTTCTCGTACCATGATATGTGATTCACTGGAGTAGCGCATGGCCATGCTTCCGAATCATATCACACGAGAGGGCCCAGAGAATATCTCTCCATTACGGAGGGGCAAATCCCATCTTGGTAATCCACGTCACGCAGCTTGCTTCACAACCAACCCGAACTCTACCTTTATAACTACCCATTTACGGAACAGTGTGTGATAGAACCTAAGTTGGCGATCCATAACTCGGATCATGCAATCACCTTAGGTCAAAGGATTCCATTGCTTGAGACTACAAATGACACATGCTCTTTGCATCTCAACTGTGGGTTAGTCTGATTTGCTAAACTCTTTAGCCGAATCAGTGTAAGTCGGAATAGCATCACTATGACCATGACAAGTGGAACCGTGTCATCAGCCGACTTGCACATTGGTCTAAGTTGTGTGCCCAGCACAATCTCAACGACCAAGGACAATCTAATATGAACAATCATGAATACATAGTTCCACAACTGAATCACGCATTCAGTGATATATCTGATGTTCATATAAGGACAAGTTTACTTTATGAATACTTTGGGAAATATCATCAACCATGATTGCCTCTAGGGCATATTCCCAATAGTCTCCCACTTGCACTAGAGTCAATCATCCCGACATCACATGTCTAGGCATCTAATGCCCATGGCTCTTACGTGCGCCTCATGCTTAGGTTGTGGAAGTGGATTTTTCAACGGATCTGCAACGTTTGCATCCGTGTGTACCTTGCATAATTTGATATCACCGTGATCCACGAACTGGCGAATAAGGTGGTATCGCATGAGTATATGTTTGTTCTTATGGTGTTGTCTAGGTTCCTTGGCTTGTGCAATAGCACCATTGTTGTCACAATACACGTCTAACGGGTTGGACGAGCCCTGAACCACACCAAGATCAATCGGGTAATTCTTGATCGAAACAACTTCCTTTGCCGCCTCCGAGGCAGCAATATACTCAGCTTCTGTTCTAGATGCAGACATAGTCTCTTGCTTGGAACTCTTCCAGCTCACAGCCCCTCCGTTCAAAACAAACATGTACCCAGATTGTGAACGAGAATCATCAGAGTCAGTAAGGTATCTCGCATCCGTGTAACCCCTTACACTGAGTTCAACCTCACCTCCATAAACTAGGAACACATCCTTAGTCCTTCTAAAGTACTTAAGAATGTTCTTAACTGCTGCCTAGTGAATTTCTCCAGGGTCAGCCTGGTATCTGCTCACAACACTTAGATCATAGGAAACATCCGGCCTAGTACAAATCATGGCATACATGATGGACCCGACTGCCGAGGCATACGGAATCACACTCATCCTACTTCGCTCATCATTTGTCGAAGGACACTGAGTCTTGCTAAGTTTTATGCCATGGGACATCGGTAAGAACCCCTTCTTAGACGATTCCATGTTGAATTTTTTCAACACTTTGTCCAAATATGTACTTTGACTCAATCCAATGAGCAGCCTGGATCTATCTCTATAGATCCTGATTCCTAGTATATAAGGTGCCTCACCCAAGTCTTTCATTGAGAAACTCCTTTCCAATGACTTCTTGGTTTCTTGCAACATCTGGACATCATTTCCAATCAATAATATGTCATCCACATATAAGCTCAGAAAGTTTACTTTGCTCCCACTAAACTTCTTGTATAAACAAGAATCATGATCACTCTTGATGAAGCCAAACGATTTCACTACCTCATCAAAGCGAATGTTCCAACTCCGAGATGCTTCCTGGAACCCATAAATGGATTTCTGAAGTTTGCACACCTTGTCAGCCTTAGCCGGATCGACAAAACCCTCGGGTTGTATCTTATACACGTCCTCGGTTAATTTTCCATTAAGGAAAGTCGTTTTGATATCCATATACCATATCTCATAATCGAAATAGGCTGCTATGGCTAACATGATCCGAACTGATTTAAGCATCACTACGGGTGAGAAAGTCTCATCGTAGTCAACTCCTTGAACCTGCCGGAACCCCTTTGCGACAAGTCGTGCTTTATAGATAAAAACGTTTCCATCCATATCAATTTTCTTCTTAAAGACCCATTTGCACTCAACGGGTCTTGCACTGTCTGGTAGATCAACCAAGTTCCAAACTTGATTATCATCCATGGAATTTAACTCGGATCTCATGGCTCCAAGCCATGACTCAGAATCAGAACCCACCATCGCTTCTGAATAAGTTACCGGCTCATCAGTGTCCAACAGTAATATATCACGAACACTTCGCAATCTTTCTGATCTTCGTAGTGGAGGTGCAGCTGCCGACTCAGCTACCACGACTGTCTCAACCTCCAAGGCTTTCACCAAATCGTTACTGACCGGTTCCTCTTGAACTTCTTCGAGCCGCATCGTACTCCCACTGACTTCCTGACTGAGAAACTCTTTCTCAACAAAGACACCATTCCGAGCGACAAACACTTTGCCCTCTTCTCGGTTGTAGAAGTAGTAACCCAAGGTTTCCCTTGGATACCCAACGAAAATGCACTTATTCGACTTGGCTGCAAGCTTGTCTGACTGAAGTCGCTTGAAAAATGCTTCACAACCCCAACTCTTAAGAAAAGACAAACTCGGCTTCTTGCCTGTCCACATCTCATGTGGTGTCTTCTCTACCGATTTTGATGGTACTCTGTTTAGTGTGAACGCCGCTGTTTCTAGACAATAACCCCAAAATGATAAAGGTAGATCTGACTGACTCATCATTGATCGTACCATGTCCAACAAGGTCCGATTCCGCCGTTCCGACACACTGTTCCTCTGCGGTGTACCTAGCGGAGTGAGCTGAGGAACTATTCCATAACTCTTCAGATGGTCATAAAACTCGTGGCTCATGTACTCGCCTCCTCGATCCGACCGAAGAAACTTTATTTTCTTGCCGAGTTGATTTTGTACTTCATTCTCGAATTCTTTGAACTTTTAAAAGGCTTCTGACTTATGTTTCATCAAGTAGACATATCCATATCTACTCAAATCATCAGTGAAGGTAATGAAGTACTCATAACCACCCTGGCTGTCGCGCTCATTGGACCACATACATCACTATATACTAGTCCCAACAAGTCAGACGCCCTTTCACAACTCCTTGCAAAAAGGTGTCTTGGTCATCTTGCCCAGAAGGCAGGATTCGCATGTCTCGAACGACTCCAAGTCGAACGAAGTTAGGAGTCCATCATCATGGAGCTTATTCATGCGTTTCCAACTTATATGACCAAGTCGACAGTGCCAAAAGGAAGTCATATTCAGATCATTTGGTTTCAACCTTTTAACATTTATGTTATAGACCGACCCACCATCAAGATTCAAAATAAATAACCCGTTCTCAACGGGTGTAAAGCTATGAAACATATAATTCAAATATAAAGAACAACCATTGTTCTTAATATTAGACTCATAGCCTTGTCTCATCAAACATGAGGCAGAAATGATGTTTCGACTAAGCACTGGAACATAATAACAATTATTTAGTTCCATTAAGAATCCTGAAGGTAAATGAAGTTGCATCGTGCCGACTTCCAACGCAGCAACTCTTGCTTTGTTGCCGACCCGAATGTCAACCTCGCCTCTTGCTATGCCCCTAGTTCTTACCAGTCCCTACAACGAGTTGCAGATATGAATGACTAATCCGGTATCATATACCCATGAACCACCGGGTGCATCAACAAGATAAAGCTCTATAACATTGCAAACAAGTGTACCTGAGTTGGAAGTCACACCTCCACTCTTGGCTTTATCCGCCAAATACTTGCTGCAATTCCTTTTCAAGTGGCCATCCATCTTGCAATAGAAGCAAGTGGATCCGGCTGAAGGAGATGACTTAGTCCTTGAGGAAACCGTTGGGATCTCATCCTGAGCATTACCTCCTGACTTAGCCTTCTTCTTCTTAGTCCAAGAACTCTTCTTAAACTTAGCCTTATTCTGTACCACCAACACTTGGCTAGTACCTTTCTTGAGATCAACCTTTGCCTACTTAAGCATCCCATGTAATTCAGTGAGCTTTTTATCCATACCATGCATGTGGTAGTTCGATATGAACTGACCATACACACTAGGAAGAGAGTTCAGAATTATATCTATAGCGAACTCTTCTCTAACGGGGTAGCCAAGCCTTTGCAGAGACTGCATGTAACCAACCATCTTGATCACATGCGGACTCAGTGGATCACCATCCTTAAGCTTACAACTCAGCAAAGCTTGAGAGACTTGATACCTCGGTCTTTGCTTGAGCCTGGAACATACTTTTGAGGCGTTCGATCATATCGTAGGCCTTAACATTCTCGAACTGCTGTTGCAAGTCCGGTTCCATGTGAGCAAGCATAAGACAGCTAATTTCTATAGACTCATCACATGTTCTACGATAGGCATTGGTTGTTGCGACACTCGCATTCTCATCCGGCACATCTGGAAGCGGGTTGTCTAGAACATGGTCCCTTTTTTCTTATTGAGAACAATTCTCAGATTACAATACCAGTTGGTGAAGTTTGTCCCATTAAGTTTATCTTTCTTTAGGATGGTCCTCAAAGCAAAACTGGATAACTGAGGGAGACTGCTACTAGGTGCCATTATCTACAACAGAAATATGTAAAACACTTAAGACAAACTTTCATAAAAGAGCAGGTGTATTAAACACTTTAATACATATGCTCCCACTAGAACCAACATCCCATCGATGGCTACTTAGTGATTCAGGATCCTAAATAAGCAAGCCGACTAGTGAGCTTTAGCATCACCACTAGCCGTCAAGTGATCTAGGTAGGAAACTCCTTGCCAATCGCATCTCATGCGACTCCTGTTGGTCGGTTGGCATCTCATGCCCCGGCTCCCGACCGCCCTCTGCCCGAACCCCACAACCGTTGTGATAGACCCATCTAGCTTACCAAGTGCTTCCACTGTAAGAGTCTGACTCGAACCCATCTAGTCATAGAGAATTGGTAGCACCTCAATTTTATGAGCCCACTACCAAGAATGTCTGACTTGTGATGGTGCAGCACTGGCGGGGAGACCGACTAGAACTTCTCTGAGGAATTAAAGTTCTACCAACTATCTCATAGAGGGAAAACTAGAGACATAACAACAACACAAAATAATCCAATTATAATGTGAAATGGTATGGCTCCCTTCATGGTGATCTCCATCTCCATGAACCTGTTCATCATGCCTTTGGCTGCAGTGTCCTTCAAGTCCTCCAAACATGCTACTCTAGCACTAAGGAATATACAAGAAGATGGCATCTCATGCCGACACGCAAGTCGTTATACAATAACAGTGACGGCACTTTGGCTCTAGCCGGCTAACAAACCCGTGATACACAGATCATGTATGGGTTACACACATCATATGCACATAAGCCATACCATTCACAACTTCCTGCAAAAACAAGTTATGCATAGATACGATATCTACCGGTGTTGTGAACCTCGCAACGACATCTAATGCGCTACGACAGGGCGAAGCCGGCGGTCTCGCTAGCCGGATAGCGGGCGGGGACCGAAGCGGCAGTGCCCGACAATTTTTCTGAAATCACAGATATAATCTGCATTCCGAACCATGGATTCTTTCATTGGACAAAACACTTTTACCCAAATCTGATCCCTGTGCAGGTCTGACCAATCTCATTGATCATCCGCACCTGATCTTCCATGCACACCCGAGTGCGATTGATCTAATCAATCTTGCACAAAACCGATCTATCTCATAGATCGACCACCGAAACCCTAAGTGGATCTCATCCACCACCTCGTGCATATCACATATGCACAGATCTAGAGCCTAAAACCAGAAGCTTTCGCTCTGATACCACTGCTGGGCCACGCAGAGATAAACAAAACTTTTTCCCTAACACGGAACTACCAAGATCCAACTCAGGTTATAGGCCACGAGATTACCGCTAGATGCGCAGATGTGGAAGTTGACGTAGCGGGTCGAAGCAGTGCTGAACGATCCCCGGACAGCCCTTGCGAATTCCATGAATTCCTTCGTCAGATCCCCACGAGCTTTCCTGTCTCCAGCGTCGCACGTGTAACGCCTCTACCAGTATCCACACATACAGGAAGGAGCTTCGGACAGAGGACTGCTAGATCCTGTCTAGCTCGAAATCGAAGTGGAGAAAGTGACGGCTAGGTCAGGGACTATCCCTGTCACTCCACTTACATACACTCCTAGTTGGGCTCAACGCTTGAGGCCCATCTAGGCGGTACTCCAATCTCCATATGGATCTAATACACATGGGCTCCTTACCCTTAAGTGTGTGACCCTGTAGGTTCACGTGCACCTGGACACGACATGAGCTACTCCTCCAAGTATCCCATCATGGCTTTGAGTCCAACTCACTCCCATGAACACTCGGTCTCAAGTCGATAGATGGTAGCGGTCTCTAGCAAGACGTGCCAACTCCCAAGCGCCGTAAAGTAAGAAGACAAACCTTCAATGCGAGTTTCGTCCAAGTCCCTTTGCCTCACGATATATCTGTTAACCTATAGGCAAGTAGTTGTCATCCCTTAAATAGCTTAACTCTCTTCTCGTACCATGATATGTGATTCACTGGACTAACTCTTAGTCCGACTCCTCATTTAACACTTAACTGAGTAGCGCATGGCCATGCTTCAGAATCATATCACACGAGAGGGCCCAGAGAATATCTCTCCATTACGGAGGGGAAAATCCCATCTTGGTAATCCACGTCACACAGCTTGCTTCACAACCAACCCGAACTCTACCTTTATAACTGCCCATTTACGGAACATCGTTTGATAGAACCTAAGTTGGCGATCCACAACTCGGATCATGCAATTACCTCAGGTGAAAGGATTCCATTGCTTGAGACTACAAATGACAACATGCTCGTTGCATCTGGATTGTGGGTCAGTCCGATTCGCTAAACTCTTTAGCCGAATCAGTGTAAGTCGGAATAGCATCACTATGCCCATGTCAAGTGGAACCATGTCATCAGCCGACTTGTACATTGGTCTAAGTTGTGTGCCCAGCACAACGTCAACGACCAAGGACAATCTAATATGAACAATCATGAGTACATAGTTCCACGACGGAATCACGCATTCAGTGATATATATTTGATGTTCATATAAGGACAACTTTACTTTATGAATACTTTGGGAAATATCATGAACCATGATTGCCTCTAGGGCATATTCCCAACACTAATGTCCCAAACAAGTTTTGGGAACTGACATTATACTCACGATTCGTCCTTATAAGCCATAGTAGCTTGATAATGAAAGTTTTCATGATAAGGATGAATAGAAGATGTAAGTAAAATATTTACTACACTAAAAGATTACTAAAGTATGTATTTTTGAAAGAACACCAAACATTTGATGATGGTGATCAACTTCAAAGTGCAAGTCCAAAGGTATTAGTATTTTACTACACATACTTTGGACTATGTATCATATGTATGGCGCCCCTGTTGATGTTGATAGATTCTTTTAAAACGGAAAAGGAAATGCTAAAAAGAGAATCTATAAAATATTTGGCAGAAAATAAAAGACTGGAAATGTCCAGCTAAGGTATATAGAAGATATGCATGTTATGGTTGTATTCTTTGCTTGTTAAACAATGAGGTTCTTAGGTATTGGATACCGAATTGGTTTGTATGAAATATCATACGAAACGATGCAATTCATGAACTACAATGGCCTAAGTAACTAGTAAAAGAATATGTGATGATGTTCATCAAAAACAAATAAAGTTTTATTGTATCTCTCGTTGACATAAAATCTTATCTTCAAGATTTGTTTAAATAATTGTTATTTTGTTCCGGTATTACGAGAACATTGGTTATTCAAACAATTACCATATTCCATAAAAGATGGATGAACTTTTACAAGTCTAGTTGGAGAAATCAACGTCCATAAAACTTATGCTAAAATATCACAAGACAAATGATTGAAAGATCACTTAAGAAGTGACATTGCCGTTTAAATTATATTGGAAAGAAAACATGAAGAAACTCCATGTTGATGGATTTTTGGAGTCTTTTGATTTTGATCATTTACGCTTGTGAAACTTTCCTCGAGATAATTGAAACTCTGTTCATAGGCAAAAGAGGAACGAATGACTAACTTATTGGAAATTGTGCATGATGATGTGCATAGACCATTATATGTAGCCATGTGCGGTGCATCTTTTGACTTCATATGCTTTCTCCATAAATTTGAGTGAATATATCTATATATTTACTTAATAAGGAAGAAGTATGAAACATTTGAAAATTGTTCAAAGACTTTCAAGATGAAGTGGAAAATCATTATAACAAGAAAATAAAGATTTTATGATTTGATCATAAAGGAAGATATTTGAGTTACAGGTTTAGCAAAACACCTAATATTTCAAGAATTGTTCCATGAAATTTGCATTTCCCGATAAACCATAAGAGTATGGTATGTTCGAGAGATCAAATCAAACCTTGTTTGACATGGTAAGATCAAAGGTGTAATTTATGAAACCACCATTATGTTTTAAAGATTAAACCTTTAGAGACTATCACTTTTACACTGAAAAGAGCACCATCGTGATCGTTGAAATGACACCATATGAATTATGGTTTGGGATAAAACCTGAATTGTCTTTTCTTAAATTTGGTATGCTATGCATAAGTAAATGTTTACAACCAAAGTCGGATAAGCATGTCTTGTATGTTATCCCAACGAATTTGTTGGGTATTCCTCCATAACACTGAGAAAAAAAGAGTTTGTCACTTGGAACGTTAAGTTTCCTGAAAAGAAATTTTTCACGAAAAGTTAAGTGGGAGGAAAATAGAACTTTGAAAAGGTTATTGAACCTTAGATAAATGTGCTGAGTAGCGCAACGCCAAAAGTGTTTTGGTGGCGGCCACAATGCTCATGGATCCCGTGATTACAAAGGTTGTGATCTTGGAGATTAGAGTTCCTATTTTAACCATATGCATCAGGTAACAATCAAATAATGAGATTTGATAAACAAGTCGTTATTGTTTTGACAATGATGAACCGACTACATGCAAAGAAGCAATGATGGGCCCTGAATCCATAGAATGACTAGAAGTCATAAAATCCGTGATAGTTTCCATACACGAGAAATCAAGCTTTTGAACTTGGAGGACCCTCCGAAAAGGCATAAAGCCTATCGGTCCTGTTTGGATCTATAAGTAAATAGACATGTATGTTTCACATCTATGAAATAATGGACATGTCTAAAAGGAATTTACGACAATGTTCAAGGAGTTGACTATGGCCAGATTTGATCTATCATAGCGATACTTAGTCTTAACGGATTAATCTAGCAACCACTACATATAATTTGGTATATGGTAGTTGAATAAACAAAACAATGTTCTTATAATAGAATGGTTACCTAGGACGTGTACATGACATGGTCCGAAGGGTTTTGTTAATTCAAAGGGTGCTAAAAGGGCACGCAAATTTCAATAGTTGAAGTAAGCATAGCGGAGTTGGAATCTTCACCACGATGAAAATGTTAAAGGAGTTTAATTTCATCGAAGACGATGAAGATGCTTGAAGTGCGAGCGCTGCAACAAATTTCCAATATATTATGTAGAGTACATATTGTTGATTGGAAATTATGTATCTTTTATTAACACAGGTTAAGACTTGGGCAAAACTGGAATATTTGGCATAAGGGTCTATATGGATAGATTGAGGCGCTAATATGGTTGTGCCAGACGTACATATATGAGATATTGAAAAGGGTTCAATATGGAAATAACAAGAAAGGTTCTTGCTGCATGCAAAGGATTGTATCAAGATTCAAGACACTTGGTGAGTAAAATCACATGAAGATTTTGATCAATGATACCATGATATGTACATATCCAGATATGTCCAATGCTCTAAATGCTATCAGCATATACTAGAATGATTCATAAGATGATCATTGGACGATAGTAAAGATATTCTCATGATCTTTGCAAGAACTAAGAATATATCATGTATAAGTGACGAATAGTGAATAATAGTTCATTGTAATATGTTACATTGATACTAGTTTGTCACAAGATACAAATTGAATTTATCTCAATTTAAACTATGGGTGCACAATATTATGGAAAGGAAATTCCATGATGGATTTGGATGAGTTCCAAAGTTAAGACATTGTGACGGATACTACAACAAAAGGCTAAGTATATGACTGCAATAGTAGCAGCAAAGGAGGGCATTTGTGTCAAGTAGTTTGTTACTAAACTAGGTGTAGTTCATAGTCGGATAATACTATGTAGATATATTGTATGATAGTACTATCGACATATTTTAACCCAAAAAGAACTAAAGGTCTCACCAAAGGACCAAATTTACACAAAGCCATCTCATTAGAGAATGAGTGATGCATAGAGACGTCAAGACATGCAAATACACAGGGACCTAAAAGTACTAGTTCCAAAGATTATGTTAACCACTAGAAAACGCATATATTCAACACCTAGGTGTTGTATATACAAGTTTACAAACTATATTATTCGCACTAGTGCAAGTGAGAAACTGAAGGGAATATGCCCGAGAGGCAATAATAAAATAGTTATTATCTTATTCCATGTTTATGATAAATGTTTATTTTGCATGGTATAATTTTATTAATTGGAAACTTTAATACATGTGTGTTTAATAAACAAAATACGAAGTTCCTAGTAATGACTCTCCTATAAACTAGCTCGTCGATTAACAAGATGATCAAGGTTTCCTGATCATGGACATTGGATGTTGTTAATAACGAGGTCACAACATTGGTGGAATGATGTGTTGAACATTCATCCGAAGTATAGAATTACGATCAAAGTCATTATGTTTATATTGCTATAACATCAAACAAATTAATCCTAATCCTTAGACCATGAGATCATGTTAATTACTAACACTGGAAGAGTATCTTGATAACATCAAACGTAACTCCGTAACAGGGTGACTATAAAGGTGGGTTCAGTGATACGAAGGTGTTATGTAGAGGCTCATGGATCAAGAGTGGGATTTGTCCATCCTGGTGACGGATAGATATACGCACGGCCCTCTCGGTGATATCACATTGAAATAGCTTGCAAGCAACTGATGTGATCACTAGAATGTTATATCATGGGAACAAGAAAAGAGTGCATGTCGGTAACGAGATCAAACTAGATATTTGGATACCGATGATCAAATCTCGGACATGTAATATATTGTGATACAAAGGGATTTAGTTATGACGTTAAAGGTTCACACGATCACAAGAGTCATCGTTGAATGTGTGGGAGTCAGTACGAATCTCCAGGTCCTGCTGCTAATTATTGATCGAAGAGGGGTCTCGATCATGTCTGCATTATTCATGAACCATAGGGTGACACACTTAAGGGATTTCGACACCATTTGGAGCAAATATGTTTCAGATAAATAATTAAGAAAGCGCTGGAATCATTTTGATGAAAATCAGAATTGTTCCGGGTGAAATTGTAGAAACTGGTTCTCCATGTGATATTGAAATGTTACAGGGGGTTTTATGTGAATGTTTGTTAATTAAAGTAATTAACCAAATTCTGAATAAAATAATTAAAATAGTTTTATTTAATGAGAGATTGCATTAAATTTGGTGGAAATTTAATGCATGTGAGTGGACATGAGTGGAGGTGTGTGTTTATGTGAGTTGGAGCTCCACCCACATGAATGAGGGAGAGGTGGGGGCACGCACAATGGCCGGCGCCATGCCCCCTTGGGCTGCCCCCCTCACCTATATAAGGAGCACCTCCTCCTCCACTCTCACACACCTCCTCGTGAAGGATCTCTCTCCCCTCTAGTTATTCCCCATGGTCTCGGATTAGCGAGATACATGTTCCCGGTGGCTTTATCTGGAAAGGAGTTGCTGCTTCCGCTGCTTTGCTAGAGCGAGGGACAGAAGTTGGTGGGGTACCAGACGTGTGTGCGATCACGGAAGCACCGCTGCTTTGCGGTGCTGGACTTGGTGGTGCTGGACTTGCTGGAGCTGGATGTGATGGACGTGTTGGAGCCGGACCTGCTGGACTTGCTGGACTTCATCACGATCTTGAGATCGGCAAGTGTATGGCTACATCATCCACGAGTTCCATCTTGTTAACAAAGCTTTGTTGTCTTCGAGGGTATGTTCTCTATGGATGTATATCCACCCGTTGCTTGTATCTAATAAATAGATCTTGGCGTATAATAGTTCCCATCGTAGGAATTTTTTGTTTTCTATGCTGCGAACCCAACAGTAAAGTACTAGTATCTCATAGCAAATCTCCAAGTTTGATATTTGATTAAAGTATTTTAAAGTTGTTCAAAATAGTGAGTGGATATGCAATTTGCATAAAATTGAGTGGGAGCTATGAAAGTCTTCCTAAAACAATATGTGAATGACATATTTTTTAGTAGGAGCAATGTAAGTCTCAAACTCAAATGTGTCGAGAACATATTTTAAGCGGGAGCAATATAAGTCTCAAATTCAAATATGTAGGAACATAGTTTGAGCAAGACTAGTGACTCATACCCAAATATGTTGGGAACATATTTTGAATAGGAGCTTAAAGGAGTCATTCTTAAGTGTGTATACGACACATTGAGAATAAAAGCGCAAGTACCAATAAATAATGGTTTATAGGGAGTATAAGTTGATAATAAGAATATTGTGATATTATGTAGTATTCCTTAAAGGATTCTAAAAAGGGGTTTTCAGAATAGAAGTTAACTAAGGAGCTGGTCCTTAATTACTCAAGGTAGGAATAGTATTAAGTTTAACATCAATGGTTGAAAGAAAGAAAAGGATTATCATCATCCACTATGTTGAGACATAGGTTCTATCTTAGAAAACCAAGATGATAACTTAACATAATATATTATCCAATAAGGAACGTTCAAAAAGTGATTATGTTTGAATCACGGAACATGAGCTAAGTTTGTCTGCAGTGTCTAATAGAGAACTGTAGACATGTTTTTTCCAAATCCATGAAGGATGACATATCTTAAAGCATAGAGGGTAATGTTATAAGGGAATATGTTGGAAACTCCTGTAATACTGAGTAAAGTCAAGTAGGAAGCAAGGTGAATAAAACATCGAAAGTTACACATGGTGCACTCATGTTTTGATAATTATAATAATAGATAAGGGCACCATCTAAAGTGTTGTATAATGTTATGGCGGAGCTAATTCGCTTTTCACGTAGAATGATGTTTCCCAGGGCATAGTACCCATGAGAAAGCCCTCGAGGTTGATTGATACGTCCATTTTGCATCACTATTCTATGTCTTAATTCACTATTATTCATTGATATATTTCGTATTGAGAGGTGATACTTATGTTATTTCATCTATTTTTGCATGGTTGATGACTTTTGGAGCATGGACCGCTGCAGTCAGGATTCTGATGGAAAAGGTGTTGTTTGGAGGCAAAATTCGCGAAGATCAGAAAATCCGGGAAAATATACGGAAAATTCTATTTTTCCAGAAGAATCAAGATGCCAGAAGATGGAGTGGAGGTGGTCCATAGGGCGCCCACACCACCCCATGGCGCGGGTAGGCCTAGGCTGCGCCTAGGAGTGGTGTGGCCACCCTGGCCCACTCCAGCCTATCTCCTCTGGCGTATATCATCCCCACGAAACCCTAAGACTCAGGGAGCAACCAAAGAAAGATTTCGCCGCCTCTGTGGGGCGGAAAAACACCGAGAGAGAAAGATCTCTCCGGCAGACAGATTTCTGCCGGGGGAATTCCTTCCCGGAGAGGGAAGATCGTCGCCATCAACACCACCATCAAGCTGGACTTCATCGGGATCATCATCACCATCATCACCATTAGCACCCTCATCACCGTCTCCATATTGCTATAGCAATTGCGTTGAATCTTGCATAATTCATAGGGGAAACTTTCCCGGTGTTGATTACTCTTTGTAGTTGATGCTACTGAGTGAACCATTGAATTATTGTTTATGTTCAGATTGTTATACATCATTATTCCATCTCTGATCATGATCCATATGATGTCTTGTGAGTAGTTCATTTTGTTCTTGAGGACATGGGAGAAGTCTTGTTGTTAGTAGTGGAGTTGCGTTGAGAAAGATTCAATAGATTGTTATTTAAGTTGTGGTGTACTTCTTCTAGTGGTGTCATGTGAACGTCGACTACATGACACTTCACCTATATGGGCCTAGGGGAATGCATTGTGTATTTGGCTACTAATCATAGGGGTTGCCGGAGTGACAGAAACCTGAACCCCGTTAGGAAACCATTGCACAAGGGACGTAAGGGTCTTAGAGTTTAAAGTTGTGGTTAGGTTTCTACCTTAATTACTTTTTTGTACTTACGGATGTTTGCAAGGGGTTTAATCACAAGTATGTATTTAGTCTTGGATGGGGCGGTACATTAGCATAGGTTCACCCACACAACACTTAGCAAGCTAAAGAAGATTAATCACCTATATGAAGCGAAAGCACTTGGCAGTCTTCCCATGTGTCCTCGAGAACGTTTGGTCATTTTAAGTAATACAACCGGCTTGTCCTTTGCTGCATAAAGGATTGGGCCACTTGCTGCATTTATTTCTACTGTCTTTTATTTACTCGTACTTTGTTTACTTGCTTTATCGAAAACCCCTAAAAATCCGTTTACTAAGTATTTGCAGAGAATTCCTGATCCATACCACTAGCCAACACCTTCTGCTCCTCGTTGGGTTCGACACTCTTACTTATCGTAAATACTACGATACACCCCCTATACTTGTGGGTCATCAAGACTATTTTCTGGCGCCGTTGCCGGGGAGTGAAGCGCTATTGGAGAGTGGAACTGGTAAAGGAAACTTCTACTATCAAGTTAAGAAGAAGTTTTTCTCATTATCACTGAAAGGAAGAGTTGAGGAATGGTATAAGCTGCTGAAGAATGGTCAAGCTCTAGAATGGGAGGAAATAGTGCCTCTCTTTTATTCAAAGTTTTATCCTCCTAGTGAGATTCATAAAGATCGGAATCAAATATACAACTTTTGGCCTCTTGATGGAGAGAGTACAGCTCAAGCTTGGGGGAGATTGAAGTTACTAATGCTCAAATGTCCCATTCATGAGCTCCCCAACAATATTATTATCAACAACTTTTATGCAAGGCTCCCTCTACATGACAAAGATTTATTGGATGCTTCTTGTGCTGGATCATTCACTCGCATGGAAGAAGAAGCTAAATGGGACCTTCTAGATCGTATTCAAGACAATGCTGAAGCTTGGGAGAATGACAAAGGTAGAAAGTCAGGTATAAATTATGATTATGAATGCATTGAATCTTTTGTGGAAACTGATGACTTTCAAAATATTAAAAATGCTTACGGTCTAGACTCTCAAGCTATTGCTTCTTATTTTAAGGCCTTTGCTTCCTACATTGAAGGGCCTAAAAAGAAGTGGAATAAGTATCATGAACCTTATAAAGATATTGCTAAGAGTGTTCTTGCAAGAATTACTGAAGTTTATACTGCTAATCATGTTTTATCTGAACCTTATATTGAGAAAATGCCTTTCCAAGTTAAGGTAAAGGAACATTCTATGATAGCTAGTATGGTTAATGAAAGTATGAACAAAGCTGATAAACATGATAAGCAAATGGTTGATGAACCTATGCAATTTAAATTGTGATAGCCTTCGTGCTTGAAGTATATTATCTTGCTTTCACCTTGTTGCTTGTATTTCTTAGCATAGGTTGTTGGTGCACTTAGTGAATCTAGTGGATATAGGTTTTTGCTTGATAAATTAAACGTTAAGTTTTATTCCGCATTTATTAGAGCCTAAACCATAATAATTTTAAAACGCCTATTCACCCCCCCCTCTAGGCGATGTCCATTTCCCTTTCACCTAGGATGGCGTTGTAGGGCAGGGAGATCCGGGCGACATCGAAGTCGATGAGCTCCGTGCGGTAGTTGTCGCTCGTCCCGAAGGTGACAGGGAGCTGAATCCGGCTGAGAGGCACGGTGGTGCCCACCGTGACCTCCACAAATGGAGGGGTGGGGAGGAGGTGCGTGCGGCACCCGCAGCTGCCTGAACGCCTCTTCTGAGAGTACATTCAGGCCTGCCCCGCAATCGATGTGGGTTTTGGACACCACAACCCCGCCGATGGTGGGGGTGCAGACCATGGACACGACGCCGACCAGTCGGGTAGAGCCGGGTTGATCGGAGGCGCCGAAGGAGACCAGCTGCCGTGACCACCGGAGAGGGGCGGCAGTAGCGCTATGACTTGCCACCGCCAGCCCTTGGGTGAACTGCGTGAGGGGTGGTCCGGGGACAGAAGCCTGGAGGCCGCCCAAGATGCGTGCGACCATTCTGGCTGGCCCTCTAGGTGAGGAAACCTCCGGGCTGACCTCCACACGGGGACCTCTCGCCATGGCGCTGACCGCCTGAAGTTACTGAGAAATGCACCTCAGCCCCCTACCTAGAGCGCCAAATGTCAGAGATTTGTCCTGCGAAGGAACTAGGGTCCAATGATCCCTTTGTTCGAGAGGTGGCTGAACACGCGATTTCGGAGGAACTCGGCGACGGTGATGGTGGTAATGGTGGAGCAAGCACAAGACAGAGAGATGACATTGGGGTTTTTTCTATCTAGGTTCGGTACACTCGTGAGGAGGTAAACCCCTACTCCTCCTTTGTTGTATTTCTCGCGTGCCTTGCGAGGTTATAATGGAGGATGAAAGTCTAGGATTTTAGATCTCTGGGATCATCCCCTTGGATGGTAGGAGGAGGGATCCTTATATAGGGTGGCGTTGGGCCTCTTCCCCTGGTCCATGCACGAGAAGGGTCACAACAGTTCCACCCGCGAGGCGCCGGACTACGAGACTACTTTATGGTGATCGGTACCGGTAATCCGGCCTCTCATATCTTCTTTTCCCATGGATATCAATCCTTGGATGACCCGACCCCATCACGGGAGTAGTACTCCTCATTCGGCTCTTCCGACATAAGTAAGGGTTGAGTCAGATCACCTAAAACATATGAATTTGTTATCTTGATTGTCTCGACCAACGTAGTTGGCATATCTGTCTACAATCTTTGCCACAACACACTTACATGCCAGCAAGCCTATGCAAACCATGCTATGCCCTGTGACTCGATTATCCCCTCACATGAGTTATGCAAAGTACACCACCTGGTCAGAAACTCCTTGTCAATCCTTTGTGCAATGTGGATGACGGTGGCATATTCTATCAGCCAATCACGTGGCTTGGTACTGTCGTCATATGTCTTGGGCCCCCTTTCCAACTCAAAGTTCGGCACTGGCGGTTCCCTCAAAATCCGAGGTCCAAAACATGTTGGACCTGGAGGACCATGTCCTTCCGTTATTTCCGACATATAGATCCTATCCGACCTCAACCTTGCATCATCCGGCTACAAGTTCCTGTTTCCCAGACGAGATCCCAATGGATTCCCTATCATTAGATGATCCAGCCTCGGAAACCCGGCATTGGCCATGGCTGAATAACCATGATTGTACCGGTTCTACACTGGGTTAGAATTTTGGTGCTACACAACTGGTCCCGCCCTTTGCTGCTACCAAGGTGGGTTCTGTACTTGATGCTAAGGCTGTTGCTAGTGTTGCAGCCCCCCACCAGCCGAGTGATGACCTTGATGGTTCGAGTTATTCTGGACGGCATTATCGTGCCGATCATTCCCCTGAGTCACATTACCCTGGCCGGGATTTCCTTGGACACCATTTCCATGACCAACACTTCCTTAACCAATATTTCATTGCACTGCCTTGCCTTTCCTGGCAACGTTTGGGTCATAGGCCACTACTTCCTTGTTCCTTTACTAGAGTTCACACTTCATTCTCTCCATGGAGCTGCACCTGGTGATGATGCTGCCCCGACAGATTTTGCAGGAGTGCCCCCAACCGAATAAACGACGTGGGAGCCGCCAGCCCTAGTCGGGTTTGTTCTGAGGATATTCTCATTCCGCTGATTTGTGATGCGCACTAACTCATTTATCCTATCCTGTTACCCGCGCTGGGCCTCGCCGGATAAAGCTGGTATCTCGGCTGCTGCTGCTTCTGCGGTTCTGAGGTTCTTAGCCGGGCTACTGTACTTCCGCACACCTATCGGGAAAGGGTTATCCGACGCTACAGATTTGGATCTACACTCCTTACCTATTTCTATAATGAGGTTCTTGCCCCTGTTCCTCACACCATCTAAATGAGTAGGACTCGTTGTAAACTCATGAGCCTTGCTATACTCGTGGAGGGTGATGTTCAACTCCTACCAAGCTCTAGCCATCTACTTTGCCCCCTCAAGAACACACTGTCGGGTCTGCTCTAGCTTAGCTTGTGCTTGAGCCGTATCTACTATTTGGGTCGCCCTTAGATACCCTCGATGGGACTGGACGCGCCCATCCTCTCAGACCGTTGGCGGTCTAACACTGTCTCCTCCAGGAAACCCTTGACATGTCCTTGTCCCGGAATTTAGGGGCACACTTGACTTAGAATGCTTATCTCCTCCAGGAATTCCGGGAGAGATAGAGGCACTGACGCTGAGGCCGGCTTACACCCTTCTAGTGTACGCCAACCCCTATGTCGCCCCTAACCTAGATGAATCGGACTGGAGGTACCTGCACAGAAGAGACAATGCACATGTTATGCCGACATACAAAGTATGTCGGCCAAGTCTTGTTGGGTTAACCTAGCTTGGGGTATCTCGGCCTTAGTAAGCCAACCCACAATATGTCAACCTTCGTCTTGGTCAATCTTATCTTTATACCTTAGCTTGACCCAACCAGGTTTCATGCCCCAACACTGTTGTACAAATATTCTGCCAACCTGAGCCATTTGAATTAAAATCTCAAAAGCCTCTATGAAGACCGGTTTGGCTAGATGCTAGTTGTAGTTCACCACAAACATTCGGTCTTTTAGGAATGGAGCTATAGCCTAGCACCCGGTGTTTGAATTAGTTGTTGTACTCGTGTTTCAGTGTACTTTTAACACACAAGTGTTGAAGATCCGAGTCAAGCGCTACATAAAAGGAAGTTTGTGAGATCAGTTTCAAAGTATTTAAGAGTCTTTTCTCGTTTTTTGTTTTCAGTATTTAAAGTGAACTTGTAAAAATCATAACTAATTCATACTAACTCCGAAAAATACAAATGAGAAAAAAAAATGTTGAGAAAATAATTTTTATTTGTTTGTGTCCAAACCATGCATGTTTGAATCAGTTAAACAACTATATTAGTCAGAGAACAATTTGAACATTTTCTTTAAATATGGGTTTATTGGAATGTTATAAATTGAGCATTTCAACTCATTTAATTTGGTGATCATATCCTGGAGCTACATTGTAAGAATTAAAATGTCATGTCATCATCTTGTTTGCATTGCATAAATTCCATGTGTTTGGTTCTTCTTAGTAGGACACGAGCATGAAGCGGCTCTTGAAGACTTCAAAGATCAATACCCGCCCTCTGAAGAACAAGGCAAGCGTAGCCCCATCATTCTGAACCTATGTTTTCAAAGTATTTCATTCTTGCTATATGCATACGATTCCTATGTGGTGAGGGGTGTCGATGCCGAAGTCGGTGCAGTCCGAGCCATCGAGGATAGGTGCGGCCATAGGTTTACCAGAACTAGGCGCACGTCGGGCAAGAATGCACACTCTGTTTTTGGCAGATCCGAGTACGCAAAGAAGAGCTTGTCGGTGATGCGGTCGAGGCAGTCATAGAGGAAGGTGTCGATACCGAAGAAGACTTTGTCGAGGCCGACGAAGACGAGGCGCTGATCCAAGTTTGCCAAGCTCGGGGACATGTCGGGGACAAAGGCACGCACCGGTGTGGCCAATACCGAGCATGCAACGATAATGACGAAGATGTAGAAGGCGGCGAAACCAACAGCGTCCTGGAGTGGTCATGTTGGACGCTTAGATTAGCGCGGCGGTGATACTCGATGTAGGAGAAGAAGAATCCGACGTGACGAACTCCATGCGCGGACGTAGACGACTTGCACTGTGGAGGTGGTGTGGTGATAGCCTAGGGCGTCGGTGCGCAGGGCCATCGATGTAGACCGCGTAAAGCGATGCTATGACCCGTTGGGGCGGCATAGCTGCAGAGCGCAAGTCGGTGCAGCGGCTGGGAGACCACCAGTGACGTACACACGAAGTAAGGCGCTTTGAAAGTTGGTAGCATGGACCAAAGGCGGTGGCACTATGGCCCGAAGGGGCGACACAGTGCCAGCCCGTACCGCGATCGGTGGTAGGCGCGTGCTTGGGGATATGCTTGGCTACACGGGCACGAGATCGGTTGATCAGACCAACAGTGCGCCGTATGGCGGAACTGTCGGTGAAGTCCCGGGCAATGAAGATGATGACGATCCAATGGGACGGCCACAGCGGCCTACTGATGAAGGCGTAGTAGCCGACCGAGATGTGCGGCAGCCTGCTGTGAGGACGCGACAGCCTGCCAAGGCAGGCAGCGGAGGCGGCAGGCGCACGGGTGCGGTGTAGATCGTCGACGCCGATGATCGGAGTAGAGGCGTGATGATGACGATGGCAGTGGGCGACTCAATCTGATCTATGATCGATAAACCAAAAAAAGATCGCTAAGTGACCGGCGGAGAGAAAAACTGATCTAGTAGATCGGAAAAGACTCACTAGGGCAGCCGATCACAGATCGGTGGACGAACCGTGCGACAGATTACGCGGCCCCTGGCGGAGATCATGGAGATCGATCCCCCCGGGGGTGCCGCGGTGGAAGCGTGCGGCTAGGGTTTGGATCGATTAGGCTGATACCATGAAAGAGTATGAGTTTGGCGAAATATGATGGATATATTATTGAGCCTCATCGGCGAGTATATATAGGCGTAAAGGGGATTATCTTAAAATAAAAGTCAAGTTAGGATTATACATAAATAGATCCTAACTCTATCTAAACTACCATAACAACCGTATATGTCTAATACTCTAATAGTTTGTATGAAACAAATATATTTAGACATCTTTTACTGTGTAGATTTGGAGTAAACCTACACACTAAAAGTTGTCTAGATACATTTACTTTACAAAAGCTAAATCATATTATATTTTGAAACGAAGAGACTAGGTGTTAGATGATTAAAAAATATACCCTAAAATGATAGCTTGAATAAACGAGATGGCTGCATGCATCTAACATGGATATTAAAATGATTTAATATGTTTAAGTTTTATATTTTTCTATTTTTTGCGGTGGATATTTTTCTAAATTATATCACTGACCCCTTACCTCTTATTTAGAATTTACTTAAAGTAATAATTTAAATTCAATCAAACGTTAGTACACGCTAAAACAAACACTTTCTATTTTTCAACATCTCTGTTGATGCTTCATATTAAAAAATGATTGTAATTTTCTAAAAATTAACTTCAGTGTTATCAGTTTATCATTATTCAGAGCACCTTGTGTATTTTTTATTAATTATTACAAGCAATGTTTTGGCTTTTGAGACCCATATGCTAACTTTATCTAAAATGCAATTTATATGCATTCTGAAATGTAAAAAGTCCCAAAAGAAAGTTCACGCATACATCTCACATCCTTCGTGTGGACAAAATCGTTTTCTAAAAAAGCAACTCATCACACGGTAAAAGGACAAAATTCAGTCAAAATGAAGATTTTTACAAGATAATTTTCTATTTTCAAATATTTAAAAATGATTTTTCTAAAACTTTACGTGTGTACATAGAATGTGGAGATGTACAAGCGTATTTTCTATCAGGTTTTTTACAATTTGAGATGTATTTTTTATGTGAAAGGAGCATATGCATCCGGAAAAGATCTGAATTTCTATTGTGAAACATGTCTCCATGTTTCTCTGTAGTAACTTCACTTCTCTTACACATGTCTATCAACTGAAAACTTTCCAGGCTGAATTGAAAGAGAAGCTGGGAAATCCTAGGAAAGACTATTCAGTAAAAACTCCAAAAGAATGTGTGGATTTATTTTCCAAGGTAATACAACGTGGTGCTATAGCCAAGAATATGTTGCTGTGTAATGATGGGTTCCCAGCGAGCTCGTCAAATTCCAAATTCAAGTTCAAGTCCAACACCAAGGCCATTTCTTTGCATATTCAAGTTCTAGAGGAACAATTCCAAGCTGAACAATCGTTATCATCTGCCCTAAGTGTATACAATGAACGTTTGATCGCAAAGTTAGAAGAAATTTTAATTGAGCTGGAGCACTCCATAGAAAATAAAGAGAAAGTCATGAAGATGCTCAGTATTTGTGGTTGAGCACTAACAGCTAAGATCAGTCCCTTTGTCGTGAAATGGATCCTTAAGCTGAAAGTATTTGTTAGTGCACTAGTCTGCACTTGTTATGAATTTGGGTTGTTTCCTTGTTGCAACATGTCTTTAATTTGTATGGTACCTTATAATGTACTTCCTCTGTTTCAAAATATATCCCTTTTTAGCAAAGCTGTTTTAGCTTGCTAAAGATCCTTATAGTATCAATGGAGGTACTATTGAGGAACACAGTGCACCAATATGGAAGTAGTATGATTGCTGAATGCGTGATCTCTGGATTGCTAGCCTGCTTAATATTGTTGCTTTATATGCTGCAAGGTTGGATTGTTGCGTACGTAATATGTGTGGATGGATAAAATTACATGTAACACCAGTGTGTGTGGCATTTGTTGCACAGAACACAGAAACATGACCTTTTTTGTGGCTAGCACGGTTTGTGGCTTAATTTTTTGCATCTGGCCCAAATAAACATCTTCACCTGATGGGTTATAGCATCTCTAACCCATCCCCAAAACGGCAAAGGAGGAGTAAATTTACTCCCCTAACGTCCGCAGCCGAAGCCGCACCGAACCTAACCCTAACCCCTATCAGCGTTTAGAGTAGAATAAAAATAGGACTTGCCACCGCGACCTCGACTCCTTTTTTTTTTCTCCCCCACCCGCATGTTTGCTGTCGGCCCGCTGCCCTTCACCGGATTTGTGCTCTACCGATGGCAAGCTACCCTCTATGCTTCTGGTGGTAGCCTACGTCGCCGGAATCGGCCGCCACAAGCCATTTTCCTCAGCCAAAAATGCGCCACCGAGCTTCGCCGGATTCAACGCATCGTGGCCAGGATTTGCCACGATACGATTGGATCCCGGAGGCCAAGCACCCTCCAGCATGACTACACACCATTGCAACTCCCCGACCGAGCTTGCAGGAGTGGAGCCCCGAGCACCCGCGCGGCCACTAGCTCCGGATCTGGCACCAGCAACCGCACCGGCACCAACCCTTGGACTCACACCGGCACCTTCCCATACCGGAGCCGCCGGAACAAGGTGAGGAAGAGATAAGTTCCAGGGTTCTTTTTAGCATTTTTGGTTAAACCTCATCAATTTTTTAATCTAGATGATTCTTTGTAGCAAGGTGAAGAAAAGAGAAGCTCCATGGTCCGAGGATGACAACAATGCGTTGTACTTTGCTTGGTATCATCAAACAATTGTTGGAGTCGACCAGCCTTTCCAAAAAAATTGGGAAGAAATACATGCCAATTTCAATGAAATAACTAGTGGAGATGCAAGATCATTAGTATCGATTATGAATAGGTGGACTTTGCTAGTAATTTACTCCAATACGGGAAATCTATGAATAAATGGAGCTTGCATGTATGAATAATGGTGTATGAATATTGAGCTTCTCTCTTATTCATCTTGTTAAGTACGAGCTGACGTGACATTTTAGCAAATTAGGATGATGCTATTACTATGTATGACTAATTTATTGATATTAGGATGATGCTAGTATTACTATATATATGAACTATGAATCTTTATGTTACACAAAAGAAACTATGATATATGCAAAAAAATAAATTGTTTCTGTGTTTTGTGCAACAAATGCCACAAACTGATTATCTGTGGATGCACCAATATGTACTAGTATGATATAGTACATTATGTTACAAGTGCTGCTATGATGGATCATTGACATAAGGTTCAGGTTCTCAAAACAATGCCTTAGCCCTTTGTTGCACACCATATTCATACGCGTCATGGGATAAATGGAAATACATTTTTGAATCAGAGCTCAATATTTTCTTTCACGTCTGAATGGACTGATGAACAGATGGAGTACGACCCGGAAAAAAAGACCTTATACAATTTTTTCTGTTCTGTAACTTGGAGTAGTCACATTCAAAACCGTACTGGAGCTGCAAATCCTCCCGTCGTCCTCCGTAATATTTTTGAATCCGAGATCATGGTATCCAATTTTCTCCCCCTACGTCCAGAAAAAGGCTAATTTGAGCAAGGTCCTGAATGATCAGTTGATGTGACCAGGCCTTGGATTCGTGAACAGAGAGAAGTACGGTCTACTAGCAGTTATTCTTTGGACGGTCACCAAATTCAAATTCTGAATCGAGAGGCAAAAGCTCCCGCCTACACGAAATATTTGGGCCCCATATTTAATCTTTTGTATACTGGAAAATTATGTTTGACCTATCGTACTGATGACCAATGGCGATTATGAAATTTCTGGGTTGGGTGGTGGGGTTCGCTCGTAATTTTTATTACTAGGACTATAGACAAATTCAAAATCTTAATCGAGGGTAAAAACCTACAGCCCAAACAATTTCGTAGATGTAGTCAACAATATTTTTTATTTCTAAAAATAGGGAGTAGCATTTTTTCAAATTATTACTTGTACTCTAGCCAAATTCAAAATCTCAGTTGAGCAGCAAAATTTACCAATGTTCTGTGCAATTTTGTAATGGATGGTCAGTTGATGTGACTCTCGGCCTTCAATTCCTGACCAGATAGCGTACTAGTCTACAACTATATTTTTCTATTATTACTTCATTGCTAGCCAAAATTCAAAATCGTAAAATCGAGCGGCAAAATCCCAACCGACTCATATGCATTTCGAGCCCCTCCGTTTCAAATATTTTCAGCAAAAATCTCCCACCGATGGAGTACCATTTTTCTTGTATTACTTGGACTCTTGCCAAATTCAAAATATCAATCGAGCGGCAAAGTCACACACCGACGTTGAAGCATTTCTCGCCACACCGTTTCAAAAACTTTGAACAAAATCTCCGACCGGGGAGTACCATTTTTCTATTATTATTATTTATCCTAGAGCCAAATTTAAAATCTCTATCGAGCGGCAAAACACACACCGACCTTGAAAATTTCCCGCCCCACCGTTTCAAAATCTTTGAGACAAAATACCCCATCGTGGAGTACCATTTTTCTATTACAGTATTATTATTTGTCCGGTAGCCAAATTGAAAATCTCAACCGGGTGGCAAATTCACACACCAACCTTGAAGCATTTCCAGCCCCGCCGTTTCAAAAACTTTGAGGCAAAATCTCCCACCATGGAGAATCATTTTTCTATTATTATTATTTGTCTAGTAGCCAAATTCAAAATTTCGGTTCGAGCGGCAAAATCATAGACCAACCTTGAAGCATTCCCTGCCCCACCATTTCAAAAACTTTGAGGCAAAATCTACCACCGGGGGATTACCATTTTTCTATTATTAGTCAAATTCAAAATCTCAATTGAGCGGCAAAACCAGAGACCGACTTTGAAGCATTTGGCGCCCTTCCATTTCAAAAACTTTTGATGTTAAAATTCATTTTCTACCTATTGTTTCGACACCCTACGGCACGCTAAAGTCGGTAGCTTGGGGGCATGACTGTAATTATTTTTCTATTCACCTCCATAAACCCGATTCGTGCAGTTTTTCCAGCTGGCCCTCCCAAAATCCCAGGCTTCTCTCCCATGACCATCGTGCGCATCGCCCGGCGGCAATTCCACGGCTGTCAGAGCCGCTTCATCGACGCCCACCCCATCGGATCTAGTTCACCGGGTCTCTCTGCTACTCCACCAGAGTTGTGGTCTCGCTGACCGTGCCTATGGTGTTGCCGACCGCCCACGCTCTGCTTCCCTGCCACCGAAAGCTACCCAACCGTACCGGAGCACCTTCACCGTTGTCTACCAAACGAGATCTAATTCCACAAGTTCCATGTCCACTACTCCAGACCAGCTACATGGTTGTCGCAATTGACTGCACTGACATCAACCGCCCAAGATCTACTTCCTCGACGCCAACAGCCAACACAACCGCAACACCCTCAGTGACCTAGATGTCACTCGCACGATATCGATGATGCTTAGCCGCCTCTCCGACCAAGGTAACCAGATCTCTAACATGTTTTCGTTTTGTCAGCTGTATAGCAGGTTCAAGCCTATCGCAGTGAACTACATTTTTGTAATCGTGCTAGTACATACAAGTCACTAGGCACGCCTGTTCTTCGTGCTAGTACATACAATATTATTAGACATGTTGGTTTGCATTCGCTGCTCTACAAATATCAAGTCATGCACATGTCTGTTATTTTGTCATGGACATGTTCTTCTCTTAGCTGCTCCGTACACCAGTAAATGCCTGCTATTGTGTAGTTCTTGCAAAATGTAATGTCAGTAGAAAATATTAGTGTGGATTCCCTGCTACATGGTTACTGACACTATCTGGTTATTCCTGAGCTAAGTTCCTGCTATTATTTCCTCCCTGGCATCGTTCTGTTATCATGTGGTACCCGTTCAAACTCTTTGTACTAGTTCGATTATAATTTTGTTGTTGCCATCTGGTTCTTCAAAAGCTGCAACACTGACTATTTTCGTTTTCTTTGCGTATGGCTCAAAAAGGAAACACTAAACATGTTGGTTTGCACAGCCTATAGGTCTACTAGCAATGCCATTATATATTTTATGTATCCAGTGCTGGTTCGTCCTAATCAACAGCATAATTATTCTTTACTGTATAGTTCATTTGTGTTTTCCATTCCTGCTCAACAAGTTCTGGTATGATGCGGTTATAATTTCTATGTGGTTCATTTCTGGTATGAAGCAGCCCCAACCTACTTCAAGCGTTCATTCTCGAGACTGGTCCACGCTTGACATACTGCTTGTACCGTATAAAGTGGCTTTGGGGGTGTCTACCTCTCTCGCATTAGTTGGTATGCCCTTTGCAACAGAGGGCTCCGAAAGGGGTATAGTATAGACAACTACTTGATCAATGTTGTCGTGACAGTTCGTAGGTAAGAATGGTTCTTGTGCGAAAGCCCATTCAACCACGTAAAACATACAAAGATAAAGTAGAGGCGTCTATCTTTGTTTTGCAGGGGGCGTTTCTTCGTGATATGGTTGTGGCAAAGGTAAAGTAATTACCTTTTTTTACGAAGTAGTAGTATATAGTCACGGAGTTGGCAGACTACCACACCGGAATGACACTAGTACCCTAGTGTCTATGGCGCCGGAATCCGGTGCCACCAGATAGAGATCACGACGTGAAGGACCATATCACATCGCATTTACATTCAATGTTATTGTTTGTATATATTATTGTGTGCTAGTATTAGATACTCGACGGTAGCCTAATAAGATGATCCCTGTTAAAAATTACCAATGCTCGTGTTCTCCCTTAGTGTGCACCCCCAAGAAAGTTCTTCGGTATTAGGTAGGCCGTGATGATCGGGTGTCAGACATATCTATGCTCGCATATAGTGGGTGTAAGCCATGTTGCATAGCGAATACACTAAGGTTGAGTTGGGAAGCCTAGCATATAGTAGACATGGACTCGGAACACGGATGGTCGAAAGATCGATCACGAGTCGCATGAATGATGTGACCGATGTTTAGCGTCCACCCTAGAACCCACATTGATGGCAGTGATGATCGGGGGATATGTGGGCGAAAGGGATCGTGTTATCACTAGAACCCTTCAGGGGATAGGTGTTTCCCAGTGGAGTTATTATTAACTCATTTAATTATAAACTTAGTCTAAATTCCTCTTGCAATTATAAACGTAGAGATGGCTCACCGTGAAGCTTACTTTGTCATTGAGGAATGGGTAGTTGGTGAGAAACTTAGGCTTGATGGATCCAACTTCCCTAGTTGCTTGTGCGCCTGAATGATCTCCTTACTAGGAATCATGTGGTAGACTACATACGCCGCACAATAGATTTGACTGAGCCAGACCACTATGAGACCCCACAAGAGCAGGCAGACCGCTACTATCATCAAGAGATGTCCACCTACATTCATATAATAATGCGTTACGGGATGGTGGATGAACTCCATCTGCTCATGGGTGATCTTGATCCATATTCGATGGTGGATCAGCTGAGAGCAGAGTTCATAAGGCATGTGCGCATGTGGAAGCACGATCTGCATGTCTGAGGGCTCACTTGGAGCGCATGCTTGATGCACAGATGAGACTGGTTTACTTCGTGGACCACTTGATGGATGAGTTGTTTGCGATAGGCGTGTTGTTTCGATCGTTGCCTCCTAGCTACGAAGGACATGTCTGGAGTAGCATCATGAGTGGTGATACAGAAACATTGGATTTCCAAGAGTTCATATTACGTTTTAGGAACGTAAAGGTTGAACCAATCGCCGGTGAGGTCATCGATGACAAAGGTATATATTTGATATACAATTTTATAAATGTTATAATCTTGCAAACACATTTGTAGTGCCAAGTATATTTGATACTTGTTCTGTTTTGCTGAAAACAGGTCCTTCTGCATTAGAGGTGATTGCTGGAGAGGAGGTGACGTTGCATGTTGATGGCAGGCATGATGATGATGGCCAACGACACTCTCCCTCGACATTTATCACTTAGTTTATGTTTAGGATGATTACTGTCATCGATAGATTGTAAATTTCTTTAGTGTGTCTCACACTTTGTGAGACGGTTATTCATATGAGCTTGTAACAAACAGTTGTTCCACTTTTATGAATGATTACTATTCGTGTTCATATCTCGTTCGATTACGTGTGAATTATCCTTGTTATGAAACTTAATGATATGTTCATTACTGAATGAAACCATTGTTTAAAATTCAAATTTATATTGATAATATGTGAAAGTCATTCGATTTCTTATCACATATGAATCATTCCTAAGTTCGGCAAAATAACTTGAACACTGTGTATTACTTGAATACAAAGTGTTTGATGAATTGTTAAAAGTAAATACATATTCGATGTATTGTGTTTTGTCATAATGGTGATTATCATTATATGATTGTTTAAATGTGTAAATAAGTTTACCAAAGGAAACATGAATATAAAAATATTTGATATGATCAAATTATTTCATCAACAAAGGGTACTAAAGATAAATGAGAATCTAATTACTACGATTTGATCAATAGTAATGAAATTCGACCTTATAAGAATGGCATGAAGAAAAATTGTGGAACGCAATGCATTTAAAATGCAAAGCATCACAATAGGATATTAGATATCAAAGTAGGTGAATATATGGCACCAAATAAATCGTTGTAGTGTGGATGTAGAGACCATTAGTTACAAATAGTTAGCACTCAATTAGAATATATAGTGAACCATCTGGATTCGTGACATCGGCCCCATATCTAGTATGGATCGTCGTGGAAGTTTTGGGGTTATTCGATATAACCAAAACAATAGAGAATCAGTCCTTGTAGTGTATTCATTGGAAACTTTGAATACAAAATCCATAGGTGAAATGAAAAGAGAAGCAAAACTACTGTTGTTTGGATTTTGGTGCATTCTTGAGAAAGTTCACATTCAGTGATATTTCTCGATTATGGAGCAAATGGAAGATAGTGAAAAACAGGATGAGGATTCAAGACCCTACATCATAGTGTTGAGAAGCGCAACGGAAAGCGTTCCTGAACGATTCTCTTCACAAAGGAAAGAATCAGTGATAATGATCATTGTGATTTTCCCAATCGTGTTTTCACTACATGAGGTAGAATTCAAAATGTAACCCATATCTTGTATGGAGACATTTGTGAATAATTTTTCATGATTACCAGAATATGACATAACTATGAACTACTAAGGAAATAATGGTAAGCTAAAGATATGAGAAATCCCAAAGCAAAATTCCCTTCATATTAGAAAGTAATTCGTTGTTGAATCTTACAAGCAAAGGGGTTACTTGGATTTTCCCAAATGACTGCAAAGCCATAGTGGAAAAAGGGGTGAATGACAAAAGCACATTTTGTCCAGTATTGGACAAATTCAAATGAATTTGATTCAAGTGTGCTGAAAGTCTGGTGGATTTAATACTAGTAAATGAAGGGAATATGCCCGAGAGGCAATAATAAAATGGTTATTATCTTATTCCATGTTTATGATAAATTTTTATTTTGCATGCTATAATTGTATTAATTGGAAACGTTAATACACGTGTGTGTAATAAACAAAATACGACGTTCCTAGTAATTCCTCTCATATAAACTAGCTAGTTGATTAACAAGATGATCAAGGTTTCGTGATCATGGACATTGGATGTTGTTAATAATGAGGTCACAAGATTGGTCGAATGATGTGATGAACATTCATCTGAAGTATAGCATTAAGATCAAAGTAATTTTGTTTATATTTCTATAACATCATACGAAGTAATCCTAATCCTTAGGCCATGAGATCATGTTAATCACTAACATAGAAAGAGTATCTTGATAACATCAAACGTCACACCGTAAAAGGGTGACTATAAAGGTGGGTTCAGTGCTACGAAGGTGGTATGTAGAGGCTCATGGATCAAGAGTGGTATTTGTCCATCCTGATGACGGGTAGATATACTTGCGGCCCTCTCGGTGATATCACATTGAAATAGCTTGCAAACAAGTAATGTGATCACAAGAATGTTATATCACGGGAACGAGAAAACAGTTCATGTCGGTAACAGGAACAAACTAGGTATTTCGATACCGATGATCGAATCTCGGACATGTAATATATCATGAGACAAAGGGATTTAGTTACGACGTTAAAGGTTCACACTATCACAAGAGTCATTGTTGAATGTGTGGGAGTCAGTATGGATCTCCAGTTCGCGCGCTAATTATTGATCGGAGAGGGGTCTCAATCATGTCTACATTACTCACGAACCGTAGGGTGACAAACTTAAGGGATACCTGCACCATTTGGAGCAAATATGTTTCAGATAAATGATTAAGAAAGCGTTGGAATCATTTTGATGAAAACCGGAATTGTTTCAGGTGAAATTGTAGAAATTGGTTCTGCATGTGATATTGAAATGTTGCAGGGGGTTTTACAGCATAACTCTTTTTTCTGGATTGGGCGGTCTTGAGGTCCTCACGGACTTTGTGAACCTTCTCTTCGGCTTCTCGGAGAACGTCGGGTCCAAATATCTGACTCTCTCCTACTTGAGACCAATTCAAAGGGGTGCGACACTTTCTTCCTTATAGGAACTCAAATGGTGCCATCTGTAAACTAGCTTGATAACTGTTGTTATATGAGAATTCTGCGAAAGGCAGGCAGTTTTCCCATTTTGATCTGGTTGACTCTCTCAGTCTGTCCATCAGTTTGCGGGTGATAAGCTGTGCTGAAGTTCAATTTGGTTCCCAATCCTTCCAGAACTTTCTACCAAAATCTCGAGGTAAACTTGGTTCCTCGATCTGATACTATGGTCTTGGGGGTTCCATGCAGACTAACATTCCTAGCAATATACAGCTCTGCTAGCTTTGAACTCTAGTAGGTTGTCTTGACTGGTATAAAGTGAGCTACCTTGGACAGTCTATCAACTATGACCCAGATTGAGTCATTTCCCCTACTGCAAGTAGATAAACCGGTGATAAAGTCCATTCCAACGGAATCCCATTTCCATTCCGGAATCTGCAATGGTTGCAACAGTCCCGTGGGTCTCTGATGCTCTACTTTGACTCTTTGACAGATGTCACACTTGGCGATGTAGCTTCCGATTTCTCTCTTCATCTTGTGCCACCAAAATTGCTCTTTCAAATCTTGATACATCATCGTTCCTCCGGGGTGGATAGAATAAAGAGTATCATGAGCTTCCTGCATGATAACTTGTTTCACCTCCGAATCTGCTGGCACACAGATACGACCTTTGTACCACATAACTCCTTCTTCGTCTTTAGTGAATCCAGGTACCTTTCCTGCACCAATACAACGCTTGATTCCATCGATACTTTCATTCCCCTTCCGGGCTTCCTTGATTTGGCTAATCAAAGTGGGTTGAAGTTCAATGCCAGCTAAGAATCCTTTGCTAACTAATTCAGTTCTGAACTTCTCCAACTCCTCATACAAACTTGGCTGCTGCTCCTTGATCATGGTGTTTAGCCTGCAAGGCAATCTGCTAAGAGCATCTGCTACCACATTGGCTTTGCCGAGGTGATAGTGAATTTCAAGGTCATAATCCTTGATTAACTCTATCCATCTCCTTTGCCTCATATTCAGCTCCTTCTGAGTGAAAATATACTTTAAGCTCTTGTGATCTGAGTAAATCTCACATTGATTACCCATCAGATAATGACGCCATGTCTTCAATGCCAAAACTACGGCTGCTAATTCAAGATCATGGGTCGGATAGTTCTGCTCATGCTGCTTCAGTTGTTGAGACAGATACGCGATGACTTTGCCTTCTTGCATCAACACTCATACAAGACCAATCTTGGATGCATCACAATATACATCAAACGGCTTCTTGATGTCTGGCATGATCAATATTGGGGCTGATATCAATCTCTTCTTCAGTTCTTGAAAACTGGCTTCACATTTGTCGATCCATTCAAACTTCTTGTCCTTTTTCAACAATTGGGTCATGGGTCTGGCAATGCTCGAGAATCCTTCTACGAACTTGCGGTAGTACCCCGCTAATCCGAGAAATGCACGGACTTGGGTTTGGGTGGTTGGGGCTTCCCATTCTTCGACATATTTGATCTTGGCAGGATCGATAGAGACTCCTCCGGCAGACACAATGTGTCCTAGGAATCCTACTTCTTTCAGCCAAAACTCACACTTGCTGAACTTGGCATATAACCGATGCTCTCTCATGGTTTCTAGGATGATTCTCAAATGTTGCTCATGCTCCTCTTCTGACTGGGAGTAGATAAGGATGTCGTCGATAAACACAACTACAAACTTATCTAGGAAATTCATAAAGATCTTATTCATGAGATTCATGAAATAAGCAGGGGCATTGGTTAATCCGAAAGACGTAACCGTATACTCTTATAAACCATAGCGAGTAGTAAAGGCAGTCTTCGAAATATCGTTTGCACGAATCTTAAGTTGGTGATAACCAGTCCTGAGATCAATCTTTGAGAATACCTGGGCTCCAGTCAACTAATCAAATAGATCCTCTATCTTTGTCAAGGGGTACTTGTTCTTGATGGTGACGTCATTCAACTTTATGTAATCTGTGCACAAACGGTTGCCTCCATCTTTCTTGTCGATGAATAACACTGGTGATCTCCATGGCGATGCGCTTGGTTGAATCAAGCCTGTTGCTAACATGGCATCCAACTGCTTCTTCAGTTCCACTAACTCTGAGGGGTTCATGCTATAGGGTCTCTGGGGTATGGGTCCGGTTTCGGGGATTAGTTCGATAATGAACTCAATATCCCTATCCAGGGGCATACCTGGAAATTCATCCGGGAATACGTCGGGGTATTCACAGACTACTCCGACTTGGTCTATGGTGGGTAGGGCTAGACTCTTGTTGCACTTGAATTGGCAAGGTAAGGTTTCAGATATATGCTCTACTGTGACTCTAGATCTACTGGTCATGGTGATGGATTTCTTAGCACAGTCTATCATTCCTTTATACCTTGACATCCAATCCATACCTAGTACTACTTCCAATCCTTTGGTTCCGAATACTATTAGGTTGGCATAAAAATCTATCCCATGTATTCTGATAGGCACAGCTTTGCAAATTTTTCTAGCTTTTGTAGTTGACCCGAGGATTTGAGCTATCATGACATGCTTCAAGTTGGTTGGGTGAATCTTACTAGTGCATGCAAATGCTTCGGTGATAAATGAATGCAATGCTCCTGAATCAAACAATACCCTTGCTAAAACTGAGTTGACAAAAAACATACCCAGCACTACATCTGGCGCTTCCTGGGCTTCCTCGGTGTTCATGTGGAAGAGACGGCCGTTGTGGTTGTTAGGGTTCCCTGGAGCAAACCTTCTCCCTGGTTGAACACGATGCTGCTATTGAGCTAGGGCATTCACATTGGCAGTGGCGGCAGTCTTCTTGGGACACTCATTGGAATAGTGACCCTTCACTCCACACTCGAAACAAGTGATCTGAGACTTGTCTTTTGCTGCGACGGGTACAACATTGCTGCCAGTTCTGGGTGCAGTGTTGTTGTTGTTGTTGCTCTTGGGAGGGGCACGGTTGAAATTGTTGGTGTTGCCGGAGTTGTGATTGTTTCCTCCGGACTTCACATTGCCTCTGGACTTCACATTGCCTCACTTCCATGCCCTTGGTTGGTTTGGGCCATCTGAGCTATCTGCTGCAATATTGCTAAGTTGGCCTGGCACTCTGCCCTGCTTGCTTCACGGTCTGCAACTAACATCTGCATAATCTGCAGTATTGGGTCTTGCGACGAGCTGCTCCCTCCTTGGTTTCCACGAGTCATCTGAAGATTGAGGTAGATAAAGGGGTAAGAGGGAAAGTTCTAAGATTCATGGTTTTGGTTTCAAAGCTAAAACTTTGAGTTCGACTCCGGTTTTGCAACTAACTCCATTTCATTCACTCAAACAAGCACACGGTACAAACACACACCACAACAATAAAGGAAAACAGATGGTTTGAAGAACCATTCTACAAGCTACGATACAGTGGGACCGATACATCTCATGCTACGACAGTGCTCTAGTGCATCTACTCAACGTCGATGAAGTCGGAGTCCTCATTGTCAGTGTAGAAGTCCACGGCATCCTCCTCCAGAAAGTCATCATCATTGTTGAGGTAAGAATCCATGTCTCCCTTGATGTCTTCACCCTCCTCTTCTTCCTCCTTTGCTGCAAGCCGAGCTTCTTGCTCCTTGACGGTCTTCTCAAGGTCGGCCACCTTCTTGCAAAGACGGGCGATGGTGAGATCCTTCTTCTCACGGTGGAGGGAAAGATACTGACGATCCTTGACTAGAAGTGAGAAAGTTTAAGCCTTCTGGTCGGCAATGGCACAATTGTGGTTGGAAAACACCCTAGCATTGTCCAATTACTTCTAGCAATCATACAGTAGGAATTCAAGGTTCTCCACTTGACTCTTTAGCTCCGGATGACTTGGCATCTCCATTGGCATCCCCATGAAGTCACGTCTTGCATAGTGAGCAAAACGGGTTCCTTGGTTTTGGTTGACGCTAAGGGCACATAAACGTGCGAGAGCTTCATGCATTGCTCTAGCTAATCCATCTAGCCAGTTGTTCTCTCTCAGACAGAACTGGATTCTCCCAGACGTTGGTGCTTCTATGCTTCCTCTAAGATCAGCGGTGACTAGACAGTGTAAATCTCCTCCTGGGGGTCCAGGAAGTTGAGCCCCAAGAAACTCCGGATGGGGGCGTCCCAGTAACTCCGACAGTGAATCTAGGTCCCTCTCGAAGATCAACTGGCCTCCGTTTCCCAACTGGTAGAACTTGCTAAACTGAGTCTCCATCTACAAGAATCAAGGATGAGGAAATTAGTGAAGTGATCAAGTGTGTCCAATTTTAAGTAGTAATGTAAGAATTTGAGGAACATGAATTTTTGAGAAAGAATGAATTCCCAAGGATAAGAGAGGAAATAGTTTTTCATAAATACTCACTTTGGTTTGGAAACTAAGTTTTTGTTCGGACGTCCATTCTAACTAGGGTCTCCTATGGTTAGGATGGCTCTGATACCAACTTGTCAACACCCGGATTTTAAATCCCAGATGCTTGTTATGTCATCCATCGCGATCTCAGGATTACCATTTTTGCGAGACATAACAGATTGGATATCACAGTACATCATCCATTACAGACCATACATAAGGTCTTACACAAATAAGGATCTCATGATCCAGTCTTAATACAACAAGCAGCGGAATAAAAGATAAGCATAGCGGTGGGGTCCATCTTCAGGGGCACAGGCAATGCTGACGAAGGCAGATAGTCCTAGTTATCATATCCGTCCTGCTGGCCATCATCTTGGTAGTCTCCTTCATAGTCTGGCCATGAGAATAGCCAGGGCCAAAAGCCATGAGTACTCTTTAAGTACTCGCAAACTACCACCAACAAGTAGGATAGTTCTAAAGTGACGTGCTAACTCTAAGTTTAACTACAAGGTTAAGTTTGAAACCTAAGCTGAGTTCAGAAGAAAAGAAAGATAAAATAAAGTTCTAGAATCACTTAAGTTCTGAAGCTAGTGTCATAAACACAACCCTATTATGGCCAAGTCAAGAGTCATCATTCATTTCATAAGTTATTTTGACAACAACATAGTATGCCATTCCAACTGTCCATAACCGTGGACGCGGCTATTCGAATAGTTTGACACTCTGCAAAGGTGGTACACTTTTACCACAAGATTCGATACATCTGTCAGGGATAACCTTGAATCATCATACTTAGTATGCAGATAATCAAACATAACCTTTCCTTTACACACACTAGTATAAGCACCTCTCTTATGAGTATGGCCTCCCAACCATGACCATCTGTCATCTTGGGCACTGCATAGGTGGACAACATTGAGAGGTAGCCTTAGCTCCAACCTCTCCCGTGAGGGAACTAATACTAATGCATATAAATTTCCGGCTAAGCCTTACACAATTCAGGTATTGTGGTTGTACGGTAAATTTGGAATGGTATCGCATCTAAATCCAACCATCAGTTTTGTAAAAAGGGTTAAGGCTCATGCCTCAACATTTTCATCACCATAAACCATTTGTGTTTCTCAATACATGTCAAAACATCTCAATAGAATGACTCATCATTCCAAGGTTTTCATAATTCAATTTCACCAAGTATTCCCATCTAAAGTGACTCAAGTTTTTATCTACTCTAAACTACTAAGTTAAGAGTTTTCACTTTAGGTGGAAAGATGGGATCAATCTCATGCCACAGAATGACATCTAAAGTTATCTATATAGGTCAAGTTTTATACTCTTTATGCTACCTTCAAAACAAGTAAAAGACTTTGGGTAAAGTAAAGGAAGTAAAGCTTGAAAATAATACTTGGGGTAAGTAATAGTCAAAGTGGTATAACCAAAGCATGCCTAAAGCATCTTTGCTCAATCATCTAGCTTAATTCTAGCTTTCTAAGCATTATACTTGAAAGTGTTAGCTTGCATTGTTAATGGTGGCTTGCCTTGTGTAGTGCAGTGGTTGAAGTTTTCTTCCTCCTCTTGATAGAACTCCTCCTCTTCGAAGGCTTGGTCGGTACTATCGGCTATAAATACATACAGAGTACACAATCACCAAACAATACTTAACTAGTATAATTAGCACTCTAAGGCACACATTTGATGATCTATTATCATCACAAGCATCACAAGTTTTATTAACTAGTTTTATTCTTTTTATTTAAGAAAAGTAATTTCTACTCATTGAAAATTAACTAAGATTTAAAATTCACCACTTAAGATATGGGATCATGTGGACACATGTCATCACCACATATTCTAACATGTGGGAATGTGATTTAAGGGTTGGATCATATCTACTTAAGTTTAGGTTTATTATTTAATGATTTAAAGTCACTAGAAATGCCTATATGGCATTATTTTGGTACTAGTCCAAAGTCACTGGATGTAAACCTTAATATTGTTACATATTCAGATAGGTATGGTTAAATGTGATTTTTGAGAGTTGGAATCAACTCAAAAGCTAAATTGGTTGATTTTATAAAAATGTTTGAATGTGCAAAAGCTTCTGTTTTGTTATTTTTACTAGGAGAGATCTCTAACTCTAATTGAATTAAATCCAACGGTATTTGGTAGATCTTTTTAGTAGCTTTCCAGCAAAATTGGAATCACTCCATTTGGATATGTAAATCTCTCTGAATGGATTTTTAAACTAAGGGACAGAACTAACTTCAAACTAAAATAGAAAATTCCTAATTTGAATTAAATGGGTCGCGTGGGAAAGAAAACAGGCCGGTCCAATGGCTTTCCGTGGCACAGAGAACAGCTGATAGGGGGTCCACTAGTTGGTGGCTCTTTACACGCGAAGCGGTACGGGGCGATGTGGGCCCTTAGATTAAAAGGGGGATCTACGGCTGAAGGGTGTCGTCTCCGGCGAACAGTTCGCCGGCGAGAACTAACCCTAGCGGCTCGGTGGGGGTGCTCAGGGGGCATACCAGGGCTCCAGCAACGACGGCGAGGCGGGCAAACAAAGTCATGGACAACGGCAAACTCAAGGGTGGTCCCGGCAACTCTTGGGGTCGTCGCAATCAGCGGGGCCCTTCTCCTCCAGTAGCGGCCAGCTCCGGTGGAATTCTGGCGACTACAAGCTCGAGCGGCTCTGGGGAGATGTGGGGAATGATCAGTGACGAGAGGGGAGGTGAGTGGTGTGCAGAATAAGGCTGGGGGTGTCCTCCTTATATAGGCTCAGCGATGGGACAACACGGCGTGGCCAGGCGACGGTGGCGACATGGCTACGGGTTGCTAGCGGCATGGCTGCGAGCGGCGATCGATGCGCGGTCTCCTGGCGGTGCTCTACGGTGTAATGGCGCTGCTAGGGGCGGTGGCAAACGGTCAGGCGGTGCTCATGCTCTGAGAGGCAGAGGCGATGCTCGACACTGCGTGCGGTGGCTGCGGGTCAAACGGCGGCGAACGGGCATGTCCGGGTGGTTCCTGGGGTCGTGGCGAAGCGGTGAGCGCGGGCTGCGCTCGAGGTGAGGCGTGTGCACGCTTGTCGGGTGCGGCGCTCTGGCACGTGCTCGGCATGGTGCAGACGCTCTGGGTGTTGCGCTCTGGGAGTGGTCCATGGCTCGGTTCTGCTCGGGGAGGGGACAGAGGGCGGTGGTGTGGTCTAGTCTAGCTCCTAGACATGGCGAGAAAGAGAGGGGCGGTCGGCTGCGAGCTATCCATGTTTGACCGGCAAGCATGGTGCTCAGGTGGCGCGGCACTGCTGCTAGGGACTAGCGGATGGGGTGATTATGGCTTGGTTAGATCAAATGGAGACAGAGGGAGTAATTTGAGGTCAAATGGGTGGCAAAACCTTGTAGAAACAGTGAGCTAATACTAGAGTGTGAATCCTGCCTGCTAAGTGTCTGTGAAAATGGCCGAAAGAAATTTAGTTTTGAATTTTGAAAATATTTTTGGTGGGTGTGTTAGTCATAAGCTTGATCATCTGTGGTTTCTTGGGTTTTGAAAAAGAAGCTCATTTGAGTGGTTTTTGAATAAGTCGGATCTTCCCATATGAACTAGATTCAATTTTCAAATGCCATTTAAAATTAGTGTTTGAAAGTTTTTGGTGGATCACAAAGTGGGCCTTGGTACATCATTACATGTACTAGCAAGGGGTGCAAAGATCCACATTTGTTTCTGTTAGGTTTTGAGTTCTAGGAATAGCCAAAGTAGGCATATTGATTAAAATGGCACAAATGACCATTCTCTTCTTTTATTCATTTAGATTTGTTTTTCTTTGGGATTTGTTTGGGATTGATCTAGATGATGTTTATTCACCAAAGAATCATTGTACAAGTAATGGATCACTTAAACAAGGAAATTCAAAACAACTCCTATTTAAATGCATACACATATGAATGCCTTAATAATTTTTAAATGGAAAAGTTTTTGTTAACCCTAATTTTGATGATTTGGATCTTAATAACCTTGGATTAAAGTTTTGGGATGTGACAGGTTCTATCTCCGAAACCATAAGCTACGTAAAACTTGCAACGGATAAATTAGAGGCATCTAGTTTAGATTGTTGTTGGGCTAATGTCATCATATGGTAATGTTGTTAGTTGATGTATAGTAGATACCCTTACAACACACTGATGTCTACGCACTTCTATTCTTGTAGACAGTTGTTGGGCCTCCAAGTGCAGAGGTTTGTAGAATAGCAGCAAGTTTCCCTTAAGTGGATTACCCAAGGTTTATCGAACTCAGGGAGGAAGTGGCCAAAGGTATCCCCTCTCAAGCAACCCTGCAATCAAGATACAAGAAGTCTCTTGTGTCCCCAACACACCCAATACACTTGTCCCCAACACACCCAATACACTTGTCAGGTGTATAGGTGCGAAGAGATAGTGAAATACAAGTGGTATGGATATAAGACAACGGTGCTAGAAAATAGCTTGATGGCGTGGAAGAGACTAAAGGCAAACTGAAATAAAGATGAAAGCAAGCAAACATGTAACAAATCTAGTTGCAAATGGAGTTTCAATGCTTAGAAACAAGTCCTAGGGATCATACTTTCACTAGTGAACACTCTCATATAAATATCATCTCTTTACGATACTACGCTGAACTACTCTCTAGTTGGACATTCTAATCCATGGTAGGGCTATAACAGCACACCTCAAAGTAAGCCTTTCCCATCTAGATAACCCCACACTATCACCTTGAGCGCTAGATGGTTCCAACAAACACCACAATTTCATAGAGACATCCAACTCCAAATATAACTCATAACAAGTATTTGTAATCTCTAGCCTAAGTGCCTCCATGGTGTGCACGCTGTCACATTCACACACATGGGGAGAGCAGAGATCTATTAAAGCACTTGAGTAACAAGGTAGATCTACTTGATTACAAAGCTCATGATCACAATATGATCATGCATAGAGAGAGAGATGAACACATAGCTACTGGTAGAACCCTTAGCCTCGAGGAGGAACTAATCCCTCATCATCATGGTAATTAGCAACAACGATGGAGATGGTGGTGGAGATCGATGGAGATGGCTCTGGGGGCACTTCCCCATCCCGGCAGGGTGCCGGAACAGTGACTTTATATCCCCCGAATCTCCCCTTCGGTGGCGGCGGTGCTACGGAACTTTTCGTGGCTGGAGACTATTCTCCTTAGGGTTTATGCATCGGGAGGCTTCTTATAGGCGAAGAGGCAAGGTCGGTGGAGGCCGGAGGGCCCACACCAGCTGGTGGCACGGCCAACATATGGTGTGCCCACCTTGGTGCCCTACTCCGTCTCTGCATCGTGTTTCCGTGTTGCTCCGGGAAAAATAGGCATATTGGCTTTTGTCCTATCCAATTCCAAGAATACTGATTTTCTGCCTTTTCTGGAACCAAAAACAAAAGAAAACAGGCAACTGACACAATGGCATCTTGTTAATAGGTTAGTCCTAGAAAACATATAAAAATACCTCAAAGTGTGGACAAAGCAAAGAAAAGTAGATACTAAACAAGCATGGAACGTCAAAAATTATAGATACATTTGCAATGTATCAACATCCCCAAGCTTAACTCCTGCTCGTCCTCGAGTAGGTAAGTGATAAAAAGAAAGAATAATTTTTTAGGTGACATGGACCATCATAAACTTGATCAAAGTATTTGTGAAACATTGATAGCTGGGAGCATAGTACTTCAACATAGCATGAAAGATAAAGTTCTAACAATAAGACATAGCAACTATGTTGTAACATGAAAGGATACAAACAAAAGATTCATGAATAATAATGCATTTAAAGACATTTGTTTGTTTCACATAAATAAAACATAATGAGAATGGTATTCAGCTTGTCCCTCATAGTGTAGCAAAACATAAATGCATAGGACACCTTCAAAGTTCATAAGGGTGACTAGATACAAGAAGTTTAGGAACAAGCAATATCAAAGTTATGAATCAATGAACAAGTCTTGGGACAATGCACATTAAACTAAGAATGGCCACTATGCTCTCTCAATAGGTGCATAAAGATAGAAGATGGAGACTCAATAGAAAACTAAAAGAAAGGCCTTCATAGAAGGAAGCAGGGATTCAAGTCTCATAAAGAGCTTCCAAACATTATGGTACTTGTTAGCTTTCAGCTCTCATTTCCCTTATCATAAGCATCTTGAAGTGATTAAGGTTAAAGTGACACAACTAAAAGGATATGCTTGACAAGTTATAAGCCGAAATCTCATGCCCCTTACTTACGAAGATCGAACCTCATGTTACTCAAATTTAGTCACAAGTAAGCTCTTGTCATTGTAAGTACATATGTATAATAGAGAACCGCCAACGGGGTACCCCTTGCACATGATACAGGAGCTATCCAATAATCAAAATGACAAGGCAATCAGACAATGAGCATCTCAGCGATCTTTTTATTTGCTATTTACATAGGTTTTTATTGAGGATGCTTCATAGAGTTCTCATTATGGTTATGCTGCAAGTTTCCACCACGATTAGGCATGGCTTAGGCTAGCGGCCCAGGCGTTTCTATAACACACATATAAACTCCATGATCTTACAAGTTCCACTTTTATTTCACACCGGTGGGATCCATAAGCAAAAGAACATGATATCAACGGGGTACAATGTACAAGTGCAATGTTGAAAGCGTTCCCCATGATACATGGTTTTGCTAATTTCAACTTATAAAGCGCAAGCATATACGCAACAAAGATGGACACAATGGTTCAAGTTTATTAAATGCAAAAAGTAAAGTGTGCCATCAAGTTCATGAGAGCTTTAATCATTAATTTTCACATAACAACTTTAATTCAGAAGGTAGATAAAAACATGAATATACTTGGAATAGAAAATGCTAATAGGTAGGTATGGTGGACTCTTTGGAATAACTTGGTTTTAGGAGTTGGATGCATGAGTGGAACTCATACTTGATTACGGAGGCTAGCAAAAGAATGGTAGCGACCAACTAAGAGAGCAATAATGGCCATAATCATGCAGAGCGACAAAACATCATGAATCAAAGCATAGAGTGATATTACAAGTCGAAAACTAAAGGATCATCAAGGCTATGGTGACTTGGGATAGTCATAACATGGTGTGAGCATGCGCCAAGTCAACCCAAATAAAGCATCAAAGGAGAATACCACAATACTACGCTTTAATATGCTAAAACAACGCATGATTTTTCCAAGGCACATTAAGAAATCTCAATTGTTTATAACATTTCATGCTACAGCAAATATCACTTAGCATAAAGCCAAAACAATATCAAGCATGGCATGGCAAAGCATAGGCCACAGTCAAAAACAAGCTCTCTTTACCACTTAAGCATGAACTTTCCTACTCTTTTCCAATCCAAACCAAACTATTTGAAAAATAATGCATGAAAGAGGGAGTCCAACCAATTTATTAATAAAACTAAGTAAACCAAGCAAACTAAAACCAAAACAAAAACAAAAAAGAAGACGCTCCAAGAACAACACAACTGTGCATGAAACAATAAAAATGAAGTGTTTGGAAGAAACTTGGGATTTTTATTGATGAAGAAGGGGATGCCTTGGGCATCCCCAAGCTTTGACGCTTGTACTTCTTGGATATTTCTTGTGGGGACACGCGTGGCATCCCCAAGCTTGAGCTTTAGTCCATTCTTCATCTCATTACATCATTCCTTCCGTACACCTAAATTTTTTCCTTCATACAAAACTTCACACATTCTTTATTAGCAACATTAGTGCACTCAAGATAATAAGTCATTGGGTTCAGTTTCAACACCAATAAAAATTCCATTTAAACACAAGCTAATGTAGTTTCCCTCAAAAAATCTCAATTCCCCAAAATAAATTAAAAAGGAACCATCAAGAAGCAAATGCAAATAATGGCAGAAATCTATCAAAACATACCAGCAGGTAAAAACCAATTTTTTTGGAAGACCTTCTGTTGATTAAATAGAAATGTGTGAACTAACGAAAGTTATATAACAACCTCGGGGAGAAGCACAAAAAATCACATCTCAAACCGACGTACAGAGATTTTACACGAATGTTTAAAGTGAAGCAAAAAAATCTGTTTTGGGACATTAACTTTCCAAAGCATTATTTCACTATCATTAGAGGTTACTCTTGGCACAAAAAGCAAATAAAAAGGATAAGGAGCGGTTATTACATAGGTAATAACTTCCAAGACTCATCTAAAACTTTTGGGTTATCTCCCAATAAGTAGTTTTCTTTAACGCCTTTAAGTTAGGCATGATAATTTGAGAAGATGCTCACATAGGAAATATGAATTGAAGTAAAAGAGAGCATCAAGAAGAAAATTCAGAACACATTTAAGTCTAACCCACTTCCTATGCATAGGAATCTTGTAAAGAAACAAGTCATTAAAGCACAAAGCAACAAGCATAGTAAAGAAAAACAAGTGCAACTTCAAGACTTTCAACATAAAGAGGGGAAACTTAATACTGTCGAGATACATAAAACCTTGTTTCCCTCTCTCATAATAACTTTCAGTAGCATCATGAATAAAATTAACAATATAACTATCACATAAAACATTCTTATCATGAGCCACATGCATAAAACAATTATTACTCTTGCTATAAGAATAGTCATTCTTATTAATCATAGTGGGAGCAAATTCAACAAAATAGCTATCATTAATATTCTCATCACCATAATCATCAAATATAGGAGGCATATTGTAATCATTAATTTTCTCCTCAATAGTAGGTGGACTGAAAATATCATGTTCATCATTGTAATCATCATATATTGGAGGTTTGGTATCATCATAAGCAATAGAATAGCTATCATCTAAAGCTAGGGAACTAAAAAGTTCATTTTCATAAAATTAGCTTCCCCAAGCTTAGACTTTTCCATAGCATTAGCAATAATGGTGTCCAAAGAATTCATAATAACAACATTGCTATTAGCATGCAAATAAAGTTCCATAGGTTTTTTAATTTTCTCTTCAAACACTTCATGTCCTAACTCAAGATAAATACTATAAATCTCTCTAATTTTATTGTTGTTTTACATTAAGCCTAACTAGTTAAAACAAGAAACAAAAAGACAAAATTGCAGAATCTAAAAGAAATAACTTCGAACACTCACACCGGAGGATATGAGTACCTTTTACCTTAGCTCCCCGGCACCGGCGCCAGAAAATAGCTTTATGTCTTCGCACTTCTATTCTTGTAGATAGTTGTTGGGCCTCGAAGTGCAGAGGTTTCTAGAACAGCAGCAAGTTTCCCTTAAGTGGATTACCCAAGGTTTATCGAACTCAGGGAGGAAGTGGTCAAAGGTATCCCATCTCAAGCAACCCTGCAATCAAGATACAAGAAGTCTGAATAAAGTAATTAACAAAATTCTGAATAAAATAAATAAAAGAGTTTTATTAATTGAGAATTGATTTAAATTTGGTGGAAATTTAATGCATGTGAGTGGAACTTTGGGTGGAGGCTAAATTGATGTGAGTGGAGCTTCCACCACATGAATGAGGAAGAGGTGGGGGCACCACCCTTGGCCACCGGCAATGGGAGGGGAGTATCGCCCCCCTCCTATAAAAGTCCCCCCTCTCCTCCCTCACAAAGCACACCTCCTCATGAAGGATCTCTCTCCCCCTCTAGATATATTCCCCCATGGTCTCGGATTAGCGAGATACATGTTCCCGTGGCATTGTGTCTCGAAGGAGTTGCTGCTTCCGCTGATTCGCTGGAGAGAGGAGGTGGAGGTTGTCCGGTGTCTTGAACGTGTGTGCGAGGACGGATGTGCTGCTGATTTGCGGTGCTAGGACTTCGACACGATCTTGAGATTGGCAAGCGTACGATTACATCATCCACGAGTTCCAACTCGTTAACAAAACTCTGTTGTCTTCGAGGGTAAGTTCTCTATGGATGCATATCCACCCGTTGCTTTGTATCTAGTAGATAGATCTTGGCGTATAGTTCTCATCATAGGAAAATTTTGTTTTCTATGCTGTGAACCCAATAGTGGTATCAGAGCCTGATCTATGCGTAGGTGCTTTGCACAGGTAGTACACATATGTTTATATGTGGGTCATGATGATCATGTTATTGCTTCTTTCATGTATTTTGGATATTGGTGGCATAGTGGGATGAAGCGGCCCGGACCAACCTTACATGTCATCGTACATGAGACCGGTTCCACGACTGACATGCAACTAGTTTTGCATAAGTGGCTCGCGGGTGTCTGTCTCTCCTACTATAGTCAATATCTGATTTACAACGAGTTGCTTATAACTTGGCTATCCTCGTTGTGGTTCCATGTTCGCAGGTAAGAACAGTTCTATCTCTGAAAGCCCTAAGCCACGTAAAACTTGCAATGGATAAATTAGAGGTGTCTAGTTTAGATCGTTCCTAGGATAGTGTCTTGATATGGTATTGTTGTAAGTAGATGTATGATAGATACTCTTACAACACACTTAACGTGTAAGTTCCATAGACCTTGGCCTTACACACAAAGGAATGATAGAGATCATACAACGATCCATATGATAGAGATCAAATGCATGGATCATATCATCTCACTTTACACATTAGATGTTTGCATCTTATATTGCTAGTTTGGCGCTTTTAGTAGCATTGTAAGATGATCCCTCATTTAAATATCAAGATAAAATGTGTTCTTCCTTAAGTATGCACCGTTCTATGGATCGTGTTTCGAGACATCATGTGATGATCGGGTGTACTCGACTATACGCTTTCATACAACGGGTGTAAGATAGTTTTACACACACGAATACTAAGGTCCTTACTTGGCGAGCCTAGCATGTACAGACATGGCCTCGGAACATGGACCGAAAGGTTAAGCATGAGTCATATAGTTGATATGATGCCCATATAGATGCTCGCCTTTGAAGCTACACCAACTCACGTGATGATCGGACTTGGTGTAGTGGATTTGGTTCATGTAATCACCAAAAAGACACGAGGGATGTCGTTTTTGAGTGGGAGTTCATTAATAATTTGGATTATTTGAACTCAATCTATCATAAACTTAGTCTAAATAAACTTTACAAATTCTGTTGTAGATGGCACCACCTGCTTTTAATTTCAATGTGTTCATGGAGAAAGAGAACCTTGCTGCGAATGGTAGCAACTTGACCAACTGGGCTATGAATTTGAGGATTCTCCTCACTACTGCACAAAAGCAATATGTGCTAGATGCGCCACTAGGCCCCAACGAGCTCCTGATGCCCCCGACGAGGAAAATAATGTCCATATAACTCGTCAGGAGGACCACAACTTAGTTCATTGTGTAACACCTCGTCCACTCCTGGGCCCGGGGGGTGTCACTCCTAGTAGCTTAATAGGATATCTAGACTGGCCCCACAGACCAACACTAGTCTTTTCGGTGCACTTTGTCCTCACTCGTGCGCACCTGGTACCGACTTCCTAGTCGGTCACCCATCCTAGAATTGCTCTAGGCCAAGCACGCTTAACCTTAGAGTTCTTTTCGAATGAGCTTCCGAAAAATAAGTTGCAACTTGTTGGTATGTTCATTGTGTAACACCTCGTCCACTCCTGGGCCCGGGGGGTGTCACTCCTGGTAGCTTAATAGGATATCTAGACTGGCCCCACAGACCAACACTAGTCTTTTCGGTGCACTTTGTCCTCACTCGTGCGCACCCGGTACCGACTTCCCAGTCGGTCACCCATCCTAGAATTGCTCTAGGCCAAGCACGCTTAACCTTAGAGTTCTTTTCGAATAAGCTTCCGAAAAATAAGTTGCAACTTGTTGGTATGTTTATTCTATCAATCCTATTAAGCCATGTGCCTCGTCTCACATACACCCACCCTTTAGAAGATGGATGCCCTCATCGATCAAGCACACCCCAGGAACGTTCCCTCTTGGCACGCGTCTGTGCGTCCAGTGCCAGCACATGTGCCATGCCATGTCCACTCCGGGCCACACGCGCCATGCTCCACATGTCCCTCCACTAACCCGCACACACCCGTTTAACCGCGAGGTCGGCTCTGATACCACTTTGTAACACCCCGTCCACTCCTGGGCCCGGGGGGTGTCACTCCTGGTAGCTTAATAGGATATCTAGACTGGCCCCACAGACCAACACTAGTCTTTTCTGCGCACTTTGTCCTCACTCGTGCGCACACGGTACCCACTTCCCGGTTGGTCACCCATCCTAGAATTGCTCTAGGCCAAGCACGCTTAACCTTAGAGTTCTTTTCGAATGAGCTTCCGGAAAAGAAGTTGCAACTTGTTGGTATGAGTATTCTATCAATCCTATTAAGCCATGTGCCTGGTCTCACATATTAACAGGGTGAAACATGGCATCGGTTCGCTACACCAATTTAAATGGGGCCAATATAAGACTAGTAAAGTCTACATATGGACTCCATATTTAATTATTAGGTGAATTGATAAAGTGTCCCCAAATGCCAAAGAATGCGTGCAATCACGAAAAATTTAATATGCATCAAGTTTATATAACATTTTATAAAATAGGGCTCGGTAAAGGGGATCATACATCAAGGTCCGAAGATCCTGGGGCTCCGAGGGATCGGGTTTGGTCTCGACGGGATCGATCTTTGGCGGGCTCGATCTTCGGAACCGGGCTTCGGGGCTTCGAACATCGGATCCATGACGAAGCACTTATCATTCCAGGAAGGAGAGCTTGGTGGTCTTCGGGGTCTTGGCCATAGGATCCGTGAAGGAGGACTAGGGTTCTTCGTGTCCACATTCGTGTGCGGACCCTCGAGAGATCTTGGCAGTGGTTGATCTTGGTGATCTTTGGTCTGATCTAGCGTGCACGTCGAGGAAGATCATGTCGAGGCCCCCGGGATCTTGGTTCCTTCATGTTAACTAGGCATCAGGAACTCCCGGTGTCTACCAAAAACAAAAGGCACCGGATCAAGTGTGTGCCCGAGCATCCAGAGGCGCACACACACAAGGAGGACGGTGACCGGATGCGTAGATGGAGCCGAGCATGCAGGGCTCGAGGGCCTGCGGGGAGGCGGCCAAGGGACAAAGGCGATGTGCTGGCGTGTGGATCTGGCGAGGCAGGCACAGGCTCGGCTCTAGCGGCGATGGAGATCGACGGGGGTGGGCCACAGAGGGGCACTAGGGCTCCGGTCGGAGGTGGCCACAGAGGAGAGTGGCGGCGCTAAGCGAGGAGCTTGCAGCGGCGCGAGGTCGGTGGCTCCTGTGGGTGACCTCAGGGAGGCGCGGAACCGCGCGCTCGCTGGGGCCTGCGTCGAAGGCTCACCGGACAGAAGGACAAGGACGGCGGGACCGTGGGGTGGAGCCAGAGGAGGAGGACGGAGGTCGGAGACGACATGGAGGGGTAAGCAGGCGACGGTGGCCGTGCGCGTGGGACGGGTGGAGCTTCAGGCGGCGGTGGCAGAGGCGGTTCGACGGCGCAGGCGAGGTTGCCGGGGTTGATGCGGGAGGGCCGGCCGTCGCGGGATGGCACAAGGAGGCGGTGGGGTGGATCCGGCAGGCGGCGGCGGCCTGCGAGGTGGAAGAGACGGGGTGGCGGCCCGGGGGCAGAGGCGCGGGGGAGATGGGGGCTGCGGGGTAGGTGGCGAGGTGGGCGAGGGAGAGGGCGAGCGGAGGTTGCGTGGTGGGGCTGGGCACTGCGAGGTCACGTGCGGTGGAAGGGAGCGAACGGGATGGGGAAGGTGGACCTGGGGCCGGGCGCGCAGGTGGGTTTTGGTCGGGAGTGGGCCTCTCCCGTGGGTGGGGCCCGGGAGCAGGTGGCGTGGCCAGCGTGACGTGGCGATATGGAGCGGGGGTTGGTGTGGCGCTTGGGTGTGTGTGGGCGGGAGCAGCAGGCGGGAGTGGGAAAAGGAGGTGGGGATGCGCGCAGGTGGCGGCTGGGAGGGAAAAAAGAGGTGGCAGGTGGTGGATGGTAGGTGGTGTGGATAGGGTAGGGTGGTTAGAGATAGGTTGGGTTAGATAGGATTAGGGTTTTGGATGTTTTTGGGGGTGGCCGGCTGGGACGGTTCGGGGTTGGTTGGCTGCCTCCCAAAAATAATATAATTATTTTATTTGCTTAAAATGGGATATTTGAAATCCATTGGTAGACGAAACAAAATAATCCGGAGAAGCCCGGGATTTGTATTTGAATAAAGACGGGGTTTATTTAGGAAAACAAAATAGGTTTTTGAAAATAGTTTTAGACAAAACCATGCATGATGATGACGATGCTCAAATGCAATGTGGCATGATGACATGAGCATGTGGTTATGATGATGCAATGCACAAAAACATAGTGATTTTCTAGTAGTCGTTTTAGCGGGGTGCTACAATTTGTTACATGTTTGCTTGCTTCCTTCTTTATTTCAGTTTGCCTTTAGTCTCTTCCACGCCATCAAGTTATTTTCTATTACCATTACCACTTATAATTATCTATCCCACTTGTATTTCACTATCTCTTCTCCGAACTAGTGCACCTATACACCTGACAAGTGTATTGGGTGTGTTGGGGACACAAGAGACTTCTTGTATATTGATTGCAGAGTTTCTTGAGAGGGAATACCTTTGACCACTTCCTCCCTGAGTTCGATAAACCTTGGGTGATCCACTTAAGGGAAAACTTGCTGTTGTTCTACAAACCTCTACACTTGGAGGCCCAACAATTGTCTACAAGAATAGAAGTGCGTAGACATCACTCCTCCACCTTCGATAGCGTGCGTCCCAGGTTCGAGGGCTAGTGCCGCCCACCAACACATTATTGTGCAATTTTCCATGCTTTGTCGCAACTAGCTTCGCTCGTCTGCTCCTGCCGCCGCCACTCCACTCAGTCGTGCACCGCTCTCGTCGTCCCCTTGGGTCGTCATCCTCCCGCCCTCCCCTCCCCGACATCCCCTCATGTCCCCTCCCCTCCCCTCCCTGCCCTGTCTCCTTGCCACCGTCCACCGCCCAGGCGGGTCTGGAAACGAAAACCGAGAGTCGGCCATTGGGTTAGGGGACCAACGACGCTAGTGATCCGAATCCCGCTCGGACATGATCCTGCGAGGCTTGAGAGCACGGATATGGGTCCTGTGCGGCTCGAGAGCACGGAATCTCCTTCAAGTCTAGAGAGCACAAAGGACAACGAAACAGGGGGAGAGGAAGCAAGGTGCAGAGCTTTGGAGGTATGGATCCCGGAGAATATTCCGTGCGTCCACATTGAAGGGTAAGAACTGTGATTCCTTTTCTGCATACCCTAATTAGCGTTTATAGTCCCGTGGTGATGGGAGGGATATGTGTTGGTAACCGCAGGACGTCTGTACACCTTGTCCTTGAGCATGATGCTTTGTCAAGCGAGCATGAAGGCACTAAAATGTGTGGCGGTGCGGATGATGATGAGAAAGCATATCCAGACGTGGCTGCTGGTCCTGATAGGATGGAGAGTAGGGAATATTTGGTTGATTCAAACTTTGAGCCTGACTATGGGACTGATGAGGAAGAGGAATGTGAAGATGTGGAAATGGGATGTAGATACGGCGACGAAGACGAGGACAGGCCAGTGATACACTTTGACAGGGACAATCCTACAATTGATGAGGGAACTGTCTTTGATAATGTGGAGGACTGCAGATATGCAGTTGCAACCTATTAAATCAGAGTTGGGTTCAAATTTATCATTGAAAAGAGCGACCAAAAGAGATTTAGGTTGCACTGTAGGGAAATTAATGTGTGTAAATGGAGATTACACGCATCTCCAATGTGGGGTGGACACCCATTTCAGGTTGCAATAGCTACATTTAGTTTCAGTCTTTCTCATATTTATTCTGCTGATAACTAGCTCTGAATTATTTGGATTCTTATCGAATGCAGATCAATGTAAACACGAAGAAACACAACTGCCCTAATACTTCTTTAAGTTATAAAATTAGACCGGAGACTACCAAGTGGATTGCTGCTACTGCACTTGACTGGGTGAGGCAGGATCACAACATTGGACCTGCTGAACTCAGCGCAAACATTAGCAAAAAGTTTAACATTCTGATTCCTTACCGCAGAGTCTTTGATGAGAAGGAGATGGCTCTAGACTTCATTCAAGGCAAGTGGAACGACAGTTTTCATATGTTGTATAGTTTCAAAGCTCAGGCAGAGAAAACATCACCTGGTAGTGTTGTTGACATCGATTACGAGGTTGTGAAAGGAAGATAAAAGGTCTCGAGGGGGGACAGGTATAAGCAGGAAGATAAGATATGCTTCAGGAGATGTTTTGTCTGCCCGAAGGCATGCTGGAAGGGGTTCCTAGACGCCTGCAGGCCATACTTGGCAATAGGTGCAACTTCTTTAACAGGGAAGTTCAGGGGACATGTTGCTTCTGCTTGTGCTTTGGACGAGCATAATTGGCTTCTACCCATAGCTTATGTTGTTCTTGATGGTGAATCAAATGAAAGCTGGACATGGTTCATGCAGAGCCTACGGGAAGTAATTGGTCATCCTGAAGGCTTGGTGATACACACCGGTGCATGCGAGGGTCTTGAGAATGCTGTTGATGCTGTGTTTCCTGGGGTTGAGCATAGGGAATGCATGTGGCACCTCGCTACTAACTTCACGAAGAAGTTCAAAGGAAAGATCTTTGAAGAGGACTTGTGGTGATCAACATACACATACACCCCAAGCATGCATGCTACTTACTTGTCGAACATGTATGTAGTGCCAAAGGTGAAAACATACCTTGAAGAACATCACACCAAGCTATGGGCCAGAAGCAAGTTTGGTGAGTTAAGCAAGGTGGATTTTGTTTGCAATAATTTGGCAGAGAGTTTCAATGATAAGATTTCGGGCATGAAAACACTTGGAATTTTTATTTTGTTGGATGCAATAAGACAGTGCATAATGGTGAAGATAGATTTAAGGCAAAGAATTTGTGCAAGAAAATTTTTAGGCCATAAAATAGTTCCAAAGGTGGTTATGTTACTAAATGCAAGAACCAGGGCAATGAGAATGATAAAGATGAGGATGGTCAGAAGTTCTAGAACATTGGCTGAGGTTTATGCAGAATACAAGCGTGGAAGTGAATGGAGGTACACTGTAGACATTGGAAACAAGATTTGTTCATGCAGGCAGTTGCAGATTACTGGTATGCCATGTCACCATGCAATTTACTTCATCTTAAAGCTTAGAGATAGCGGAGATGAAATAGTTGAAATAGAGAACTATGTCGACAACTATTTCTCCGTGGACAAGTTTGCTGCAACTTATGCAGAAAACGTACCACCTATGGCCGATGAAAATGATTCGGAGATTGTCGATTCAAGGTACAAACTTCAACCACCAGTTCTTAGGAGGCCACCTAGGAGGCCTAGAAAGCTAAGGATCGAAGCCTCCACCGATAAAGGTTCAAGCCTGGGAGCTAGGAAAAGGAAATGCAAACGTTGTGGCGGATTCGGCCATATCAAGAGGTTGTGCAAATACCCAGTTACACATGATATTGTCCCTGTTCAAACCCCAGTGGCAGAAAATGAGGCTTCTCAGCCAGAACTGGAGGAAGAGCAGCGCGAAGACGGTGATGAGCACTTGGAGGAAAACGTACGTAAGCAGCCAATTTATGAAGAAGTGGAGGTGCCGGCGAGAAAAGGGTGTGAAAAGAAACAAAAGGGTAAGCGGAACGAGAGGAAAGGGCAAATAATGGAGGTGTATTAGAATATGAAGAAGTTGCAGGGGTGATTGAGGATGTTCTTGAGGATCTTTCAGCCAACTACAAGACAAATAATAAATCCCTGCCAATTTCATCTTTATACGATTCTCCGGATGAAAGATAAGCTTAAAAATTGTTTTATTTGCCATTTTATCATTTTTTTTATGCTCATCAACTGATGCTTAATGCAGTGTGGGCTAGCAGACTAATAAGAGGAGCAGAAAGATGCTGGCAGAGTAACGTCGTATGTTGAATTATATCATTGAAACTAAACTAGCCGTGTCGTCTTTATTTATATCTGGCGCGTGCAACGTGTCTGTGATGGGGTCATGTGGACCAGATTATAATTTTTTTAAATATTATTACATTAATTTTTTACCTGCGTTTGGACGCGGCTACTAGTTCCCATCTCCCTTGCATTCCCATCGCCTCTAGCGCACGCCAGAATTATGGCTATGACATCAAGTAGCAAAGTCAGCGTATGGTCCCATCATATGTGAATGCAATGACTTTGATCAGAAGTTGACGACTTTTGATTAGATTGGAAGACAGAGAAACCTAAAACATGTATCTAGACATGTTTTGGGTATAAACACATTTATTAAATATGTAAAAAAACTAAGTCAATTATATCTAGACAGGACTAGTACACTATTACAACACGCTTGATCCCTTCTCCTCTGGCGCACTCCAAATTATGGTTGTGCCTTCAAGTGCTGGGAGCAGAGTCAGCGTATTGTCCCATCAAATATGCCAGGAACGCGTGAACTTTATTTTCAGGATCGGACGAGTTTCGATCGACAGGTTTCAAAGACAAAGACAACTAAAACATGGACAACATATATAGATTATGACGATAATCGACCATGACTCAAGTGACCTAGATCCAAAGAGCGCATTAAGATACCGTACATAGATTTAATTTATGCTTAAGTGGCCCTAATCGACTATGACACTCCCGTAGTCTCCATCATTGACGATGTTTTCCGCGTCGCCGCCAGCCTCATCCGCGTCGGAATCGATGACGACATACTCGGCAGTGTTCCTCCTCCTCATGGATTCTTCACGGCGCGTTGCATCGATAACGGTGGAGGTTGTACGCCCAGGCACTGCCCAGAAGCGCTGCCTCCCTTCGGGGTTGCGCAGATCTGGGTGGATCTCCCGCCGATGGGTTCCGCACAGCTTAATCAAGGCAGCCCGCTCCTTCTTGAACAGCGTTCGCTAGTACGTGCTCGTGTGCGATTACGGCACCATTGCCCTCTTCCACTCCAAGAGCTGGCGGCGGCACTCCATAATCCGCCACGCCAACGCGTTGTCGCGTAAGAGCAGCGTGACAGGAACCCCGACGTAGCTGAGCTCGAAGCTGGCCGGAATCCTCGCGACTGGCGACGCGAGTATGTCATAGTGGGCGAACATCTAAGCCTCGTGCAAGCTGAGTTTGGGCCTCTCCCTCTCCTTGGAGATGAAGGAACACGATCTGATCTTCGGCCCCGAGGTTAAGGGGATAAGGGCAAGGACGTAGGCCAAACGTCGTTGCCACTGCCAATCAGTTCGCAAAACAGACTTCTCGCGGATCGCCCTCACGAAGGACATCCTTATCGTCCACACAACCCAATCCAATGGCGCCCAACAATCAGGGATCAGGTCTTCTAGAAGCCTAGAGCGGTTGCTGGTTAGCTCTGCATCCTGATTGTTTGTGGCCAACGGCTGTAGTTGAAAATAATACACATTTCAATGACACTGGTGGATAAATATGTGGTCTCTCAAGAAAACACACATCCAATGACTCTAGCTGTGGTTAATGAGAAGAACACACATTTCAATGACACTAGTGGATCCATATTTGGTATGTGAAAAGAATAGTCATGAAATGACTCCATTTGTTGTTAGTAAAAAGAACACACATGCAATGACACTGGTGGATCCATGTGTGGTCTGTGAAGAGAACACACATGCAACGACTCTGGCGGTTATTAGTAAAAATAGCACACATGCAATGACACAAGTGGATCCATAGGTGGATTGTGAAAAGAACACAAATGCAATGACTCCGGTTGTTGTTAGTAAAAGGAACACACATGCAATGACACTGGTGGATCCATGTGTTGTCTCTGAAGAGAACACACATTTCAATGACACTGGTGAATCCATATGTGGTATGTGAAAAGAACACACATGCAATGACTCCAGTTGTTGTTAGTAAAAAGAACACGCGTGCAATGACACTGGTGGATCCATGTGTGGTCTCTGAAGAGAACACACATGCAATGACTCTGGTTGTTGTTAGTAAAAATAACACACATCCAATGACTCTGTTGTTGTTAGTAAAAATAGCACACATGCAATGACATTGGTGGATCCATGTCTGGTCTCTGAAGAGAACACACATTTCAATGAAATTGGTGGATCCATATGTGGTATGTGAAAAGAACACACATGCAATGACTCTAGTTGTTGTTAGTAAAAAGAACACAACAGCAATGACACTGGTGGATCCATGCTTGGTGTCTGATACGTCCATTTTGCATCACTATTCTATGTCTTAATTCACTATTATTCATTGATATATTTTGTATTGAGAGGTGATACTTACGTTATTTCATCTGTTTTTTGCATGGTTGATGACTTTTGGAGCATAGACCGTTGTAGTCAGGATTCTGATGGAAAAGGTGCTGTTTGGAGGCAAAATTCGTGAAGATCGGAAAATACGGGAAAATATACGGAAAATACTATTTTTCGAGAAGACTAAGGATGCCAGAAGACGGAGTGGAGATGGGCCACCGGGGGCCCACACCACCCCCTGGCGCGGGCATCCCTAGGTCGCGCATGGAGGTGGTGTGGCCACCCTGGCCCACTCCAGCCTCTCCCCTCTGGCGTATATCATCCTCCCAAAACCCTAAGACTCGGGGAGCGACCACAGAAAGATTTCGCCGCCTCAGCGGGGCGGAAAACACTGAGAGAGAAAGATCTCTCCGACAGACAGATATCTGCCAGGGGAATACCTTCCCGGAGAGGGGAGATCGTCGCCATCAACGCCACCATCAAGCTAGACTTCATCGGGATCATCATCATCATCACCACCATCATCAGCATCAGCACCCTCATCACCATCTCCATATTGCTGTAACAATTGCGTTGAATCTTGCATTAGTTCATAGGGGAAACTTTCCCGGTGTTGATTACTCTTTGTAGTTGATGCTATTGAGTGAACCATTGAATTATTGTTTATGTTGAGATTGTTATGCATCATTATTCCATCTCTGGTCATGATCCATATGATGTCTTGTGAGTAGTTCGTTTTGTTCTTGAGGACATGGGGGAAGTCATGTTGTTAGTAGTGGAGTTGTGTTGAGAAAGATTCAATAGTTTGATATTTAAGTTGTGGTGTACTTCTTCTAGTGGTTTCATGTGAACGTCGACATCCCCAAGCTTAACTCATGCTCATCCTCGAGTAGGTAAGTGATAAAAAGAAAGAATAATTTTGAGGTGACATGCACCATCAAAGACTTGATCAAAGTATTTGTAAAACATTCAAAGCTGGGATCATAGTACTTCAATCATAACATGAAAGACAAGGTTCTAGAAATAAGACAAAGAAACTATGATGCAACATGAAAAGTCACAAACAAAAGATTCATGAATAACAATGCTTTGCAAGATGTTTGTTTGTTTCACATAAAGAAAACATAGCATAGTGGCATTCAGCTTGTCCCTCATAGAGTAGCAAACATAAATGCATAGGACACCTTCAACGTTCATAAGAGTGACTAGATACAAATAGTTTAAAACAAGAAATATCAAAGTTATGCATCAATCAACAAGTCTTGGGACAATGCACATAGAACTAAGAATGGCCACTATGCTCTCAAAGTAGGTGCATAAAGATAGAAGGTGGAGACTCAACATAAAAGTAAAAGAAAGGCCTTCATAGAAGGAAGCAGGGATTCAAGTTTCATAAAGAGCTTCCAAAAATTATGGTACTTATAGCTTTTAGCTCTCATTGCCCCTATCATAGGCATCTTTAAGGTGATTAAGGTTAAAGTGACACAACTAAAAGGATATGCTTGGCAAGTTATAAACCGAAATCTCATGCCGCTTACTTACGAAGACCGAACCTCATGCTACTCAACTTTAGTCACGAGCAAGCTCTTGTCATTGTAAGTACATGTGTATCATAAAGAACCGCCAACAGGGTACCCCTTGCACATGATACGGGAGCTTTCCCATGATCAAAATGACAAGGCAAGCAGACAATGAGCATCTCAGCGATCTTTTTATTTGTTATTTGCATAGGTTTTTATTGAGGACGCTTCATAGAGTGCTCATTATGGTGATGCTGCAAGTTTCCACCATGATTAGGCATGGCTTAGGCTAGGGGCCCAGGCGTTTCTCTAACACACATAGAAACTCCATGATTTTACAAGTTCCACTTTTATTTCACACCGCCGTGATCCGTAAGCAAAAGAACATGATATCAACGGGGTACAAAGTACAAGTGCAATGTTGAAAGCGTTCCCCATGAAACATGGTTCTGCTAATTTCAACTTATAAAGCGCAAGCATATACAACATACACGACACAATGGTTCACGTTTGTTAAGAGCAAGAAAAGTAAAGTGTGCCATCAAGTTCGTTAGAGCTTTAATCACTAGTTTTCTCATAACAAGTTTTTTTTGGAAGTTAAACAAGGGCATGAATATACTTGGAATAGCATAAGCTAGTAGGTAGGTATGGTGGACTCTTTGGAATAGCTTGGTTTAGGGAGTTTGATGCATGAGTGGAACTCATACTTGGTTGTGGAGGCTAGCAAAAGACTGGGAGCGACAAACTAAGAGAGCAATAATGGCCATAATCATGCAGAGCGACAAAACATCATTGATCAAAGCATAAAGTGATATTACAAGTTGAAAACTAAAGGATCATAAAGGCTATGATGACTTGAGATAGTCATAACATGGTGTGAGCATGCGCCAAGTCAACCCAAATAAAGCATCAACGGAGAATACCACTATACTATGCTTTAATATGCTAAAACAACGCATGATTCATCCAAGGCACATTAAGCAATCTCAATTGTTTATAACAAGTCATCCTACAGCAAAGAATACTAAGCATAAAGCCAAAACAATATCAAGCATGGCATGACAAAGCATAAGCCACAGTCAAAAACAAGCTCTTTTTACCACATAAGTATGAACTTTCCTACTCTTTTCCAAACCAAACCAAACCAAACTATTTGCAAACCAATGTAAGAAAGAGGGGGTCCAACCAATTTATTCATAAAACTAGGCAAACTAAAGCAAACGAAAAACCAAAATGAAAACAAAAAAGAAGACGCTCCAAGAACAACACAACTGTGCATGAAACAAGAAAAATGAAGCGTTTGAAAGAAACCTGGGATTTTTATTGATGAAGAAGGGGATAACTTGGGCATCCCCAAGCTTTGACGCTTGTACTTCTTGGATATTTCTTGGGGTGACACGCGTGGCATTCCCAAGCTTGAGCTTTAGTCCATCCTTCATCTCATTACTCATTCCTTCCATACACCTGAAATTTTTCCTTCATACAATCGTTATTAGCAACATTAGTGCACTCAAGATACATAAGTATTAAGGTTCAGTTCCAACACCAAATAAAATTCCATTAGAACACTAGATACTGTAGCACTTCCCTCAAAAAGCTCAATTCCCCAAAAGAATTCAAAAAGGAACCAACAAGAAGCAAATGCAGAAAATGGCTGAAATCTATCAAAACAGACCAGCAGGTAAAGACAAATTTTTTCGAAGACCTTCTGTTGCTCAAATCAAAAAGTGTTGAACTAATGAAAGTAAGATAACAATCTGGGGCAGAAGCAAAAAATGCACGCCTCAAAAATACGTCCATAGATGTTACACGAATTTTTACGGTGAAGCACATAAATCTGATTCGGGACAACAACTTTCCCAATCATTACTTCTCTCTCATTAGAGGTTACTCTTGTCACAAAAAGCAAATAAAAAGGATAATGAGCGGTTATTACTAAAGTAATAACTTCCAAGACACATCTAAAAATTTTGGGTTATCTCCCAATAAGTACTTTTCTTTAATGCCTTTAAGTTAGGCATGATAGTTTGAGAAGATGCTCACATAAGAAATATGAATTGAAGTAAAAGAGAGCATCGAGAAGAAAATTCAAAACACAATTAAGTCTAACACACTTCCTATGCATATGAATCTTGTAAAGAAACAAGTCATGAAAGCACAAAGCAACAAGCATAGTAAAGCAAAACAAATGCAACTTCAAGACTTTCAACATAAAGAGGGGAAACTTAATATTATTGAGATGCATAAAACCATGTTTCCCTCTCTCATAATAATTTTCAGTAGCATCATGAATAAAATTAACAATATAACTATCACATAAGACATTCTTATCATGAGCCACATGCATAAAATGATTATTACTCTCCACATAAGCATAGTCATTCTTATTAATTGTAGTGGGAGAAAATTCTACAAAATAGCTATCATTACTATTCTCATCACCATAATCATCAAATAAAGGAGGCATATTGTAATCATAATTAATTTCCTCTTCAGTAGTAGGTGGACTGAAATTATCATATTCATCATTGTAATCATCATATATTAGAGGTTTGGTATCATCATAAGCAACATAATAGCTATCTTCCAAAGTTGGGGAACTAAAAAGATCATTTTCATAAGAACTTGCTTCCCCAAGCTTAGACTTTTCCATATCATTAGCAATTATGGTATCCAAAGAATTCATACTAACAACATTGCTATTAGCATGCAAATAAAGTTCCATAGGTTTTTTAATTTTCTCTTCAAACACTTCATGTCCTAACTCAAGATAAATACTATAAAGCTCTCTAATTTTGTTGTTGTTTTCCATTAAGCCTAACTAGTGAAAACAAGAAACAGAAAGAAAAAATTGCAGAATCTAAAGGAAATAACTTCGAGCACTCACATCAGAGGATGTGAGTACCTTTTACCTTACCTCCCCGGCAACGGCGGCAGAAAATAGGCGTTTGTCGTGGGAAGTTCTTCTTCTTTAATCCTCCGGTGTGAATACCTTTTACCTTTCCTCCCTGGCAACGGCGCCAGAAAATAGATTGATGTCTATGCACTTCTATTCTTGTAGACAATTGTTGGGCCTCCAAGTGCAGAGGATTGCAGAACAGCAGCAAGTTTTCCCTTAAGTGGATCATCCAAGGTTTATCGAACTCAGGGAGGAAGTGGTCAAAGGTATCCCCTCTCAAGCAACCCTGCAATCAAGATAGAAGAAGTCTCTTGTGTCCCCAACACACCCAATAGACTTGTCAGGTGTATAGGTGCACTAGTTAGGCGAAGAGATAGTGAAATACAAATGGTATGGATAATTATAAGTGGTAACGGTGCTAGAAAATACTTTGATGGCGTGGAAAAGACTAAAGTAAAACTGAAATAAAGATGGAAACAAGCAAACATGTAACATATATAATAGCAAATGGTGGTTCAATGCTTAGAAACAAGGCCTAGGGATCATACTGTCACTAGTGAACACTCTCATATAAATATATTATCTTCATGATACTACTCTGAACTACTCTCTGGTTGGACACTCTAATCTATGGTAGGGCTATAACAGCACACCTCAAAGTAAGCCTTTCCCATCTAGATAAACCCACACTATCACCTTGAGCTCTGATGGTTCCAACAAACACCAGAATTTCATAAAGACATCCAACTCCAAATATAACTAATAACAAGTATTTGTAATCTCTAGCCTAAGTGCCACCATGGTGTGCATGTTGTCACTTTCACACACATGGGGAGAGCAGAGATCTATTAAAGCACTTGAGTAGCAAGGTAGATCTACTTGATTACAAAGCTCATGATCACAATATGATCACGCATAGAGAGAGAGATGAACACATAGCTACCGGTAGAACCCTTAGCCTCGAGAGAGAACTACTCCCTCCTCATCATGGGAATCAGCAACGGTGATGGAGATGGCGATGGAGATCAATGGAGATGGCTCCGGGGGCACTTCCCCGTCTCGGCAGGGTGCTGGAACAGAGACTTTTTGTCCCCCGAATCTCCCTTTCGGTGGCGGCGGTGCTGCGGAACTTTTTGTGGATTTCTGATTGAGGATTTAGGGTTTTGGTATCGGGTGGCTCTTATAGGCAAAGGAGGCAAGGTCGATGGCCGCCCGGGGGCCCACACCATGCCCTGGCGCGGCCAAGGGGGACCCGCGCCTAGGGTTGGTCTGGCCACCCTGTGGCCCCTCTCCGGCTCTCCTTCGGGATCCGTGAATCTTCTGGGAAAATATCAACTTTGGCTTTTGTCCGGTCCAATTCCGAGAATATTGATTTTTTGACTTTCCTGGAACCAAAAACAGCGGAAAATAGGCAACTGGCACTGTGGCTCTTGTTAATAGGTTAGTCCAAGAAATCATATGAAAAGTACTCCAAAGTGTGGACAAAACACAAGAAAGTAGATAAAACCAAGCGTGGAACATCAAAAATTATAGATACATTTGCAATGTATCGATACGTCCATTTTGCATCACTATTCTATGTCTTAATTCACTATTATTCATTGAAATATTTCGTATTGAGAGGTGATACTCATGCTATTTCATCTGTTTTTGCATGGTTGATGACTTTTGGAGCATGGACCCCTACAGTCAGGATTCTGATGGAAAAGGTGCTGTCTGGAGGCAAAATTCGTGAAGATTAGAAAATCCGGGAAAATATACGGAAAATCCTATTTTTCCAGAAGACTAAGGATGCCAGAAGACAGAGTGGTGATGGGCTACAGGGGGCGCACACCACCCCTGGCACGGGCAGCCCTAGGCCGCGCCAGTAGGTGGTGTGGCCACCCTGGCCCACTCCAGCCTCTCCCCTCTGCGTATATCATCCTCCCAAAACAATAAGACTCGGGGAGCGACCACAGAAAGATTCTGCCGCCTCTGTGGGGTGGAAAACACCGAGAGAGAAAGATCTCTCCGGCAGACAGATTTCTGCCGGGGGAATTCCTTCCCAGAGAGGGGAGATCGTCGCCATTAACACCACCATCAAGCTGGACTTCATCGGGATCATCATCATCATCACCATTAGCACCCTCATCACCATCTCCATATTGCTGTAACAATTGTATTAGTTCATAGGGGAAAATTTCCCAGTGTTAATTACTCTTTGTAGTTGATGCTATTGAGTGAACCATTGAATTATTGTTTATGTTGAGATTGTTATACATCATTATTCCATCTCTGATCATGATCCATATGATGTCTTGTGAGTAGTTCGTTTTGTTCTTGAGGACATGGGAGAAGTCATGTTGTTAGTAGTGGAGTTGTGTTGAGAAAGATTCAATATATTGTTATTTAAGTTGTGGTGTAGTTCTTCTAGTGGTGTAGGGGAATGCATTGTGTATTTGGCTACTAATTGTAGGGGTTGCCGGAGTGACAGAAACCTGAACCGCCGTTAGGAGACCATTGCACAAGGGACGTTAGGGTCTTAGAGTTTAAAGATGTGGTTAGGTTTCTACCTTCATTACTTTCTTGTACTTACGGATGTTTGCAAAGGGTATAATCACAAGTATGTATTAGTCTTGGATGGGGCGGTACATTAGCACAGGTTCACCCACACAACACTTAGCAAGCTAGAGAAGATTAATCAACTATATGAAGCGAAAGCACTTGACAGTCTTCCCATGTGTCCTCAAGAACGTTTGGTCATCTTAAGTAATACAGTCGGCTTGTCCTTTGCTGCATAAAGGATTGGGCCACTTGCTGCATTTATTCCTATTGTATTTTATTTAATCGTACTTTGTTTACTTGCTTATCGAAAACCCCTAAAAATCTGTTTGCTAAGTATTTGCAAAGAATTCCTGATCCATACCACTAGCCAGCACCTTCTGCTCCTCGTTGGGTTCGACACTCCTACTTATCAAAAATACTGCGATACACCCCCTATACTTGTGGGTCATCAAGACTATTTTTTGGCACCGTTGCCGGGGAGTGAAGCGCTATTGGAGAGTGGAACTGGTAAAGGAAACTTCTACTGTGAGTATTGTTTACTTCTGTTAGTTGCTTTATTTTCGTTATGGATAATTCGCTGAGTTTCTTATTTGGTAATGCTACTACCACTGCTAAGGTAGTAGATAAGCCACCACCTTCTGAGAATGATGTTTTCAAAATACCTACAAGAATTATTGATCATGTTATGGATAACTATTATGTTGGGGATGGAACTGTCCATCCCGGTGATCATTTACTCTTTATACACGAATTATGCGAGTTGGTCAAGTGTGCAGGTATTACTACAGATCAAGTTAAGAAGTAGTTATTCTCATTATCACTAAAAGGAAGAGCTGACGAATGGTATAAGCTGTTGAAGAATGGTCAAGCTCTGGAATGGGAGGAAATAGCGCCTCTCTTTTACTCAAAGTTTTATCCTCCTAGTGAGATTCATAAAGATCGGAATCAAATATACAACTTTTGGCCTCTTGATGGAGAGAGTACAGCTCAAGCTTGGGGGAGATTGAAGTTACTAATGCTCAAATGTCCCATTCATGAGCTCCCCAACAATATTATTATCAATAACTTTTATGCAAGGCTCCCTCTACATGACAAGGATTTATTGGATGCTTCTTGTGCTAGATCATTCACTCGCATGGAAGAAGAAGCTAAATGGGATCTTCTGGACCGTATTCAAGATAATGCTGAAGCTCGGGAGAATGACAAAGGTAGAAAGTCAGGTATAAATTATGATTATGAATGCATTGAATATTTTATGGGAACTGATGACTTTCAAAATATTAAAAATGCTTATTGTCTAGACTCTCAAGCTATTGCTTCTTATTTTAAGGCCTTTGATTCCTATATTGAAGTGCCTAAAAAGAAGTGGAATAAGTATCATGAACCTTATAAAGATATTGCTAAGAGTGTTCCTGCAAGAAATACTGAAGTTTATACTGCTAATCATGTTTTACCTAAACCTTATATTGAGAAAATTCCTTTTCCAGTTAAGGAAAAGGAACACTCTATGATAGCTAGTATGGTTAATGAAAGTACAAATAAAGCTGCTGAACCTGATAAACAAATGGTTGATGAACCTATCATAGCAAGTGTGAAAGACTTTGTCACTCAATATGAAGAAGAGGGACACCCTATCCTTTGTAAGGATACCTCTAATATTGTTTCAGATAGTAGTGTTATGAGAGCTAGTATTCATGTGTTTTCTGTTAGAATATGTGATCATTGCTATGATGGTCCTTGTGATAGCTATGTTGTTAAGTTTATGCATGATACTGAAAGTTACTATGAGAGAGGGAAAAGTGTTCGTATGCATCTCAATAATATCAAGTTTCCTCGTTTCGTGCTGAAAGTTTTTATGTTGCACTTTTTTTGCCTTCTTATGCAAGTTGCCTTTGGTTTCAACAACTTGTTTGTTTACAAAATCCCCTCGCATAGGAAGTGGGTTAGACTTAAATGTGTGTGTGTTTTTTTCTTCTTAATGCTCTCTTTCATTTCAATTCATATTCCTATGTGAGCATCTTCACAATTATCATGCCCATCTTAATGGCTATAAAGAAAGAGCTTTTTAGGAGACAACCCAATTTGTTTTTTTCTTTCAGTTTGTTTTTGTTTCTTTGATTCTTGGAAGTTATTACTTCAGTAATAACTGCTCCTTATCCATTTTGTTTGGTTTTTGTGTCAAGATCAACCTCTAATGAGAGAGAAGTAAGATTTGGGGAAGTTGTTGTCCCGAAACAGATTTTTGTGTTTCACCGTAAAAATTCGTGAGAGATCTCTGTATGTCGGATTGAGCTTTAATTTTTTGTGATTCTTACCCAGGTTGTTATTTAACTTTCGTTAGTTTTGCACTTTTTGATTTGAGCAACATAAGATGTTCGAAAAAATTGATCTTTGCCTGATGGTCTGTTTTGACAGATTTTGCCAACCTTGCATTTGCTTCTTTATTCGATTTCCTTTTTGAATTCTTTTTGGGTTTTCAGAAGGAGTTGCTACAGTAGCTTATGTTTTGATGGTTTTCAGTTAAAGTTGGACTCAAAAGGTTTTATCAGTTCATATTATATACTAATGTTGCTAATAAGAATTGTGTGAAGTTTTGTGTGAAAGAAATTTTCAGGAAGTGGAGATAATGGTGTAATAAGGAAGAGAAAGGTTTTATGAGTCAAGTAATAAGTGTATGAAGATGAAGATATTGATGTTATTCAAGTGATGACTCCAGAAGAATCTACTAGATACCAAATTCAGAGATCTGCAGAGTCTGTTTTCAAATAGGTAACAGTTCTGGTAAGAAAAGTTCTGTGAAAATATGATCCAACTATGTTTTTGCAGTTTTTAGTCAATAAGGAAAGCTATGAAGCGAAAAAGGGACGAAAATGGAGCCAGGGTGGCTCACACCACCCTGGGGCGCGGGCTCACCCCTGGCCATGCCGCCAGGTGGTGATTCCACCCCAGACTCCGCCTCTGACCCGTTTTCACCCAATACCTTCCTCTTGTTATGCAACTTCGTAATATATAACCCCCCCGGATCTTCCGAGGTTCGTATATCGTGTTTTTTTCGTGTTTTCGTTTCGATCTGTTTCTGCCAGGACATACTCTTTGAAGGCTTAGAAGCACAATGGTGTCCGCCAAGGATAAAGGGAGGGAGCCCATGGAGGAAGACCTCCAAGACCCCGGGAAGGAGAAGGAGATCAAGAGTGAAGGTGAAGAGGAGCAAGGCCAACATCCACACACCGGCACTACCGTTGCAAGCATTGGAGTGGTGGCAAACCCAGCCATTGGAGGGAAGCCTCCTCATCACCGTTCAGATCCCTGGTCACTTCCTCCACGCACCAAGAATCCTTTCCATACCCTTATCCATTAGCATCAATACCGGAATATGCCCAAGGGGAAATTACCCTCCAATTGTAAGTTGCCTCGTTCTAGCCATGGAGGAAAAGAAGACTTCAAGGAGGAAGAGTGGGGAAAGAATAGCAAGGGATGGAATTCTCTACACGACATGATCATGAGCCGCATTGAGCAAAATTCAGAACTGATTTGTAATCTCACTTTCGAGATTGAGGACTTGGGGAAATTGATTAGAGAGCTCATCAAGAGGATACCACCACAACCTAAGGAGTAATTCGTCATCAGCTTTGGCACCCCCTTGGTTTGTTCCAAGCTTGGGGGAGTGTCGCGGTATCACATCACTATCTTCTATCTTTTTTCCTTATTAGTAGAGTCATATCATGAATAGAGGAGTTATTTTGTAGTATGGTTTGCATTATGGAAGTGTCCCCTCTCTCGTTAGATATGTATCCCTTGGTGTGAGTTTCCGTTATGGAATATTAATGAGAAGTTCTATCATTCACTCTTTTGCATAGCTTATATTAGTTTTCAATTCGTGGTTATATGATTGGTCTTGTTGTTAGTATTGGTTTCACTTTGGGATCATTGAATTAATTTAGTTGGTTTTGGCAAACCTGGCTCGGTCAGTAGCAACACTATTTTTGAGAGTTGAAAGAAAAGATAAAAGTACCTTTAAAGAAAAATAATTTCATCATCTTTCTTTCTTGATTTGCTCATAAGTTTAGTATTCTCTAGTTAAGATCTTTTGTGCTTCCAAGGAAGATTGCATGTTTGTCTTTATCACTTGTATGTTTGTTTGTTTCCTTCAACTCTTATACTTTCTACCCAGCCTTGCTAGCCAAAAACCTGTACTGAGAGGGATTTCTTCTCGTGCATCCACTCCTTTAAAACCAAAACCTCTGCCATTTGCGTCCACCATACCTACCTAGTAGCAGTATTGCTATCCCAAGTAAATTCTTGTTTTATCTACCTCCCAAATTAAACTTGTTATGTGAAAACTAGTTATTAAATCTCTCACGAACTTGATGGCACACTTTACTTTCTTGCATTTAATAAACTTGAACCATTGGGTCCTTCTTTGTTGCGTATATGCTTGCACTTTATGAGTTGAAGTTAGCAAAACCATGCATCATGGGGACCGCTTTCAACACTTCATTTGGTACTTTGTACCTAGTTGATATCATGTTCTTTTTCTTATGGATCTCGGCGGTGTGAAATAAAAGTGGAACTTGTAAGATCATGGAGTTTATGTGTGTGTTAGAGAAACGCCTAGCCCGCTAGCCTAAGCCATGCCTAATCATGGTGGAAACTTGCAGCATAACTATAGTGAGCATTCTATGAAGCATCCTCAATAAAAACCTATGCAAATAGCAAATAAAAAGATCGCTGAGATGCTCACTGTCTGCTTGCCTTGTCATTTTGATTATGGGATAGCTCCTGTGTCATGTGCAAGGGGTACCCTGTTGGCGGTTCTCAATGATACGCATGTATTTACAATGACAAGAGCTTGCTCATGACTGAAGTTGAGTAGCATGAGGATTGGTACTCATAAGTAAGGGGCATGAGATTTCAATTTATAACTTGTTAAGCATATCCTCTTAGTTGTGTCACTTTAACCTTAATCACCTAAAGATGCCTATGATAGGGGCAATGAGAGCTGAAAGCTAGTAAGTATCATAATTTTTGGGAGCTCTTTATGAGACTTGCAATCCCTCCTTCCCTCTGTGAAGGGCCTTTCTTTTACTTTGTAGTTGAGTCAGTAAACCTACTCCCTTCTATCTCAACAAGTATTGTGAGTTGATGTGTTTCATTCATTCATATGATGATTTATTCAATCATGTTTCTTGTGTTCCTTGTTTTGCACATTGCTCTTATCTTGATGTTTACTACTTGAAAGCTATCATTGAAAAACCAGCTATTTGTGAACTCTAGCAAATTATCAACTATTCTTTGACCTAGAGCTAAGTTTGCCATTACCAATTATGATTCACTTTATGTATCTTTATTGTGTTTCCTTTACTCATTGCAAGTTAAGTTATATAATAGTGAGTTGTCTTGTATTATGATCTATGCTTTTGATGAATGTGATGCTTCTTGTCCGTATTCTTTTATCGACTCTTCACTCCATAAACCTGAGGCCATGTTTATTGAGCTCAGTTTCGCTTGGGGACAAGCGAAGTCTAAGCTTGGGGGGAGTTGATACGCCCATTTTGCATCACTATTCTATGTCTTAATTCACTATTATGCATTGATATATTTCGTATTGAGAGGTGATACTTATGTTATTTCATCTATTTTTGCATGGTTGATGACTTTTGGAGCATGGACCGTTGCAGTCAGGATTTTGATGGAAAAGGTGCTGTTTGGAGGCAAAATTCGCGAAGATCAGAAAATCCGGGAAAATATACGGAAAAATCCTATTTTTACAAAAGACTAAGGATGCCAGAAGACGGAGTGGAGATGGGCCACAGGGGTCCCACACCACCCCCTTGCGCGAGCAGCCCTAGGTCGCGCCTGGAGGTAGTGTGGCCACCCTGGCCCACTCCAGCCTCTCCCCTCTGGCATATATCATCCTCCCAAAACCGGAAGACTCAGGGAGCGACCACATAAAGATTCCGCCACCTCTGCGGGGCGGAAAACACCGAGAGAGAAAGATCTCTCTGGCAGACAGATTTCTGCCGGAGGAATTCCTTCCCGGAGAGGGGAGATCGTCGCCATCAACACCACATCAAGCTATACTTCATCGGGATCATCATCATCATCACCACCATCATCACCATCAGCACCCTCATCACCATATCCATATTGCTGTAAAAATTGCGTTGAATCTTGCATTAGTTCATATGGGAAACTTTCCCGGTGTTGATTACTCTTTGTAGTTGATGCTATTGAGTGAACCATTGAATTATTGTTTATGTTGAGATTGTTATACATAATTATTCCATCTCTGATCATGATCCATATGATGTCTTGTGAGTAGTTCATTTTGTTCTTGAGGTCATGGGAGAAGTCATGTTGTTAGTAGTGGAGTTGTGTTGAGAAAGATTCAATAGTTTGATATTTAAGTTGTGGTGTACTTCTTCTAGTGGTGTCATGTCAACGTCGACTACATGACACTTCACCTATATGGGCCTGGGGAATGCATTGTGTATTTGGCTACTAATCGTTGGGGTTGCCGGAGTGAGAGAAACCTGAACCCCCGTTAGGAAACCATTGCACAAGGGACGTAAGGGTCTTAGAGTTTAAAGCTGTGGTTAGGTTTCTACCTTAATTACTTTCTTGTACTTACGGATGTTTGCAAGGGGTATAATCACAAGTATGTATTAGTCTTGGATGGGGCGGTACATTAGCACAGGTTCACCCACACAACACTTAGCAAGCTAGAGAAGATTAATCAACTATATGAAGTGAAAGCACTTGACAGTGTTCCCATGTGTCCTTGAGAACGTTTGCTCATCTTAAGTAATACAACCGGCTTGTCCTTTGCTGCATAAAGGATTGGGCCACTTGCTGCATTTATTCCTATTGTCTTTTATTTAATCGTACTTTGTTTACTTGCTTTATCGAAAACCCCTAAAAATCCATTTGCTAAGTATTTGCAGAGAATTTCTAATCCATACCACTAGCCAGCACCTTCTGCTCCTCGTTGGGTTCGACACTCTTACTTATCAAAATACTGCGATACACCCCCTATACTTGTGGGTCATCAGTCTCTGAAGAGAACACACATTTCAATGACACTGGTGGATCCATATGTGGTATGTGAAAAGAACACACATGAAATGACTCTAGTTGTTGTTAGTAAAAAGAACACACATGCGATGACACTTGTGGATCCATGTGTGGTCTATAAAGAGAACACACATCCAATGACTCTAGCTGTTGTTAGTAAGAAGAGCACACATTTCAATGACACTGGTGGATCCTTAGGTGGATTGTGAAAAGAACACACATGCAATGACACTGGTGGATCCAGATGTGGTATGTGAAAAGAACACACATGCAATGACACAGGTGGATCCATGTGTGGTCTCTGAAGAGAACACACATTTCAATGACACTGGTGGATCCATAGGAGGATTGTGAAAAGAATAGTCATGAAATGACTCCAGTTGTTGTTACTAAAAAGAAAACACATGCAATGACACTAGTGGATCCATGTGTGGTCTCTGAAGAGAACACACATTTCAATGACTTTGGTTGTTGTTAGTAAAAGGAACACACATGCAATGACACTGGTGGATCCATGTGCGGTCTCTGAAGAGAACACACATTTCAATGACACCGGTGGATCCATATGTGGTATGTGAAAAGAAAACACATGCAATGACTCTGGTTGTTGTTAGTAAAAAGAACACACATGCAATGACACTGGTGGATCCATTAGTGGATTACGAAAAGAGCACACATGCAATGACACTGGTGGATCCATATGTGGTATGTTAAAAGAACACACATCAAATGACTCCAGTTGTTGTTAGTAAAAAGAACACACATGCAATGACACTGGTGGATCCATGTGTGGTCTCTAAAGAGAACACACATTGCAATGACACTGGAGGATCCATATGTGGTATGTGAAAACAACATACATGCAATGACACTGGTGGATCCATAGGTGGATGTGAAAAGAGCACACATGCAATGACACTGGTGGAATCCCATATGTGGTATGTCAAAAGAACACACATGCAATGACTCTAGTTGTTGTTAGTAAAAAGAGCACACATGCAATGACACTGGTGG